>JAGDYQ010000022.1:2377909-2397304 GCA_021962125.1 Bulinus truncatus
TATCTATCTATCTATCTATCTATCTATCTATCTATCTATCTATCTATCTATCTATCTATCTATCTATCTATCTATCTATCTATCTATCTATCTATCTATCTATCTATCTATCTGTCTGTCTGTCTGTCTGTCTGTCTGTCTGTCTGTCTATCTGTCTGTCTGTCTGTCTGTCTGTCTATCTATCTATCTATCTATCTATCTATCTATCTATCTATCTATCTATCTATCTATCTATCTATCTATCTATCTATCTATCTATCTATCTATCTATCTATCTATCTATCTATCTATCTATCTATCTATCTATCTATCTATCTATCTATCTATCTATCTATCTATCTGACTGTTCGTCGGTCTATCCGTCTGTCCATCTCTCTTTATGATCTATACTTCTGTCCATCGAAGGGAGGCGGGGGGAAGGGAGAGAGCGAGAGATACCTTTTTTTTTTTTACTATCTATCAATCCGCCTATTGACAGAAAGTGAGAAGGCCAGAGGAAGACAGAAAGACGAAGAGGAAATAAGACAGATACTAAATAAAAAAAAATACATTTTGTTCTTTTGTGAAGTATTTAATTCCCCTTAGTACCACGTTTCTCGATTCCCGCCATCTCCGTTTGTCCTCCATCGTTCATATTTATTCATCTCTTTCCCCATCTCTCCATTTGAATCGAGGGGGTGGGATAGGGTGGGGGGTTCTCTCTCGCTCTGTAACGCGCTTCATGGTTCAGCCCGTGGAGGGTTTTCTCGGTGCGAGGATGACCTGTCCCCACACAACCTCCCCACGTTCAAAGCGATATGTCATAACTCTCAATACAGGCCCGAGCACAGGACGACAAATAACAGAAGTTAACCAGCGTGAGCATGTTCTGACCTCTGCATGCACTAGGCTGTGGGTGAGTACTGCATATGCTGAATACATTGACTGAATATGTTGATTTAATACGTTGACAATATGTTGACTGAATACAACGACTGAATATGTTGACTAAATATGTTGACAATACGTTAACTGAATTTGTGGACCATATGTTAACTAAATAGGTTAACTTAATACATTGACAATATGTTGACTGAATATGTTGACAGTACGTTAACTGAATATGTTGACGAAAGAAAATGACTGAATAGAATCACTGTATCATAATAGACACAATTCTTGAATTAAAAAAAAAAGTACCCTTAGCCCAAACGGGTCGTCGGGGCGGATGAAGTGTAGAATTCATCTGTTTCTGTTATAACCTCGGCATATGAAGTGTAGAATTCATCTGTTTCTGTTATAACCTCGGCATATGATGGAATTGTGTGTGGTTAGCACAACACCCAGCCGCCTTTACTCCCCCAACTTAAGTCAGGTACCCATTTAAAGCTGGGTAAACTTGTGGGGACAACTTTGCACCAAATATCACCTGGAAAAATTTCAGGACTCTCAGGTCGACAGTCGAGTGTCTACACCACTCGGCCATCCGTCCTACTCAATTCGATAATAAGTAATATATATATATATATAAAACACCAATGAAGATGTCTGGATTGATAGTCTAGGAACAAATAAACAAACCAACGATCGAACTAACAATAATGTGTATGTGTGTGTATTCAGAACCATCCTTTAGTATAGGAGAACTATGGGAATGTCTAGACCCCCCCACCCCCACTCCACCCCACTGATAATGGGACCCCCCCACCCCACTGATAATGGGACCCCCCCCATGTTGGCACTTTAATTTTGTCGTACTCTATTATGTCTAAAATGAAACCATCTACAGAAGGGAAGGGATCATCAGATTGGCCTATGTAAGGGGGGGGGAGGCCCATATTTTCAAGAGGAAACCTTGAAAATGTTTTTGTACAGGGCCCACAAATAATGTACCTTTGGCTATGCACCCCCCCTCAACAAACAAACAAACAAACAAAAACAACAACGTATGAACGGTTCTGTTTGTGTTAGTATGCCTATATGTATTAGTAATTGTGTGTGTGTGTATGTTGCAAGTGAATGGCTTATCTGGGTATTACGTATATCTGTGTGCTATAATTTGTATGTGTCTGTATGCTCATGTCTCGCTAATATCTGATTTGATGTTATTTCCACCCACCCCCCATTGATACATTTAATATGTTGACGCCAAGACCAACATACGGCGGAGGCAATCTAAACACATGTGATGGGCCCCCGAGCCATGGAGGGCCTCGCCGCTTTCGAAATATACATATATTATTTTGCTGCTGAATTTAGGCCTAGGGGGGCAGTTGTCACAGTTTGCCAGGGGTTCTAGATTTTCTGACTTCGGCCCTGTTCCGGCTCTTTTTTTTTGTTTGTTTTAACTCTTCACCAATCAAACTGTTTTTTTTTATCTTCATTGCGATAAGAGTTAAGAGCCATGGCCAATCATTCAGACATTTTCGAGAGTATGGTTGCAGGATTTGGCTGATCTAATGGCCAGATTTTTCTGAACATGCAAGTTCCCGTCATCTTGAGCTGCCAAATTTACATAAAAAAAAAACCCATGGGGAAACGAACATGTTTTACTTCTTAGCGCAAATGCAGACGTTAATTGATTGATGAGTTGATTGATTTTTACATTTGTTTTTTTTTTAAATGCATAAATCTCTCCCCTCCCCCCTCCCCACTTAGATTAAATTCAAGTCTAGCAATCAATCAGTCATTTATTCTTTTATATCTAGAGATAATTAAATATAAAACACATTTGACGCCTATTTCAATTTGCTAAGAGAGTCAAGACCAAAAGAATTATCAGGTATTATATATATATATATATATATATATATATATATATATATATATATATATATATATATACTTCTGTTTCCTCAAACGGGTATCACATTTCGGGCACAGCACAACATGGGGGGAGGGGGAGGAAGGGTCAATCTATCTCAGGCTGTTTCCCTACCTTCCCCTGTCTACCAGATTTGACCCGGAAAAGTCTGGCAACATGCAATATTTATTATCTGCACTCATGAAATGTTCTGTTTACAGTTATTCTGGATCCATACAGTGTTCTGTTTACAGTTATTATGAGCCCATACAGTGCTCTGTTTACAGTTATTCTGCACTCGTACAATGTTCTGTTTACAGTTATTTTCAGCTCATACAATATCCCAATCACGATACAACACTTATGCAAATTCACTCATACACACGACGAAGTTCTCAAGTTTCATAAAATTTTCCGACCAACACTGACCAGTCCACATCAAGGACACATTTAAACAACTTCAAAATAACGTTTTTTTTTTGATAGAAAGAAAAATAATAATGTTGGGATTTTCCCACTATGGGGAAAAGTAAACAGAGATATACATGAACTGGTATCGAATTAACATGAACTGGTATCGAATTAACACGAACTGGTATCGAATTAACATGAACTGGTATCGAATTAACATGAGCTGGTATCGAGTTCATTTTCATGTAATAATCGGGATTAAAAAAAAAAGACAGTGGATTAAGATTTGAACTTTTACTGAAATGTTTCTTGTTAATAAAATGATCTGACGCAGCTGTTAAAATCTGACATTGAAATGATTTGTCATTAACGCTAATGTTGCGCACACACATTTTAATTTTGTTTTATTTTTCTTTTAAAATTGCACAGCCAAATCTCTGGTTTTTTTTGGCCGCACGCACGTTCGTTACATGAGATGGCACTTTGAAATTAATAAAATAAATGTGGCAAAAATGAATATAAATGTTTGGTTTTATTTACATTTAAGAATCATACATATTCAAAAACTAATCATGCTCTGGGCTGTCTCATAAACAGCCTTATAGGTTCTATGGGCTAACTAGCGCTCTGGTAACCCAAAATACAACCTCTCTAAAGAATCAAATCGAACCAATCAGCAGACACGCTTAGAGTTAAGAATGAATGTGTGTGTGTGTGTGTGTGTGGGAGTACAAAGGGGTATAACCAGTGCCGAACCTAAAGGTTTGGGGGCCCGGGGGGCTTGGACTCTTTGGGGGCCCCTGCATTTTGACATTCGACACCACGACATGAGGTAATGTACTTAATATTTATTTTAAAAAAATTGGGGCCTCTCTCTCAAGCTGGGGGCCGGGGGGACTTTAGAATTTGGAGCCTCCTCCTCCCCCCCCACCCTAGGTACGCCTCTGGGTATGGTACTATACCTTTTGACACTTCAATGACGTTATCAGGGCCCGTGAAGTCAAATTGCACTCCACAGAGTAAGTGTCGCCCGGGTTGGACATCCCCCCCCCTTCCCCTACTTCCATCTTCTAGTTTCGTCAATGGGTTTTAAATTGCTCCAATTTTTTGTCATATGTTTAAAAAAAAAAGAACAGCGAGGAAGCTAAAGGGGGCAAATTAAAGCAAAGAGCACATAACGTGCGTCAAACTTGCCACCGTAATTACAGAGTTATCAAACCTCTTCAGCTAATGAATACAGTACTTGTAACACTTTTACCCCCCCCCCCCCCCCAACGAAGTTAATCCTAACCCAAGACCAAATCTGAAAAAGGGCTGAACTACTTATACATACATACATACACACACACACACACACACACACACATATATATATATGTATATATATATATATATATATATATATATAAATAACAACAACAACAACGGAAGAACATCAAATTAATGAACAATTCATCAAAGAGTGAAGTAATTTCATGGTCCCTCGGGCTACCTCCCTGTCTGTTATGACTTTCAATTACTTGGTCCAGTTTTGTTTTCTCCCTCGGGCTGAACACTTACAAATATTCCTTAATGAGTCTTTCAATTTATTGTCCTCTAATGTATACACCATGTCTGGAGCTGCTTTAGTTTTTGTTTCTTTTAATTTTTAATATTTTGACTCTGTACTGTTGAAAACGAGTTGAATGATTGATTAAAAAAAAACTAATACTTTCAAGGAATTGAAGATAATTTCAAGAAACCAACAGAATACAGAATGC
The DNA here is from genome assembly GCA_021962125.1 of Bulinus truncatus. NCBI lineage: Eukaryota > Metazoa > Mollusca > Gastropoda > Planorbidae > Bulinus > Bulinus truncatus. Next base: position 2,382,863 of record JAGDYQ010000022.1, read on the forward strand.
AGGTATAACTTCACAATGTGTGGCTTTGATTGGTAACATTTAACAAATATATACACAAGAGGTGGTCTATTTTTTGCGCCTTCATGTTCTGTTGAAGCCTCTGTTATAGCTTCAATGTAGAAGTGGCAGTGCAAAAATGTCAATATGGTGGGGATTCGATCTAGATTTCAGTAGAAATAAGTCACATTCTTACTAGGTACATTTACATGCCGCGAGAGGGTACGTGAGTTTACCAGGGGCCTCAGTAATGAAGGCCCCCAACGCTTTCCTGAATGTTTTCTATAAATGACGTGGCAGCGGATGCAAGGGCTCTTGATTTTCACTGGTTGTCAGAGGCCAGTCGAGGCTAAGAGTGCATTTAAACAGGACATTTCTTTGAGGACATTCCCACGTGATATTTCTAAGTGGACGTTCAATCACAGTGACACAGTGACACGTTGGCGGTGCTAAGCTTTATAATCTGCCAGCTATGTTCCTTATGCCCTAAGCAATGTCAATTGCGGTCTCTGTAATTCATGATAAAACCAAAGATGTAAGCTCCTGTAAGATATATATGTATGTATGATTTATATGGATATATGCATGTTTATCTATATATATATTATGTGCATATCAATATTTTCAGCATCTAATAAAATAATAGCGATTAGGGTTCTACGTTAAGTAGAAAGTAAAGAATGAATACAACAGTATTCCAGTTTAAAATACATTCATGAAAAAATCGGATCTGCCCGAAACCAAAAATAACCTTGCCTATAGATCAAGCTGAAAGGGATATACCTCTATGCAAAGGTTTTGCAGGGTACAGCTAGTAATAAAAAAATATTATCTATAAATAAAACCGAAACCGATAACACTCGCACCTCGATTATGTGAAACCGGTATACAACCGAGGACAGGCGGTGTTAACCACCAGAAACCGGTCAACTCAAGTCTTTAAACATGTTCCCTCCCATCTTTACCTCACCTTCTTCTCACTATCCGTCTGTCTCTCTATCAATGTAATCAAATGAAGCATAAGTGTTGTTGTTTGTTTCCCTCCGTTAATTTCCCTAACGATATGATTACACTTAGAGCATACGTCTAAGGAGACACAGGGATGGGCAAACTGTTTTGAATCGAGGGCCGCATCGGGTTACGTAAAACTGACCGGCGGGAGGGACCATATAGAAGAGTGGACATGAGGTAATACATTTAAAAATAAACGTCATAACTCAAGGAGATAGTTCCGTGCTTTGCCCTGAACCGAGTGGCGGCCCGGATGAAACAGTCGGGTGGGCCGGATTTGGTCAGCGAGCTGTAGTCTGCCCATGGCTGCGCTAGGCAGAGACTTCCAGAGAGATTTGTGGACTGAATGTTAATAACTGTCGGGGGACCTTTAGCACCGGTTGTAAATTTGGAAATGGAGGCCCGAGACTGTTTGCCTGGTTTCCAAGTCCAGGAGATAGGTTCTGCTTACTCTTGTTCCAGTGGCTTAAGAAATAAAAAAAAAATCCTATACTGTTACTAGCATTGTCTTAATTTGTTATTACTATAGCTGGACAGACATACCCATGCAAAGCAAACCGGAACACAGCTTGCTGGCAAACTCACGCATCCAAACATCACACACATATATTCTCCACACACCACCCCGCACTCATACCACAACAAAGAAATGTGGTGGTGGTGGTGGTGGGGGGGGGGGTAAACAGTCTCGATATATTTGTGTTTTTGGGTTGGAGACTAACAAAATGTCTTGATTTAGAGGGAGTAGAGAGTATGTCTTGTTAAATAAAAGTAGCATTGATCGCACCAGAAATAGCCGCGACTACGTCATTGTGGTGCTTTAATTTACGCGTTGGGGGGAAAACGCTAACAAGGGGGAGACGACACCTTCCGAAATAGCAGTTCCCTGTTTTTTGTGGCTTCCGGGTGGAAGAACATTATCACGAGAGAAAATTCAAGGAAATTTACGCTTATTGAAGTCTGCACAGTAGTAATAGACACAAAAAAATAGCCTTGGTTTATAATCATTTTATTAAATCTTTGTTTTTATGGCTTTGTGTCTGTGTGTGTGTGTGAGTGTGCCCTTGTGTGTGTGTGTGTGTGTGTGTGTGTGTGTCAATGAGTGCCTGGGTGTGGTGTGTTAAAAATGCTTTCTCTTTACTGTCCAAAAAAAAACAACAACTCAAAGTTGTAAAAATGTCATCCATCCCTTACCTATATCACTGAATGTATAAAATCTTATATAACAAAGAAATAATTGCATTTTACAACAAAAAAATGGCTTTACTATAAAATTTGTATATGAATTTTTGTTTGGATGTGAAATGTACTGTTAAAAATATACATTCAAGCCATTGAATTCCTAATAGTAAACATTTCATTAATGTATCGTTTCGTGCCAATAACCTTACAGCTTAGCACTATAAGCATAAATACTTGATACATATCTTCTTCTTCTTCCTTTGATTCTACAGCCCCATTTAGGGTCCTGGCCTGCCATAAATACTTATGTAACTTCTTCTGAAGGGGCCCTTATTAGGTGAGATTATTTTATCAACTAACAACAACTTAGGCTATCGCCCCCACCCACCAAGTGCCGCCGAGAGGGGAAGGGCGGGGGGGGGTTCAAATGTCCAAGGGCCCGGGAAGTTTTAGGGGCCCGGACTGAGCTGGCCAATCAACTTCGGAAAATATTATTATCGGCAAAGGGGGGGGGGCCCGTGACAGCCCTGCCCAGGGGCCCGAAATTTCTGTCGGTGGGCCTGCCCCCCCACCTCTCTCTCCCCCTTTTCAACTGACTCTGATAAGACACAGCGATTCAGTAGTTCACCGCCTTTGGTTTTTTTGTTAAATTATATTTTCGCAAAGTTTCTTCATTCTTAGTTTGTCTTTGATCAGAACATCGGATGATGCTTTATTATTATTATTTTTTCACTGAACGTAAGAACGTCACATCCGCTTTACGCTAACAAAATTGATACCAGAATGCGATCAATACAGAACCGTGATGAATGTCAAATGATAATGTTATGATAATTTATGCGAATTCGTTACAAAGAAATAAAAAAAAATGGGCATTGCTTATTTAATGAATATTTTTCTCATGTTTTGGAGCTCTGGAATGAAATACATGAAGCAGGAAAAAAAATTTGAAGATGTTTTATTTCATTGTTTATTAAACATCTTATTTATCTTGATTTAAATATCTGCGTTTATTGTTTGTTCAGACTTAGCTATCAAAGTAAAAATTTAACAGTAAAACACACACATCACACACATAGAGGGAGAGAGAGTGAGAATGAGAGAGAAAGAGAAAGAGAGAGAGAGAGAGGAAAAAAGAATGAGAGAGTGAGAGAGAGAGTGTGTGTGTGTGAGAATGAGGGAGAAAGAAAATAAAAAGAGAGAGAGAGTGAATGAGAGAAAGAGAGAGAGAGTGAGAGAGAGAGAGAGAGAGAGATAGGGAGAGAGAGAGAGGGAGAGAGAGAGGGAGGGAGAGAGAGGGAGAGAGAATGAGGGAGAGAGAAAAAAGAGAGAGAGAGAGAGTGAATGAGAGAGAGAGAGAAAGAGAGAGAGAGAGAGAAAGAGAGAGAGAGAGAGAGAGAGAGAGAGAGAGAGAGAGAGAGAGAAAGAGAGAGTCTTCGCGAACAGTCTGGTATTTTTGAAGAAGGTATTTGTGTCTTTGTAGACATTTTTACACACAAGTACAAATTTACATATTATTATCTTTCATTAAAAACATCCCCACTTAGATTAAATTACACATTTGAAACGAACTTTTGTAAAATCATATTATTAAATAACAATAATTATTTTAGTAATGCAAGTAAGACGCAGTAATTATACTCGCAGCGGCGTAATAAGACCGACACGGGGTTCCCCACTCCCCCCTCCACAACCCTTTCAATAGGAAAAAAATAAAGGAAATAAATAAAGTAAAAATACATAGCATACAATTGGTATATTGCGTGCAGACCCGCCGAGAGGGAGTAATGGTGTGGGGGGGAGGGCTAATGCCCAGGGGCCCGGCGAGTTTTTGGGGCCCGGGCTGAGCTGGCCAATCAACTTTTGAAAATATTATTATCAGCACGGGGGTCCCGTATTACCTGCCCCCCTGCTATTGCCTGGCCCCTGCTGTAGAATGTCTGGCCCCTGCTGTAGAGTTTTCACACTACGGGGCTGCCAGGGGCCCAAATTTTCTGTCGGTGGGCCTGATTGCGTGGCCCTCTTAAGATTTTTGGGCCAGAGCTCGCGCCCATAGCTCTCTTCCCGGACCTCAATGAGCATCACATTCCCCTAGCCTTGGACTAGCAGCAGCAGCAGCAGCAGCAGCAGAAATACCCCCCAGTACTGTACAACAGCCCGCATGTACACAATGTCACACCAGTACTAACAGACATGTTTAGGTGTATAGTTTGTAATCTTGTGAAAAGTACTACTACCTTTGTATCGAATGTGTATTATGTATAAAAGAAAAGTTCAAAGTAGTGTTCGCGATAAAATATTTGCTGGTCAGAAGAAGAATACACACGAAAGCGGTCACTTGATAAATTTAAATTCTCATAGGTGATTTTTTTTTTAGTTTAAACATTCATAATATTAATTACATACACATATAGTAATTACATTCACATAATATAATAACATACACCTATAGTAATTACAAAAACATTTAGTAATTACATACACCTATAGTAATTACTTACACATATAGTGATTACACACACATAATGTGATTACTTACACCTATAGTAATTACATACACCTATAGTAATTACATACACCTATAGTAATTACATACACCTATAGTAATTACATACACCTATAGTGATTACATACACATATAGTGAGTACATACACATATAGTGATTACATACACCTATATTAATTACATACACCTATAGTAATTACATACACCTATATTAATTACATACACCTATAGTAATTACATACACATATAGTGGTTACATACACATAAAGTAATTAATTTAGCGGTCCGTGAGTATTCAGTGTTTTTTTTCCTCTTTATAATATCACCTAGTAAATAAAAACAAATAATAACAAACAAACCTGAATGAAAAATAAATTAAACAAACAGACAGATGCAACATAAACAATATTCACACTTGTAATAAAAACAAATGACACATGTAATGCGTTCTTCTCATTTTGATTCAAATAAAAAACAAGCAATTTAAGTCTTTTCCGTTTCGGACAAAGGACATTTTAGAGCATTTTCGTGTAAGCAGTGGCTACGGTTACGCCGGACGAAATCCGTATTTTTTTTCCGGGTTACAGCCATAGATTTTTTGCTCCACGTGTATGGGTTTTGATAAATAGAGAGGGGAGTAATCATGTTGAATAACTGTTACAAAAATAAATAATAATTACGCCCCTTTGATTAGCTTTTATTATTTATATTTAAAATATAAGCAAAAACGATACCTAAAAAAAACTCTTATATTCGGCCCTGAGAGGTCAGATCGCGAAATGCACTTTTGATGTACACTTGGCAGGCCAAGACCTACAAAATGATATATACATCATGGGTCTAGGACTTATGGTTGCTTAGATATAGGGCGCTCCTTTGTTAATATAGCTTATATAGTAAAAAAAGGTACTTAATACGCCCCCTTTTTCGGCCCTCAGAGGCCAGATCGTGAAATGGACCAAGGTGTTTACTTGGCAGGCCAAGACCTACAAAATGATATATACATCATGGGTCTAGGACTTATGGTTGTTGAGATTTAGGGTGATGACGGACAGACAGACAGACAGACAGACAAAACGGGGACAATAGAGCATTTTTTTTCGAAAATGCTCTAAAAACTATAAACACCAATAAACCATAACTTGTTTTCCCTTATTTTATGAAAAAAAAACCCGTTTCCTTACTTTTTTGTATTATTGCTGAAAATCTTATAACACCCCGTGAGAAAATTGAATGAACCATAACCAGAGTGTAATGACCACATGTAACACAAAACAAAACAAAATAACAAAAAACAACAGCAATAACAACACACACACAGACAAACAAAAACATACACAAAAACACAGACGTAGACATGGCCAGGTAATTGATGCCAAGTTTAATGGTGACTGACAGGCCATTCTGGCACATGTTCTTAACGTCATGACTCTCACTCGTTCATCAATCTATTAGATTAAATAAATATATCAAATCAAATCTACTGACTACATGGAGTCGATTACAATGTACACAATTGGGTGGAAGTGCTCTGACATTGACAGATCCAAATGTTGTTTTTATTTCAGTTTTTGTTTTTTTAGAAATTCCTCCGTAATGTGAGATTTTGTCAGCTGAAAACCTCAACATTAGATTTAATTAGATATTATACCGCTTTGCTCAAATATACACCGTCGAATTTCGTTGTAGCGCAATTAATGTATTTGCCAAAAGACATTCATTGGTAATCGATTTTATCAAATGTAATTATTATACTTTTCAGAATCATTAGTAATCGATATCAGAAAATGTAATCAGTGGCAATGTCATTATGTGGAAGTGACCTCAATAGATCGTAGCGTCTAAGATTTGAGGAACATGAGATAAACCATTTTTTAATATTATTATTCGAGCACCCCATGAGAAATTAACTATTCTCAGGACAATATCTCTTTGCTGACAGTATAGGATGTCAATGGATTTATCAGTTTATCGTACCAGACATTGGGAAATGTCATGATATTTATCAGTTTATCATACCAGATATCTGAACACGGCACGATATTTATCACTCTATAATACCGGAGTCTTGTGTGGCATTTCTTAGTTTACTTATGTGCGTGTCAAAGTCGATATTTTAACTTTTGTTCATTGAGTTCTAGGCAGCTGGACATGTGTAACAAACATATCGGTAGGTCCCGTTATGCTGTTTTTTTAACCCGGTTCGTGCGTTTTTAACTGTAATTTTAATATTATATTAGACCTTATATACACAACGCATCCGTATACTTGTGCGTTTAAAAAAAAAATAAATGAAGTGGAAAAAAAAATAGACATGTACAGATAAAAAGTCTCCAGCTGGATGAGTTTATCTCATGATATCCAGACGTTATCAAATTTCTGACATCTGACGAAATCCTAATGCAGCACTGTCGTTATTATCCATCATTCCTCCTGCCACCCCTACCCCCCACGCACCCCCCTCGTCCACTCCCAAAGACATATACCGTGCGACCTGAGAATATTCAGTTCCATTTAATACGTAAATAAAAAAAAAACAAACAAACAAACAACTGAAAACAAACGGCTTGTCTCATTATCTTTTGTTGTGACCGGGGACAAAAACACTCAGGGGGCCTCCCTCCCCTCAACCCAACCCGGTCCCCAAAACCTCCTGCCCCCTACCCTCCTCATAGACATCAGTATTGATCAGCGGCATCTTGTCTCCGCCCCCCCCTCCTTTCCCCAATCCCCAATTTTTTTTTTATTTTAGTGAGAAATCACCCGACACAACTACCCTTCTAAATCAGACTGTGGCGGGGGAAAGGTGGGGGTGGGAGGCAACTAGAACACAGGTCAGGGGTCTGGTACAATAATCAGAGGGACCCCCACCACCCTATTAGGTGTTGATTGGCAGGTACCCAATATTCACTTATTTAGTTAAGGCTTATGTTGTAATCACCAAAAAAATTCGCCTCAATATCCGGATATATGTGAGCCCTCGCCTCAATATCCGGATATATGTGAGCCCTCGCCTCAATATCCGGATATATGTGAGCCCTCGCCTCAATATCCGGATATATGTGAGCCCTCGCCTCAATATCCGGATATATGTGAGCCCTCGCCTCAATATCCGGATATATGTGAGCCCTCGCCTCAATATCCGGATATATGTGAGCCCTCGCCTCAATATCCGGATATATGTGAGCCCTCGCCTCAATATCCGGATATATGTGAGCCCTCGCCTCAATATCCGGACATATGTGAGCCCCTCGCCTCAATATCCGGATATATGTGAGCCCTCGCCTCAATATCCGGATATATGTGTAGCCCTCGCCTCAATATCCGGATATGGCGTGAGCCCTCGCCTCAATATCCGGATATATGTGAGCCCTCGCCTCAATATCCGGATATATGTGAGCCCTCGCCTCAATATCCAGATATAGTGAGCCCTCGCCTCCCCCCGCCTCTCTTTCTTCCGTTTTTTTTTCTCTATCTAAATTAAAAAAAAATCATCAAATTTAGAAGGTACTGGTTGGTGTTTACTGGATGTATCTGGACCACGTGATCAATATTCGGTGCGTGCGTGCAGTCAGGGTAGAGGAATGGAGAGACAGAAGAAAGTGGTGGAGAGACAAGGGAGAGGTAGCAAATGAGGAGGGAGGCGAGTCATTGATTGGGGAAGGGTGGGGAGGGGGCGGATGTAAAAAAGACAGAGAGTGAGAGAGAGAGAGAGAGAGAGAGAGAGAGAGAGAGAGAGAGAGAGAGAGAGAGAGAACAATAAAGAGAGAATAAATGTTTTTTTTTTTAAATTTGAAAAAGAAAACCAAAACTTCTTGACGCATTAGATTCAGCCCAGTCTGTGGAACTTTTGTTTCCGATTCGGAAAGTCGACAGGAAGGAAGTAAGAATTTGTTTATGTGGGAGAATATGTGACATCATCTTGTGGGTGTGGTTGTTTGGGGGCTGGACTGATAAGTAAAAAAGTGTTTTACGTGTGTCTTACACGATTTTATGTGTGTCTTACATGATTTTTATGTGTGTCTTACATGATTTTATGTGTGTCTTACATGTGAAGACACATGCTTTTATGTGTCCTACATGATTTTATTTTTGTCTTACATGGTTTTATGTCTGTCCTAAAATGATTTTATGTGTCTTATATGCTTCTATGTGTGTCTTACATGATTTTATATGTGTCTTACATTGTCTCTTGTTTGTATGTATGTGTGTATTTATGTTTGTCTGTATGTTTGCATGCGTGTATGTAAGAATGTTTGTATGTTTGTAAGTTTGTATGCTTGTATGTATTTATGTATGTAAGTATGTATGTATATATGCGTAAATATTATTTTTTTTCAAATACTTTTATTTGGTTCTATTCATCAAAGGCGTGAAGAAAAATGAAAGTCAATATTATTAATTAGGCCCCCCCCCCCAAAAAAAAAAAATTCCCTTGTTTAAGGTCCCATAAACGTAGATCTAGTTCTCATCACAAGGTACTGACTAGTTGGTACTCATACAAGTTGACCATATCTATCATTATTTCGACAGAATAAAAAAAAATTCACGTTGTTCAGTGATAATAATTAAATACAAAACATTGACCAACAATTATAATTCTTGTTTTTTTTAAATTATGATGAAATTAATGCTAAAAAAATAGTTCACTCAATGATCAGATTGGATAATCGTTTAATTTTATAGAAAATGACATACAACAATAACGCAGCATTCATAAAAACAGAAAAACAGACATTGGACTCACTAATATGCAGGATAGTATGTGATTAATACAATATTTACATACTCTTTTTTTTTGGCATTAGATCATGACATTTATCTGGCCAATTATTAAAAATTGTCCGCACAAGCTATAAATAAAACATAAGACTGCATCATCATTTTTTTAATAAATTTTTTGTATTAACTGGCATGTTGTCGTGGCAGCTGTCATTAACATCACGTTGACCATAACTATCATCATGGTCATTATTATTACTACCATGTGGGTTCACTATACCATCAGGATCGCCAATGACATCACGGTCACCAATACCATCATGGTCACCAATACCATCATGGTCACCAATACCATCATGGTCACCAATACCATACCATCACTGTCACCAGTGGTCACCCATACAATCACGGTCACCAACACCATCATGGGTCACCAGTACCATCTGGTCATAAATTGTACCAATACCATCACGGTCATTAGCGGTCACAGAAACCATCACAATCACCAATACCATCATGGTCACCAGTACCATCATGGTCATCACCAGCTTTCCGTCACGATTCATAAACGGTCACCAAAAACCATCACGATCACCAATTCCATTTCGGTCACCAATACCACAATGTTCAAAAATACTATCACGGTCACTAACACACACAATAATAGTCTTTTAAAGCAGTGGTGTAGCTATAAGGTGGAGAGGGGGGAGCGGGGGAGACTGCCTTCCCCCCCCCCCATAACAAAGGCGGCACCTGTCGCACATTTAGTACATTTTTGCACATTTTAAAGTTCGCCCCAGGGCGCTAATGGTGCTAATTACCCCCCCCCCCGCGCACCCAGTGCCGCCATCAATACCACCACAGTATCATCACCGTAACGGGCTATTACAACCATCACGCGCCATCTCTACCATCGTAAAGTGGAATGTTTTCTGACGGCCATTGATATCCTGGCGACCATCTCATTTCCCGTATTTTCTTGATTAACTTTTCGTCTGTCTTATTTTTGTATCTGTACGTTTCGATTGCAATCACGAAATTTTCCTCCGATTAGCATGGATCTGCACATTACCCCATCACTTGTCTTTCTTCTTCCACTCCCCCACCCACCGAACCATTTAGTCCCTGTAACACTTTTTCCATCAAACCGAACGTTCTGCTGTTGGGATCTTTCTTGCTTGTAAGTTCTCCACAACAGTGTGGCGGGGAATGAACTGACACGCGCTATCTTAATTTCCGATTCCACTACGATCTTCTAAAAAGATCAGAGAAAAGGTGTTGTATAGGTGTTAGTACGTTGGGATCTCTCTCTGGCTATCTGGATGGAGGGGAAGGAATCTTCTAGAACTCTGGACCAGGGGAACATTATCGGTTGTAGAGAGAGAAAGAGAAGAATACAACAGCACCGTAAATGGCACTTTGAGATTGTATCACTTATTCTAGCAGTGAGGGGGTGGGTGGGGGTGGTGGGGGGGGTTATTTTGGGGAAATTTATTTGGCAGTGCCATTTAATACAGCGGTTATCATCAAATTTAATGCTTTACCCTTGAGGTAAGGGCCCGAACCAAAGTGATTCCCGGTGGGTACCCTTCACTCGTTAGTTGTGAACATATACTTTGCTACATTATTTTCATAGTGGACCGTGATTTTACCACCTCTCCGGTGCGATGATATTTGGGCACGAAACCCTTTTGCGAGGTGTGGATGGAGTGCGACATCCTATACATGCAGACTACACGCCGCGCTACAAAGGTTCTATCTCCACCCCCCCCCCCCATTCCCACCTTCTCCAACCGTGGGGCCCTCAGGACGATGGCCATGAGGACGATGGCTTTCGGGACGATGGCTCTGGAACGATGGCCCTGAGATCGATGGTCCCTGAGGACGATGGCCCTGATGACGATGGCCCTGAGTACATGATGGCTTTGCTAAGACAATGGATTCTCACATAATGATGTCCCACAGGATCGATGGCTTTCGTGACGATGGCCCCCTGAGGACGATGCTTTCATGACTATGGCCCTGAGGGACGATGGTCTCACGACTATGGCCCTGAGGACGATGGCTCTCAGGACGATGGCCCCTTTCCCCAACACCAAAAAGGTCCGCCACAGCTGTGGTATTTGAAAAAAGAATCAGCACTCCCTATAATTAAAATTGTTGTAAATCAGTCCAAAAAACAATAACAACAAGCAGATCGTCATGATAATATTCTGAGAGTCACCATGGCCCTTACGAAACGCCATTGATCTCATTACACAAAAACACGGAATCGGCGAGCTTGAGAGTGGGGATCATTTGTTATGTCATTACAGTCTCCCCTCAAGCATCTTTCAATTTAATAACCGGAAGCTGATCCTATACCCCTCCCCCAACCCCTTCATGGACAATAGCTAATATTTTTTTCATATTTTTTATTTTCATTTTTTTTTCATGTTCATTAATTATTTGGAGTTGATGAGAAGATCCTTATGTCATGTGAATAAAACAGACATTCATTATTTTCAAAGTTCTTTTTCTCTCTATCATTTGTTGGTTTGTACCTATTATTATTATTATTTTCTGCATTTTTTTTTTGCCTTCTTGTCAATCCGGTAATACACAATTTTTTCCTCCTCTATTTATTTTTTTTGTATATGGATGATAATTATTAAAACAGAAGCCGTTTTGCACATTGATAAAAATAACAAAACAACTGATACAAATAATTATGTTGCAGAGGGAAAAAAAATGTCAAAAAATAAACTTCCAATTTCTCTACTGTATCGGAACTAATGTTTCATTATTTATCTCTGAACTAATGTTTCACTAGTTATCGCTGAACTAATGTTTCATCATCTATGAACTAATGTTTCACTAGTTATCTCTGAACTAATGTTTCATTATTTAACTCTGAACTTTTCATTATTTATCTCTGAACTAATGTTTCATTATTTATCTCTGAACTAATGTTTCATTATTTAACTCTGAACTAATGTTTCATTATTTAACTCTGAACTTTTCATTATTGATCTCTGAACTAATGTTTCATTATTTATCTCTGAACTATAGTTTCATTATTTAACTCTGAACTTTTCATTATTGATCTCTGAACTAATGTTTCATTATTTATCTCTGAACTATAGTTTCATTATTTAACTCTGAACTTTTCATTATTGATCTCTGAACTAATCTTTCATTATTTATCTCTGAACTAACGTTTCATTATTTATCTCTGAACGAATGTTTCATTATTTATCGCTGAACTAATGTTTCATTATTTATCGCCTGAACTAATGTTTCATTATCTTATCGCTGAACTAATGTTTCGCTAGTTATCTCTGAACTAATGTCTCATTGTTGTTTCCACCTGATCTAATGTTTCATTATTTATCGCTGAACTACTGTTTCATTATTTATCTCTGAACTAATGTTTCATTGTTATCGCTGAACTAATGTTTCGTTATTTATCTCTGAACTAATGTTTCTTTATTTATCGCTAATCTCAATATTTCGTTATTTAGACCTGAACTGATGTTTCAATATTTATCGCTGGAACTAATGTTTCATTATCTATCGCTGAACTAATGTTTCGTTATTTATCTCTGAGCTAATGTTTCATTATTTATCGCTGAACTAATGTTTCGTTATTTATCTCTGAACTAATGTTTCATTATTTATTGCGACAGAGCTCAATCTTATCTTCCGTTGTCAGTTGATCTGGCGCGTCTACTTGCTGGCCAGTCCTGCATGTCCGCCTGTAGGCCTATATGTCTGTCTTTCGTCTTGTTTATCGGGATATCTATATATAATGTCCCCTGGATCTGAATGTTATTTCGTGCCTGTTGACCTTACGAGTGAAGCTTCCTATTTCAAACACCCATCTTCTTTCTATCGGTAACTGAGGACCACTCTATCGGTAACTGAGGATCACTCTATCGGTAAGTGAGGATCACTCTATCGGAAACTGAGGATCACTCTATCGATTACTGAGGATCACTCTATCGGTAACTGAGGACCACTCTATCGGTAACTGAGGACCACTCTATCCATAAGTGAGGACCACTCTATCGGTAAGTGAGGACCACTCTATCGGTAAGTGAAGATCACTCTATCGGTAACTGAGGATCACTCTATCGGTTACTGAGGATCACTCTGCCAAGGTAACTGAGGACCACTCTAATATCGGTAACTGAGGACCACTCTATCGGTAACTGAGGATCACTCTATCAGTTGCTGAGGATCTCTATCGGTAACTGAAGACCACTCTATCGGTAACTGAGACCACTCTATCGACCCTTTATGAGGACCACTCTATCGGTAACTGAGGATCACTCTATCGGTAAGCGACGACCACTCTATCGGTAAGTGAGGACCACTCTATCGGTAACTGAGGTTCACTCAATCGGTAACTGGGACACTCTATCGGTAACTGAGGACCACTCTACTCGGTAAGTCTATGAGGACCACTCTATCGGTAACTGAGGACCACTCTATCGGTAACTGAGGATCACTCTATCGGTTACTGGGGGATCCTCTATCGACGGCGACCACTCTATCGGTAAGTGAGGAACACTCTATCGGTAACTGAGGACCACTCTATCGGTAACTGAGGTCGCTCTATGACGCTGAGGATTCACTCTATCTAAAGTGAGGACCACTCTATCGGTAACTAAGGATCACTCTATGATTTTCGAGACCACTCTATCGGTAACTGAGGACCACTCTATCGGTAAGTGAGGATCACTCTATCGGTAACTGAGGATCACTCTATCGGTTACTGAGGATCACTCTATCGGTAACTGAGGATACTCTATCGGTAACTAAGGACCACTCTATCGGTAAGTGAGGACCACTTTATCGGTAACTGAGGACCACTCTATCATAGCGAGGATCTCAATACATCTAGTTCACTAAAAATCACTCCTATCGGTAAGTGAGGACCACTTTATCGGTAAGTGAGGACCACTCTATCGGTAACTGAGGATCACTCTATCGGTAACTAAGGATCACTCTATCGGTAACTGAGGACCACTCTATCGGTA
>JAGDYQ010000022.1:2397804-2472592 GCA_021962125.1 Bulinus truncatus
CGAAGGTCAACTTTATGCGAAGTAACGCATTTGAAAAAGATCCGGGGACGATATGTCTGCATGCTGGTCTCCCGATGGAAAGCTTAGACGAAAGACAGACATGAAGGCCATAGCGGGCGGACATGCAGGACTGGCCAGCAAGTGGACATAAAAGATCAACTTGACGGCGGAAGGTAAGATTAGAAATAACATTAGCGATAAATAATGGCTTGCGATTCAGTTCAAGAAGGTCATCATTGAAACGATGGATTCAGAGATAAATAATGAGAACGGTAGTTCAGAGGATAAATAATGAAACATTAAGTTCAAGAAGAGATAATCATTGCAACAACAAATCCAAGAGAGATAAAATAATGAAACATTGGTTCAGAGATAAATAGTGAAGCATTAGTTCGGGAATAAATAATAAACATGCTGAATTCAGAGATAGTAATGAAACATTAGTTCAGAAGACAATGAACGAACCAATGCGTTCAGAGGTAAATAGTGAAACATTGGTTCAGGAGATAAATAGTGAAGCATTGGTTCAGGGAATAAATAGTGAAACATTGAACTGGAATGATAATGAGGAAAAAAACATTGGTTCGGCGATGAAATGACAGAACATTTAGTTCATAGAGATAACTAGTAAAACATTAGTTCAGAGATAAATAATGAAACATTAGTTCAGAGATAACTAATTGAAAACATTCGTTTGTGATAATATGAAACATTAGTTCGGAGATAACTAGTGAAACAGTAGTTCAGAGATAAATAACGAGACATTAGATTGCGAGACCTGCTAGGTAATGAAACATTGAATACAGTATGAATAATGAAACATTGGTTCAGAGATAAATAGTGACTTAACATTGGTTCAGAGATAAATAACAGAACATTAGTTCGAGGAGATAAATAATGAAAAATTAGTTCAGAGATAAATAATGAAACATTAGGTTCAGAGATAAATTAACGCAAACATTAGTTCAGAGATAACTAGTGAAACATTAGTTCAGAGATAACTAGTGAAACATTAGTTCAGAGATAACTAGTGAAACATTAGTTCAGATACAGTAGAGAAATGGGGAGTTTATTTTTTGACATTTTTTCCCCTCTGCAACATAATTATTCGTATCAGTTGTTGTTATTTTTTTTACCAATTTGCAAAACGGCTTCTGTTTTAATAATTATCATCCACACACATAAAAATAAATAGAGGAAAAATTTGTAACCGGAACGACAAGAAGGCAAAAAAAAATGTGCAAACTAATAATAATAATAATAATACAATTAACAAAATGATAGAGAGAAAAAAGAACTGTGAAAAAAAAATGAATGTCTGTTTTGTTCACATGACATAAGGATCTTCTCATCAACTCCAAATAATTAATGAAAATGAAAAAAAAAAAATACGAAAAAAAATATTAGCTATTGTCCATGAAGGGGGTTGGGGGGAGGGGTATAGAATCAGCTTCCGGTTATTAAATTGAAACATGCGAGAGGGGGAATTTAATGACATAACAAGAGCCCCCCCCCCCCATCCCGCCGTCCCGTGTTTTTGTGTAATGAGATCAATGATTTCGTAAGGGCCATGGTGGTGATATCAGATATCAACGTCTGCTTGTTGTTATTGTTTTCTTTGGTTCCTTACAACAATTTTAATTATAAGGAGTGCTGATTCTTATTTTAAATACCACAGCTGTGGCGGACCTTTTGGTGTTGGGGAAAGGGGCCAACGTCCTGAGGGACATCATCCTCAGGGCCATCGTCCTGAGGGCCATCATCCTCATGGCTATCGTCCTCATGGCCATCGTCTTGAAAGCCATCGTCCTCACGGCCATCGTCTTGAAAGCCATCGTCCTCAGGGCCATCGTCTTGAAAGCCATCGTCTTAAAAGCCATCGTCCTCAGGGCCATCGTCTCAAAAGCCATCGTCCTCACGGCCATCGTCTTGAAAGCCATCGTCCTCAGGGCCATCGTCTTGAAAGCCATCGACCTCAGGGCCATCTTCTTGAAAGCCATCGTCTTGAAAGCCATCGTCCTCATGGCCATCGTCTTGAAAGCCATCGTCCTCAGGGCCATCGTCTTGAAAGCCATCGACCTCAGGGCCATCGTCTTGAAAGCCATCGTCTTGAGGAAAGCCATCGTCCTCATGGCCATCGTCCTCAGGGCCATCGTCTTGAAAGCCATCGTTCTCAGGGCCATCGTCTTGAAAGCCATCGTCCTCAGGGCCATCGTCTTGAAAGCCATCGTCCTCACGGCCATCGTCTTAAAAGCCAAATCGTCCTCAGGGCCATCGTCTTGAAAGCCATCGTTTTAAAAGCCATCGTCCTCAGGGCCATCGTCTTAAAAGCCATCGTCCTCACGGCCATCGTCTTGAAAGCCATCGTCCTCAGGGCCATCGTCTTAAAAGCCATCGTCCCTGACGGCCATCGTCTTGAAAGCCATCGTCCTCACGGCCATCGTCTTAAAAGCCATCGACCTCAGGGCCATCGTCTTGAAAGCCATCGTCTTGAAAGCCATCGTCCTCATGGCCATCGTCCTCAGGGCCATCGTCTTGAAAGCCATCGTTCTCAAGGGCCATCGTCTTGAAAGCCATCGTCCTCAGGGCCATCGTCTTAAAAGCCATCGTCTTAAAAGCCATCGTCCTCAGGGCCATCGTCCTCAGGGCCATCGTCTTGAAAGCCATCGTCTTAAAAGCCATCGTCCTCAGGGCCATCGTCTTAAAAGCCATCGTCCTCACGGCCATCGTCTTGAAAGCCATCGTCCTCGCGGGCCATCGTCTTGAAAGCCATCGTCCTCAGGGCCATCGTCTTGAAAGCCATCGTCTTGAAAGCCATCATCCTCATGGCCATCGTCCTCAGGGCCATCGTCTTGAAAGCCATCGTCCTCAGGGCCATCGTCCTCAGGGCCCATCGTCCTCAGGGCCATCGTCTTGAAAACCATCGTCCTCAGGGCCATCGTCTTGAAAGCCATCGTCCTCAGGGCCATCGTCTTGAAAGCCATCGTCCTCACGGCCATCGTCTTAAAAGCCATCGTCCTCAGGGCCATCGTCTCAAAAGCCATCGTCCTCACGGCCATCGTCTTGAAAGCCATCGTCCTCAGGGCCATCGTCTTGAAAGCCATCGACCTCAGGGCCATCTTCTTGAAAGCCATCGTCTTGACGGCCATCGTCTTGAAAGCCATCGTCCTCACGGCCATCGTCTTAAAAGCCATCGACCTCAGGGCCATCGTCTTGAAAGCCATCGTCTTGAAAGCCATCGTCCTCATGGCCATCGTCCTCAGGGCCATCGTCTTGAAAGCCATCGTTCTCAGGGCCATCGTCTTGAAAGCCATCGTCCTCAGGGCCATCGTCTTAAAAGCCATCGTCTTAAAAGCCATCGTCCTCTAGGGCCATCGTCCTCAGGGCCATCGTCTTGAAAGCCATCGTCTTAAAAGCCATCGTCCTCAGGGCCATCGTCTTAAAAGCCATCGTCCTCACGGCCATCGTCTTGAAAGCCCATCGTCCTCA
Organism: Bulinus truncatus; assembly: GCA_021962125.1. Classification (NCBI taxonomy): domain Eukaryota; kingdom Metazoa; phylum Mollusca; class Gastropoda; family Planorbidae; genus Bulinus; species Bulinus truncatus. The sequence goes on from JAGDYQ010000022.1 coordinate 2,401,294, forward strand.
GGGCCATCGTCTTGAAAGCCATCGTCCTCAGGGCCATCGTCTTGAAAAGCCATCGTCTTGAAAGCCATCATCCTCATGGCCATCGTCCTCAGGGCCATCGTCTTGAAAGCCATCGTCCTCAGGGCCATCGTCCTCAGGGCCATCGTCCTCAGGGCCATCGTCTTGAAAGCCATCTCGTCCTCAGGGCCATCGTCTTGAAAGCCATCGTCCTCAGGGCCATCGTCTTGAAAGCCATCGTCCTCACGGCCATCGTCTTAAAAGCCATCGTCCTCAGGGCCATCGTCTCAAAAGCCATCGTCCTCACGGCCATCGTCTTGAAAGCCCGTCCTCAGGGCCATCGTCTTGAAAGCCATCGACCTCAGGGCCATCGTCTTGAAAGCCATCGTCTTGAAAGCCATCGTCCTCATGGCCATCGTCTTGAAAGCCATCGTCCTCAGGGCCATCGTCTTGAAAGCCATCGACCTCAGGGCCATCGTCTTGAAAGCCATCGTCTTGAAAGCCATCGTCCTCATGGCCATCGTCCTCAGGGCCATCGTCTTGAAAGCCATCGTTCTCAGGGCCATCGTCTTGAAAGCCATCGTCCTCAGGGCCATCGTCTTGAAAGCCATCGTCCTCACGGCCATCGTCTTAAAAGCCATCGTCCTCAGGGCCATCGTCTTGAAAGCCATCGTCTTAAAAGCCATCGTCCTCAGGGCCATCGTCTTAAAAGCCATCGTCCTCACGGCCATCGTCTTGAAAGCCATCGTCCTCAGGGCCATCGTCCTCAGGGCCATCGTCTTGAAAGCCATCGACCTCACGGCCATCGTCTTGAAAGCCATCGTCCTCAGGGCCATCGTCTTGAAAGCCATCGTCTTAAAAGCCATCGTCCTCATGGCCATCGTCTTGAAAGCCATCGTCCTCAGGGCCATCGTCTTGAAAGCCATCGACCTCAGGGCCATCGACTTGAAAGCCATCGTCTTGAAAGCCATCGTCCTCATGGCCATCGTCCTCAAGGCCATCGTCTTGAAAGGCATCGTTCTCAGGGCCATCGTCTTGAAAGCCATCGTCCTCAGGGCCATCGTCTTGAAAGCCATCGTCCTCACGGCCATCGTCTTAAAAGCCATCGTCCTCAGGGCCATCGTCTTGAAAGCCATCGTCTTAAAAGCCATCGTCCTCAGGGCCATCGTCTTAAAAGCCATCGTCCTCACGGCCATCGTCTTAAAAGCCATCGTCCTCAGGGCCATCGTCCTCAGGGCCATCGTCTTAAAAGCCATCGTCCTGACGGCCATCGTCTTGAAAGCCATCGTCCTCATGGCCATCGTCCTCAGGGCCATCGTCTTGAAAGCCATCGTCCTCAGGGCCATCGTCTTGAAAGCCATCGTCCTCACGGCCATCGTCTTGAAAGCCATCGTCCTCTGGGCCATCGTCTTGAAAGCCATCGTCTTAAAAGCCATCGTCCTCAGGGCCATCGTCTCAAAAGCCATCGTCCTCACGGCCATCGTCTTGAAAGCCATCGTCCTCAGGGCCATCGTCTTGAAAGCCATCGACCTCAGGGCCATCTTCTTGAAAGCCATCGTCTTGAAAGCCATCGTCCTCAGGGCCATCGTCTCAAAAGCCATCGTCCTCACGGCCATCGTCTTGAAAGCCATCGTCCTCAGGGCCATCGTCTTGAAAGCCATCGACCTCAGGGCCATCTTCTTGAAAGCCATCGTCTTGAAAGCCATCGTCCTCATGGCCATCGTCTTGAAAGCCATCGTCCTCAGGGCCATCGTCTTGAAAGCCATCGACCTCAGGGCCATCGTCTTGAAAGCCATCGTCTTGAAAGCCATCGTCCTCATGGCCATCGTCCTCAGGGCCATCGTCTTGAAAGCCATCGTCCTCAGGGCCATCGTCTTGAAAGCCATCGTCCTCACGGCCATCGTCTTAAAAGCCATCGTCCTCAGGGCCATCGTCTTGAAAGCCATCGTTTTAAAAGCCATCGTCCTCAGGGCCATCGTCTTAAAAGCCATCGTCCTCAGGGTCATCGTCTTGAAAGCCATCGTCCTCACGGCCATCGTCTTAAAAGCCATCGTCCTCAGGGCCATCGTCTTGAAAGCCATCGTCTTAAAAGCCATCGTCCTCAGGGCCATCGTCTTAAAAGCCATCGTCCTCACGGCCATCGTCTTGAAAGCCATCGTCCTCAGGGCCATCGTCCTCAGGGCCATCGTCTTAAAAGCCATCGTCCTGACGGCCATCGTCTTGAAAGCCATCGTCCTCACGGCCATCGTCTTGAAAGCCATCGTCCTCAGGGCCATCGTCTTGAAAGCCATCGTTTTGAAAGCTATCGTCCTCATGGCCATCGTCATCAGGGCCATCGTCTTGAAAGCCATCGTCCTCAGGGCCATCGTCTTGAAAGCCATCGTCCTCATGGCCATCGTCTTGAAAGCCATCGTCCTCACGGCCATCGTCTTGAAAGCCATCGTCCTCAGGGCCATCATCTTGAAAGCCATCGTCTTGAAAGCCATCGTCCTCAGGGCCATCGTCTTAAAAGCCATCGTCCTCAGGGCCATCGTCCTCAGGGCATTGTCTTGAAAGCCATCGACCTCAGGGCTATGGTCCTCAGGGCATTGTCTTGAAAGCCATCGTCCTCAGGGCCATCGTCTTGAAAGCCATCGTCTTAAAAGCCATCGTCCTCAGGGCCATCGTCCTCAGGGCATTGTCTTGAAAGCCATCGTCCTGAGGGCCCCACGGTTGGAGAAGGTGGGAAAGGGGTGGGGGCGGCGTGTAGTCTGCGTGTATTGGATTGTCGCACCCCATCCACACCCCGCAATAGGGTTTCGTGCCCAAATATCATCGCATCGGAGAGGTGGTAAATCAAGATCCACTATGAAAATTTAGTGTAACATTTATTTATTCTCGAACTTACGAGTGAAGGGTACCCACGGGAATACTCTCGTTCGGGCCCCCTTTTAAGGGTAAAGTCACGAAAATGTGTTGGGAACCGCTGTATTAAATGGCACTGCAAAAAGATTCCAAAATATCCCCAGACCATACCCACCCACTCACTGCTAGAATAAGTGACACAATCTCAAATTGCCATTTACGGTTGCTGTTGTTTCTTCTCTTCTCTTCTCTACAACCGAGTAATGTTCCCCCTCGTCTAGAAGATTCCTTCCCCTCCATCCAGATAGCCATGAGAGAGATCTTCGACGTACTCACACCAAATACAACTTGTCTGATCTTTTTAAGAAGATCGTATGGAATCGGAAATTAAGATAGCGCGGTCATTCATGTCCCCTTACGAGTTGTGGAAACTTACAAGCAAGAAAGATCTTAACAGCAGAACGTTCGGTTGGATGGAAAAAGTGACAGGGGTGGCGGGGGGGGGGAGTGGAAGAAGAAAGACAAGTGATGGTAATGTGAGATTCTGCCATCGGAGAAATTTCGTGTTAATCGAAACGTACAGATACAAAAATAAGACAAAAAAAGTTAATCAAGAAAATACGGGGAATAGAGATGGTCTTCAGGATATCAATGGCCGATAGAAAAAGTCAACTTTACGATGGTAGAGATGGCGCGTGATGGTTACCCGTTACGGTGATGATACTGTGGTGGTATTGATGGTGGCAGTGGGGGGGGGGGTTAATTAGCACCATTAGCGCCCGGGGGCGAACTTTAAAATGTGCAAAATTTTACTAAATGTGCGACAGGTGCCGCCTTTGTTATGGGGTAAAGGCAGTCTCATCCTCCCCTCTCCACCTTATAGCTACACCATTGTTTTAAACACTATTATTGTGTTAGTGACCGTGATAGTATTTATTAACATGATGGTATTGGTGACCGGGATGGTATTGGTGATCGTGATGGTTTTGGTGATCGTTAATGACCGTGATGGTATTGGTGACCATGATGGTATTGGTGACCGTGGTGGTATGGATATTTGGTGATGGTATGGGTGACCACTGGTGGCAGTGATGGTGTGGTATTTGGTGATCATGATGGTATTGGTGACTATGATGGTATAGGTGACCGTGATGGTATAGGTGACCATTGGTGACAGTGATGATATGGTATTGGTGACCATGATGGTATTGGTGACCGTGATGGTGTTGCTGACCATAATGGTATTGGTGACCGTGATGGTATGGGTGACCACTGGTGACAGTGGTGGCATGGTATTGGTGACCGTGATGGTGTAGGTGATCGTGATGTCATGTGGCGATCCTGATGGTATAATGAACCCACATGGTAAAATTAATGAACATAATGATAACGGTCAACGTGATGTTAATGACAGCTGCCACGACAACATGCCAGTTAATACAAAAAAAATTATTTTAAAAAAATGATGATACAGTCTTATGTTTTATTTATAACTTGTGGGTGGACAAGTATTTATAGCTTGTGCGGACAATTTTTAATAATTGGCCAGATAAATGTCAAGATCTAATGCCAAAAAAGTATGTAAATATTGTATTAATCATATACCATCCGGCATATTAGTGAGTCCAATGTCTGTTTTCTGTTTTTATGAATGCTGCGTTATCGTTGTATGTCATTTTCTATATAAATTAAACGATTGTCCAATCTGATCATTGAGTGAACTATTTTTTTTAGTATAAATTTCATCATAATTCTTTAAAAAAAAAAAACAAGAATTATAATTTTTGGTCAATGTTTTGTATTTAATTATTATCACTGAACAAAGTGAATTTTTTTATTATTCTGTCGAAATAATGATAGATATGGTCAACTTGTCTGAGTACAGCTAGTCAGTACCTTGTGATGAGAATAAATCTACGATTAAGGGACCTTAAACAAGGGTATTGGGGGGATGTGGGTCCTAAACAAGGGTATTGGGGGGATGTGGGACCTAAACAAGGGTATTGGGGGGATGTGGGACCTAAACAAGGGTATTGGGGGATGTGGGTCCTAAACAAGGGTATTGGGGGGGATGTGGGACCTAAACAAGGGTATTGGGGGGATGTGGGACCTAAACAAGGGTATTGGGGGGGATGTGGGACCTAAACAAGGGTATTGGGGGGATGTGGGACCTAAAACAAGGGTATTGGGGGTGTGTGGGACCTAAACAAGGGTATTGGGGGGATGTGGGACCTAAACAAGGGTATTGGGGGTGTGTGGGACCTAAACAAGGGTATTGGGGGGCATGTGGGACCTAAACAAGGGTATTGGGGGCGTGTGGGACCTAAACAAGGGTATTGGGGGCATGTGGGACCTAAACAAGGGTAATGGGGGTGTGTGGGACCTAAACAAGGGTATTGGGGTGTGTGGGACCTAAACAAGGGTGATTGGGAGGGGGGGGCTTGTGGGACCCCTAAACAAGGGTATTGGGGGTGTGTGGGACCTAAACAAGGGTATTAGGGGTGTGTGGGACCTAAACAAGGGTATTGGGGGGGCGTGTGGGACCTAAACAAGGGTATTGGGGTGTGTGGGACCTAAACAAGGGTATTGGGGGTGTGTGGGACCTAAACAAGGGTATTGGGGGTGTGTGGACCCTAAACAAAGGTATTGGGGGTGTGTGGGACCTAAACAAGGGTATTGGGGGGCGTGTGGGACCTAAGCAAGGGTATTGAGGGTGTGTGGACCCTAAACAAGGGTGGGGGTGTGTGGACCCTAAACAAGGGTATTGGGGGGGGGGCGTGTGGGACCTAAACAAAGGGTATTGGGGGCGTATGGGACCTAAACAAGGGTATTGGGGGGGTGTGGGACCTAAACAAGGGAATGTGGAGGGATGTGGGACCTAAACAAGGGTATTTTTTTTGGGGGGGGGGCTAATTAATAATATTGACTTTCATTTTCTTCACGCCTTTGATGAATAGGACAAAATAAAAGTATTTGAAAAACAAAAAAATAATATTTACGCATACATACATACATACATACATAAATACATACAAACATACAAACATTCTTACATACACGCATACAAATGTACAGACAAACATAAATACACACATACATACAAACAGAAACAATGTAAGACACACACATAAAATCATGTAAGACAAAAATAAATAAGCATGTGTCTTCACATGTAAGACACATAAATCATTTTAAGACACACATAAAATCATTTTAAGACACATAAAATCATGTAAGACACATAAAATTATTTTAAGACACATAAAATCATGTAAGACACACATATTAAAATCATTTTAAGACACATAAAATCATGTAAGACACACATAAAATCATGTAAGATTACACATAGCAAAATCATGTAAGACACACATAAAACACTTTATACTTATCAGTCCAGCCCCCAAACAACCACACCCACAAGATGATGTCATATTCTCCCACATAAACAAATTCTTACTTCCTTCCTGTCGACTTTCCGAATCGGAAACAAAAGTTCCACAGGCTGGACTGAATCTAATGCGTCAAGAAGTTTTGGTTTTCTTTTTCAAATTAAAAAAAAAAAACATTTATTCTCTCTTTATTCACTCTCTCCTCTCTCTCTCTCTCTCTCTCTCTCTCTCTCTCTCTCTATCTATCTCTCTCTCTCTCTCTCTCTCTCTCTCTCACTCTCTGTTGTTTTTTACATCCGCTTCCCTCCCCCACCCCTTCCCCAATCAATGACTCGCCTCCCTCCTCATTTGCTACCTCTCCCTTGTCTCTCCACTTTCTTCTATACTCTCCCATTCCTCCACCCTGACTGCACGCACCGAATATTGATCACGTGGTCCAGATACATCCAGTAGACACCAACCAGTTCCTTCTAAATTTGATGATTTTTTTTTCTAAATTTAGATAGAGAAAAAAAAACGGAGAGAAAGAGAGGTGAGGGCTCACCTTATATCCGGATATTGAGGTGAGGGCTCACATATATCCGGATATTGAAGCGAGGGCTCACATATATCTGGATATTGAGGCGAGGGCTCACATATATCCGGATATTGAGGCGAGGGGGCTCACATATATCTGGATGTTGGGGCGAGGGCTCACATATATCCGGATATTGAGGCGAGGGGCTCACATATATCCGGATATTGAGGCGAATTTTTTGGTGATTACAAGCCTTAACTAAATAAGGGAATATTGGGTACCTGACAATCAACACCTAATGGGGGGGGGGTCCCTCTGATTACTGTTCCAGACCCCAGACCTGTGTTCTAGTTTCCCCCCCACCCCCTACCTTTCCCCGCCACAGTCTGATTTAGAAGGACAGTTGTGTCGGGTGATTTCTCACTAAAATTTAAAAAAAATTGGGGATGTGGGGGGAGGGGGGGGCGGAGACAAGATGCCGCTGATCAATACTGATGTCTATGAGGAGGGGATGGGGGTCAGGGGGGTTCGGGTTGGAGTTGAGGGGAGAGGTCCCCTGAGTGTTTTTGTCCCCGGTCACAACTTAAAGATAATGAGACAAGCCGTTTGTTTTGTTTTCTGTTTTTTTTCAGTTTTTTTTATTTAGGTATTAAATGGAACTGAATATTCTTAGGTCGCACGGTATATGTCTTTGGGAGTGGAGGGAGGGAGGAGGGGGGGCGTGCGTGGGGGTAGGGGTGGCAGAAGGAATGATGGATGATAACGACAGTGCTGCATTAGGATTCCGTCAGATGTCAGAAATTTGATAACGTCTGGATATTATGAGATAAACTCATCCAGCTAGACTGTTTATCTGTACATGTCTATTGTAGACTGCCTGCATTTCTATTCTATTCTATTCTTCTTATCATTTCCGGTTGAAAACATCTCTAAACCTATTACTCGAAGGGATGAAGGGGATGAAAGGGATTGGTCAATTTTTAACCTATGAACTTCCCAATAGATTTAGGAGTGCGCAGCGTATTTTTTTTCCACTTTATTTTTTTTTTACTTTTTTCGAAGAATTTGACGGATGTCAATAAGAGTACTCTTTTACAGCTAATTATGGTGGTCTGAACACATGGTCTTGTTTGGAACTTGACTAAATCGCGATACGCACAGAGTATACGATGCGTTATTGTATACAAGGTCTGATATAACGTTAAAAATTACATTAAAAACGCACGAACAAGGTTAAAAACAGCCTAACATAAGTAAAACAAATGACACACAAGACTCCGGTATTGTAAAGTGAATAAATATCGTGTAGATAATTTTCAAATGTCTGGTATGATAAACAGATGAATGTCATGACATTTCCCAATGTCTGGTTCTTGATAATCTGATAAATCTACTGACATCCTACACTGTCAGCAAAGAGATATTGTTCTGAGAATAACTAATTTCTCATGGAGGTGCTCGAATAATAATATTAAAAAAATGGTTTATCTCATGTTCCTCAAGTCTTAGACTCTACGATTTATTGAGGTCACTTCCACTATAATGGTATTTCCCACTGATTACATTCTAAATGATATCGATTTCTAATAGATTCTGAAAAGTATAATAATTACATTTGATAAAATCGATTACTAATGAATCGTCTTTTTGGCAAATACATTAATTGCACTACAACGAAAATTCGATGGTTATTTGGGCAAGAAGTTCAATTTCTAATTAAATCTAATGTTGAGGTTTCAGCTGACAAATCTCACATTACGGAGGATTTTTTCTAAAAAAACAAAAACTGAAATAAAAACAACATATGGATCTGTCAATGTCCGACCGCTTCCATCCAACTGTGTACATTGTAGCCAAGACTCCATGTGTCTGCAGATTTGCAAGTTGATATATTTTGTTCAAATCTAATAGATTGATGAGCGAGTGAATCACTATTGACGTTAGAGAAAATGTGCCAAGAATGGCCTGTCCAGTCACCATTAAACTTGGCATCGAATTACTTACTGTGGCCGTGCTCTGCGTCTGTTGTGTTTGTGTATGTTTCTGTTTGTCTGTGTGTGTGTTGTTATTGTTGTTGTTTGTTTGTTTTTGTTTTTGTGTTACATGTGGTCATTACACGTTGGTTATGGTTCATTCAATTTTCTCACGGGGTGTTATAGGATTTTCAGCAATAGTACAAAAAAAAGTAAGGCAAGGGTTTTTTTTTCATAAAATAAGGGAAAACAATTTATGGTTTTAGTGTTTATAGTTTATGGTTTTTTTTTTTTGTCTGAATCAAAGATGAGCATAACGCATTATATGTGTCATTTGTTTTTATTGTAAATTGAATATTGTTTATGTGGCAATCTGTTTGTTTTTTGTTTAATTTATTTTTTCATTCGGGTTTGTTTGTTATTATTGTTTTATGTTTTTATTTAATGAGTGATATTAGAAAGAAAAAAAACGCGAGATACTACGGACCGCTAGATTAATTACTGTGGGTGTATGTATTTACTATAGGTGTATGTTATTTACGCACAACATAGATTGTGGCTGTATTAATGATATTTATTATCAGTGTAGTAAGTAATCACTGTATTTTGTAGCCACTATATATGTGTATGTAATTACTATGATTTATGTAATTACTATATTATTGACTAATGTAACCACTATATGTGTGTATGTAATTACTACAGCGGAGGTTGTATGTAATTGCACAACATATGATATGTGTGAAACACACTATAATGTGTATCTTAACCACTATGTGTGTATGATAATACCTACTATGTTATGTATATTATACATAAGATATATGTATTTAATATATATTAATGTAACCCATATATATGTATGTAACCACCACTTTTATGTATGTAATTATATATGTATGTGTAACCACTATATATGTATGTTATATCTATATGTGTATGTATTATTATAGGTGCATATTATAAATATATAAAGTTTAATGTAATTACCATCAGGTGTATGTAATCATACTTCTAATATATAATTTTGTTTGTTTATAAAATCAGCTATATATCTTATTGATTTCCTAATGTGTTTGTAATTACTATAGGTGTATGTTATTATTATATTATGTGAATGTAATTACTATATGTGTATGTAATTAATATTATGAATCTTTAAACTAGAAAAAATTTAACATATGAGAATTTAAATTCAATAATCATAGCGTTACTTTATCAGTGACCGCTTTCGTGTGTATTCTTCTCTCTCTGACCAGCAAATATTTTATCGCGAACCTTTGATGATTATTGAACCACAAGTTACTTAAACCGACGGTGTAGTTGAAAAAACAATCAAATATAACACTACTTTGAACTTTTCTTTTATACATAACACGATCGAATACAAAGACTAGTAGTACTTTTCTGTGTATACCCAAGATTACAAACTATACGCAATAACAGGTCTGTTAGTACTGGTGTGACATTTTGTACATGCGGGCTGTTGTACAGGCCTGGGGAGAGGGGGTGTTACTGCTGCTGCTGCTGCTGTCGTCCAAGGCTAAGAAGATGTGATGCTCAATGAGTCCGGTTTGAGAGCTATGGGCGCGAGCTCTGGCCCAAAATCAAGAGGGCCTGCCAATCAGGCCACCGAAAGAAAATGTGGGCCCCTGGCAGCCCCGTAGTGTGAAAACTCTACAGCGGGGGCCAGAGCAATGTGAGGAGACCCAGGTGTACAGACACCCCCCCGTGCTGATAATAATATTTTCAAAAGTTGATTAGCCAGCTCGGTCAGGAAGTAACACCAAGAAAATCGCCAGGCCCTATAGGCATTGGCCCCCCATTACCCCTCTTGTAGCGGGTCTGCACGCAATATGCAATTGTATGCTATGTATTTTTCATTATTTTTTTTTCCAATTGAAAGGGTTGTGGGTGGAGGAGGGAGAGGGAGAGAGGGGACCTTAAGCCCGTGTCAGTCTCATTCCGCCGCTGCAAGTATGATGCCTAGCATCTTGCTTACATGACTAACATAATTATTGTTATTTAATAATATGATTTTCTAAAAGTTTGTTTCTGAATATGTAATTTAATCTAAGTGGGGATTATTTTTTTTTTAAATGAACGATAATAATATATAAATTTGGTAACTTGTGTGTAAAAATGTCTACAAAGACACAAATACCTTCTTCAAAAATACTAAGACTCGTTCATCGAAGACTCTCTCTCTCTCTCTCTCTCTTTTTTTCTCTCCCTCATTCACTCTCTTTCACTCTCATCTCTCTCTCTCTCTCTCTCTTTTTTTCTCTCTCCCTCATTGTCACTCTCTTTCTCTCTCTCTCTCTCTCTCTCTCTCTCTCTCTCTCTCTCTTTTTTTCTTTCTCCCTCATTCACTCTCTCATCTCTCACTCTTTTTTCCTCTCTCTCTTCTTCTCTCTCTCTCTCTCTCTCTCACTCTCACTCTCATTCATCTATCCCTCTCTGTGTATTGTGTGTGTATTTTATATTATATTTTTACTTTGAAAGCTAAGTCTGAACAAAAAAAAACGAAGATATTAAATCAAGATGAATAAGATGTTTAATAAACAATGAAACAAAAACATCTTCAAATTTTGTTTTCCTGCTTCAAGTATTTCATTCCAGAGCTCCAGAGACCATGAGAGGGGAAAATATTCATTAAATAAACAATGCCCATTTTTTAGTGACCTGGCGCGTGAGATTCGCATAAAATTATCATAACATTATCATTTTGCAAACCTCATCACGGTTCTGTATTGATCGCATTCTGGTATCAATTTTGATTGCTTGTCATGGATGCTTGACGTTCTTATGTTCGAGTAACAAAATAATAATAGTAAGCTTCGTCCGATGTTCTGATCAAAGACAAGGCCCTAAGAATGAAGGCGGTGAACTGATGATCTTTCTGTCTTATCAGAGTCAGTTGGAAAGGAGGAAGAGATGAGCAGGCCTGGGCGAAATTTCGGGCCCCTAGGCAGAACTGTCACGGGCCCCGTGCCGATAATGATATTTTCAAAAGTTGATTGGCCAGCTCAGTCCGGGCACCTAAAAACAACCGGGCCCTTGGGCGTACCCCCCCCTCTCGGCTTACTTTCAGGTGTTTTGTTAGTTGATAAAATAATCTCACCTTTAAGGGCCCCCTCAGAAGAAGATATATAAGTATTAATGGCATGCAGGGCCCCTAGAAATGGGGCTTGTAGAGTCAAAGGAAGAAGAAGAAAGATATATATAAAGTATTTATGCTTATAGTGCTTGCAACTATGAGTTATTGTGCCCGAAACGATTACCACTAACAGTATGTTTTCCCGGGATTTCAACATTTCACATCCAAACGAAAATTCATATACAAATTTTATAGTAGTAACATTTTTTGTTGTAATGCGATTATTTCGCTTTGTATTCGATTATGCATTCACTGGTATAAGTAAGGGATGGGTAGCATTTTTACAACTTCGATTTTTTTTTTCACAGTAAAGAGAAAGCATTTTTAACACACCACGCAAAAAGTCCACTGACACATACACACACATTGGTCACACTCACACACACACACAGACACAAAGCCATAAAACAAAGATTTAATAAAATGATATAAACCAAGGTCATTTTTTTTGTCTATTGCCACTGTGCAGACTTCAATAAGCAAATTTCTTTGAATTCTTCCTCTCTGCATAATGTTCTTCTACCCGGAAGCCACAAAAACAGAACAGGCTTCTTGGAAGGTGTCGTCTCCCCTTGTTAGCGTTTTCCCCCAACGCGTAAATTATGTGCCACCACAGTGACGTAGTCGCGGCTATTTCTACATCAATGCTAAGAACATTTATTTAACTAGACATACTCTCCACTCTCTAAATCAAGACATTTTGTTAGTCTCCAACCCAAAACACAAATATATCAAGACTGTGTATCCCCCTCACCACCACCAACGCTCCATTTTCTTTGTTGTGGTATGAGTGCGGGTGGTGTGTGGAGAATATATATGTGTGTGATGTTTGGATGCGGTTTTTGCCCGCAAGCTGTGTTCCGGTTTGCTTTGCATGGGATGTCTGTCCAGCTCTAGAAATAACAAATTAAGACAATATAGCAACAGTATAGGATTTTTTTATTTCTTAAGCCACTGGAACAAGAGTAAGCAGAACCTATCTCCTGGACTGGAAACCAGGCAAACAGTCTCGGGCCTCCATTTCCAAATTTAAAACCGGTGCTAAAGGTCCCCGACAGTTATTAACATTCAGTCCACAAATCTCTCTCTGAAGTCTCTGCCTAGCGCAGCCATGGGCAGAACATCGTGGGTCAAATCTGGCCCACCCAACTGTTTCTTCCGGGCCGCCACTCGGTTCAGGGCGAAGCACGGAACTATCTATTTGTTATGACGTTTACATTTAAATGCATAGTCATGTCCACTCTTCTATTGGTCCCTCCCGCCGGTCAGTTTTTACGTAACTCAAATGTGGCCCCCAATTCGAAACAGTTTGCTCATCCCTGTGTCTCCTTAGACGCTGTAAATGTAATCATATCGTTAGGGAAATTTAATGGAGAGAAACAAACAACAACACTTAGGTTCATTTGATTACGTTGATAGAGAGACAGACGGATAGAGAGAAGAAGGTGGGGGTAGAGATGGGAGGGAACATGTTTAAAGACTTGAGTTGACCGGTTTCTGATGGTTAAACTCACGTCGTCGGTTGTGTGCTACGATTTACAAAATCGAATAGGAGTTTATCGGTATTGGTTGTATTTATAGAGAATACTAGTTTATTACATATTGATATGCATTGATACATACAGTTGAACATACTATATCCATATAATTCAAATTAAAAAATCATATGTGCATATGTATCTTACACTAGTGGAAATCTGCTGAAGCTGGCTGAACGAAACCCGGCTAGATTTTATACAACAGTTACAATGCATATGCACCAAAATGATATGAAAACTACCTGATATCGACACACGGGTTAGACGATTATATATTTAAGGATGAGCTACATCTTTGGTTTTATCATGAATTACAGAGACCGCAATGGGCATTGCTTAGCATAAGGAACATAGCTGGCAGAGTATAAAGTACAGCACCGCCAACGTGTACTGGTCACCGCAATTAGATTGAACGTCCGCTTAGAAATGGCACGTACGAATGTCCTCAAAGAAGAGTCTTAATGAACGTCCTAGTAGAAATGTCACTTGGGAATGTACTCACAGAAATGTCCCTTGCATGCACTTTGAGAGTGCCATGTAACAGGCTGGGGCCAGGGCCTGAGCCCTGACAGGCTCTGACAACCAGCGAAAATCAATACCCCGACAGGCCCTCTGACAACCAATGAAAATCAAGAGCCCCAACAGGCCTCTGACAACCAAATGAAAATCAAGAGCCCCAATAGGCTTCGACAACCAATGAAAAATCAAGAGCCCCAACAGGCTCCTGACAACTAGTGAAAATCAAGAGCCCTGACAGGCCTCTGACAACCAGTGAAATATTCGAGCTCCACAGGCCCCTGACAACCAATGAAATCAAGAGCCCCAACAGGCTCTCAACCAATGAAAATCAAGAGCCCCAACAGGTTGACAACCAATAAAATTCAAGAGCCCCAAATGTTTCTGACAACTAAGAGGTAAATCAAGAGCCCCAACAGGCCTCTAACAACCAATGAAAATCAAGAGCCCCAACAGTCTCTCTGACAACCAGTCTCTCTCATTCTCCCGACTCTCTCTCTGACAACCAGTGAAAATATTCTCTCCCCGACAGGCTCTCTGACAACTCTCTGAAAATCAAGAGCCCTGACAGGCTCCCCTGACAACCAGTGAAAATATTCGAGCCCCGACAGGCTCCCGACAACCAGTGGAAATCAAGATTCCCGACAGGCTCTGACAACCAGGAAAATCAAGAGCCCCGACAGGCCTCTGACAACCAGTGAAAATTCGAGCCCCGACAGGCCTCTGTTTAACCTGAAATCAAGAGCCCCGATAGGCCTCTGACAAACAATGAAAATATTCGAGATAAATAAATTCTAACAACCAGTGAAATCAAGAGCCCCGACAGGCTTCTGACAACCAGTGAAATATTCGAGCCCCGACAGGCCTCTGACAACCATTGAATAATCAAGAGCCCCGACAGGCCTCTTGACAATCCAGTGAAAATATTCGAGCCCCGACAGGCCTCTGACAACCAGGAAAATCTTCGAGCCCCGACAGGCCTCTGACAACCAGTGAAAACTGGCAGAGTCTGACAGGCCTTCTGACAACCAGTGAAAAATCAAGAGCCTCTGCATCCACTGCCACGTCATTTATAGAAAATATTCAGGAAAGTGTTGGCGGGGTCATTACTGATGCCCTGAACCCCGTTACCCTCTCAAGTATGTAAAAAGCCCTAGTAAGAATGTGACCTATTTCTACTGAAATCTAGATCGAATCCCCACCCTAATGACATTTTTTGCACTGCCACTTCTACATTGAAGTTTTAACAGAGGCTTCAACAGAACATGAAGGCGCAAAAAATAGAGCACCTCTTGTGTATTTGCTTTTTAAATGTTATCAAACAAAGGAACACATTTGCAGTTATACCTGCATTATGTATTCTGGTTGGTTATTCTTGAAACTACATCTTCAATCTGCAGATTCCTTGAAAGTATTAGTTTTTTTTTTAATCGTCATTCAACTCGTTTTCAAATTTTACATAGTCAAAATATTAAAATTAAAAACAACTATAGCAGCTTTATACATGGTTTGATACAGTTAGAGGATAACAACCAATTGAATGACTCATTAAGGAATATTTGTTACACTTTTCACCCAGAGGGAGAAAACACAACACACCAAGTAATTGAAAGTCATAACACACAGGACATAGCCCAAGGGACCAAGAATTTACTTCACTCTTGATGAATTGTTCATTAATTTGATGTTCTTCCGTTGTTGTTGTTGTTGTTACATATATATATAGTTCAGCCCTTTTTCAGATTTTGTCTTGGGTTAAGATTAACTTGGGTTGAGGGGAAGGGCAGCGGGGTAACAAGTACTGTATTCATTAGCTGAAGAGGTTTGAAAACTCTGTATTTACGGTGGCAAGTTTGACGCAAGTTATGTGCTCTTTGCTTTAAATTTGCCCCTTTAGCTTCCTCGCATGTTCTTTTTCCAACATATGAAAAAATTTGGAGCAATTTAAACCCATTGACGTAACTAGAAGATGTTGTGGGGAAGGGGGGAGGATGTCCAATCATGGACACTACTCTGTGGAGCAATTTGACTCACGGGCCCTGATAACGTCATTGAAGTGTCTAGCAAGTTGGGTATAGTACCATGTACCCAGAGGCGTAACCTAGGGTGGAGTGGAGGAGGAGGTTCCGAATTTAATTTCCCCCTGCCCCCAGCTGGAGAGAGAGGCCCCTATTTTTTTTTAAATAAATATTAAGTACATTCTCTCATGTCGAGGTGTCGAAATGCTCAAATGTGACCCCTAAAGAGTCTGTCCCCGGGGCCCGCAAACCCTTAGGTTCGCACACGATCTATACCCCTATGTATTCTCCACACACACATTAATTCTTAACTCTATGCGTGACTATTGATTGGTTCGATTTGATTCTTTAGAGAGGTTGTAATTTGGGTTACCAGAGCGCTAGTTAGCCCATAGAACCTATACGGATGTTTATGAAAAGCCCAGAGCATGATTAGCTTCTGACTGTGTATGATTCTTAAATGTAAATAAAACCAAACATTTATATTCATTTTTGCCACATTTATTTGTTATTTTCAAAGTGCCATCTCATGTACCGAACGCGTGGGCCAAAACAGAGATTTGGCGGTGCAATTTTAAAAAAGAAAATAAAAACAACATTAAAAATGTGTGCGCAACATAGGTAATCCCTTTCATTTCAATAGTCAGATTTTTACAGCTGCGTCAGATCCGATTTTCAAGAATGTATTTCAGTAAAACTCTAAATCTTAATCCACTGTCTTTTTCTTTAGAATCCTAATGATTATTTTATTATGAAAATGAACTCGATACCAGCTCATGTTTATTCGATACCAGTTCATATAATTCGATACCATTCGTGTTAATTCTTACAGGAGCTTCATCTTTGGTTTTATATGAATTACAGTGTTAATTCGATACCAGGCATGGAATCTAGCTCAGTTAAAGTTAGCACCGGATACACTGTTCATGGATATGAACGTCCACTTAGAACCATAGTGGGAAAATCCCAACATTATCCTTTTTCTTGCACTCTTAAAAACGATATTTTGAATGTTTAAATGTGTCCTTGATGTGACCACGTCAGTGTTGGTCGGAAAATTTCATGGAACGTGAGAACTTTGGTCGTGTGTATGAGTGAATTTGCATATTGGTTGTATCGTGATTGGGATATTGTATGAGTCTTCGAAAATAACTGTAAACAGAACATTGTACTGAGTTCTAGAATGAACTGTAAACAGAACATTACATGAGAACAGAATAACTGTAAATAGAACATTCATGAGGCATAATAAATGTAAAACAGAACATTGTTTGGGTTATAACTGTAAACAGAACATTGTATGGGTTTAGAAAAACTGTCAACAGAACATTGTGTGGTTCGGTTAATCTTTAAACAGAACATTGTAAGGGTTCATAATAAAAGTAAACAGAACACTGTATGGATCCAGAATAATGTAAAACAGAACATTTCATGAGTGCAGATAAGAAATATTGCATGTATATATGTTTGCCAGACTTTTTGCGGGTCAAATCTGGTAGACAGGGGGTAGGGAAACACTCCAGACACGAGATTGGACCCTTCCTCCCTTCCCCCCTCCCATGCTGTGCTGTCACTCCGAAATGTGATACCCGTTTGAGGAAACAGAAGTATGTATGTATGTATGTATATATATATATATATATATATATATATATATATATATAATACCTGATCATTCTTTGGTCTAGACTGTCTTAGCAAAGTAAATAGGCGTCAAATTTGGTTTGGGTTAATTATCTATATAAAAGAATAAATGACTGATTGATTGCTAGACTGAATATAATCTGAAAAAAAAATGTAAAAATCAATCAAACCATCAATCAATTAACGTCTGCATTTGCGCTAATAAAACATGTTCTTTTTCAGGGTTTTTTTTTTTATGTAAATTTATGACTCAAGATGAGGAATTTAAAAGGTTCTGAAAAATCTGGCCATTAGATCGGCCAGATCCGGGCCACCATACTTTCGGAAATGTCTGAATGATTGGCCATGCCCTAACTTTTATCGCAATGAAGATAAAAAACAGTTTGATTTATGAAGAGTTAAAACAACAAAAAAAGAGCCGGAATGGGCCGAAGTCAGAAAATCCTGGCAAACTCTGACAACCGCCCCCTAGACCTAATTCAGCAGCAAAATAATATATATATATATATATATATATATATATTTCGAAAGCGGCGGGGCCTCCAAGGTTCAGGGGCCTTCACATGTGTTTAGATTTGCCTTCCCGTATGTTGGTCTTGGCGTCAACATATTAAATGTATCAATGGGTGGTGGAAATAAAATCAAATTGATATTAGCGAGACATGAGCATACAGACACATACAAATCATAGCACACAGATATACGTAATACCCAGATAAGCCATTCACTTGCACATACACACACACACACACACACTACTCAATACATATATACTAATACAACAGAACCGTTCATGTTGTTGTTTTGTTTGTCTGTTTGTCAAAAAAAAATAAATGAAAAGGCAATACTTATTTTAGGGGTTCCGTACAAAAACATTTTCAAGGTTTCATCAGCATTATATGGGCTCCCCTACATGGGCCAATCTGATGATCCCTAGGGTGGTGGTTTCATTTATTATTATGTACACAAAATAAAGTGCCAACATGGGGGTCCCATTATCAGTGGGGGTGGGGGGAACTAGACATTCTCATAGTTCTTCATATTAAAGGATGGTTCTGAATACACACATACACACAATACACATTATTGTTGTCTGATCGTTGGTTTGTTTATTTGTTCCTAGACTATCAATCCCCATATATATTTTATATATTACTTATTATCGAATTGAGAAGGACGGATGTAGATACTGACTGTCGACCTGAGTATTATTGGTTTATTGATTGGCTATATTTACCTAAACAAAAATACTACTATGCCAATGTTTCAAACAGACAACAATGTGCAGAATTGAAACTACGCTGTATTTCATATATTTTCGTCGAAGTCTGAACTAGACTGCATACTACATGTGGCTTGTGCAGTGAGTTTTGAGTCATGGTCATCAGCAATATTTCTTACCTACTGGGCTCTGACATCACTATTAAAACATCCGGATCTTGCAAATGTAAATATATTGTTGATAAATAGTATATTAATATGTATATATATATATATATATATGCCTGACTAAACTGTTGCTTGGTCATTTGTTTACTCAATATTTGTCAAATGTTAACATGTTCAAAGCTAGTAGCATGGATAAATTTGTGAAGAGGAAAACTGACTTGAACTCAAAAGATTCTAATGATCAAGCAGCCAAAGACGAACGAAAAAGAAAACGGCGCAAGTATAATCCAAAATGTATATACCACTCGGTCACCACAGTGGGACCGCTGACCAACCCTTGTGTCGTGATGCAAAAACATTATCGAATGATGCGATGAAGCCTGCGAAATTGGAGGCGCCATTTGGACCAAAATGCATTCGAAAATTAACCAGTAAATCGAAGGAATACTTTGAGAAACAGAAAGAGCTCTTAACTCTTTCGCAATGAAGATAAAAAAAAACTGATGGCCTGTAAGAGTTGTAAACGAGAAAGCTCTTCGAGCGTCGTTTTTGGCCGAAGTCAGAAAATTATGAATACAGCAAACTGTTGAAAACATCACACAAGAGCCAATTATACAGCAGCAGTTGATATGTTCGAAGACGTTGTAGGAAAGGATGTTCAGGATGCCCATCACATGTGTTTAGATTGCCTCCGCTGCTACCATTTTTGGTGTCAAACATGTGCTAAATGTATCAATGGGGGGTGGGTGGAAATAACATCAAATCAGATATTAGCGAGACATGAGCATACAGACACATACAAATTATAGCACACAGATATACGTAATACCCAGATAAGCCATTCACTTTGAAAACATACACACACACACAATTACCTAATACATATAGGCATACTAACACAAACAGAACCGTTCATACGTTGTTGTTTTTGTTTGTTTGTTTGTTTGTTGAGGGGGTGCATAGCCAAAGTACATTATTTGTGGGCCTTTACAAAAACATTTTCAAGGTTTCGCGTAACTTAAAGCCATGGGCCTACCCTTACATAGGCCAATCTGATGATCCCTTCCCTTCTGTAGATGGTTTCATTTTAGACATAATAGAGTACGACAAAATTAAAGTGCCAACATGGGGGGGGTCCCATTATCAGTGGGGTGGGGGTCCCATTATCACTCCGATGGAATGCCTCAGGGGTCCATAAAAAAGGTTGACATTCCCATAGTCCTCCCAGCTTTAAAGGATACCTTCTGTAAGTTGGAGGAAATAAAGGCGGCTGGGCGTTGTGTTTATTTGTTCCAATATAATTTTCCATATGCCTTGAGGTGTATACGAAATAAATATATTCTACTTCATCCGCCCCGACGACCCGTTTGGGCTGAGTGGGGTACTTTTTTTAATTCAAGAACTGTGTCATTAGAGATACAGTGATTGTATACAGTCATATTTCGTCAACATATTCCCCACAAGTTTACCCAACATATTCAGTCAACATATTGTCGGAGTATTAAGGCGGCTATTTAGTTAACGTACACAATTCCATCAATCCGAGTTAACGTAAACAATATATTCTAGTCAACATATTGTCAATGTATTAGAAACAGATGAATTTACTTCATCCGCCCCGACGACCCGTTTGGGCTAAGGGTACTTTTTTTTTTTAATTCAAGAATTGTGTCTATTATGATACAGTGATTCTATTCAGTCATTTTCTTTCGTCAACATATTCAGTTAACGTACTGTCAACATATTCAGTCAACATATTGTCAATGTATTAAGTTAACCTATTTAGTTAACATATGGTCCACAAATTCAGTTAACGTATTGTCAACATATTTAGTCAACATATTCAGTCGTTGTATTCAGTCAACATATTGTCAACGTATTAAATCAACATATTCAGTCAATGTATTCAGCATATGCAGTACTCACCCACAGCCTAGTGCATGCAGAGGTCAGAACATGCTCACGCTGGTTAACTTCTGTTATTTGTCGTCCTGTGCTCGGGCCTGTATTGAGAGTTATGACATATCGCTTTGAACGTGGGGAGGTTGTGTGGGGACAGGTCATCCTCGCACCGAGAAAACCCTCCACGGGCTGAACCATGAAGCGCGTTACAGAGCGAGAGAGACCCCCACCCCCCCACCCCTCGATTCAAATGGAGAGATGGGGAAAGAGATGAATAAATATGAACGATGGAGGACAAACGGAGATGGCGGGAATCGAGAAACGTGGTACTAAGGGGAATTAAATACTTCACAAAAGAACAAATGTTTTTTTTTATTTAGTATCTGTCTTATTTCCTCTTCGTCTTTCTGTCTTCCTCTGGCCTTCTCACTTTCTGTCAATAGGCGGATTGATAGATAGTAAAAAAAAAGGTATCTCTCGCTCTCTCCCTTCCCCCCCCGCCCCTTCGATGGACAGAAGTATAGATCATAAAGAGAGATGGACAGACGGATAGACCGACGAACAGTCAGATAGATAGATAGATAGATAGATAGATAGATAGATAGATAGATAGATAGATAGATAGATAGATAGATAGATAGATAGATAGATAGATAGATAGATAGATAGATAGATAGATAGATAGATAGATAGATAGATAGATAGATAGATAGATAGATAGATAGATAGATAGATAGATAGATAGATAGATAGATAGATAGATAGATAGATAGATAGATAGATAGATAGATAGATAGATAGATAGATAGATATATAGATAGATAGATAGATAGATAGATAGATAGATAGATAGATAGATAGATAGATAGATAGATAGATAGATAGATAGATAGATAGATAGATAGATAGATAGATAGATAGATAGATAGATAGATAGATAGATAGATTTGCAATAAATAAATAAAGTATAGTTCTGAGTTAGCACGCACGCTAATATTTTTAGTAAAGATAATTCATATTAATATGTATGATTTAAGAAATTATTTTTTTTTTAACTTTTAAGTGCATTTTAAATAAGCTTTTTTATTGATGTTTTCCGCGGAACATAAAAGATTTATTATTTTAGGATCTTTTCCCTATGTTTCTTTGCATTTGTATACCTTCACTGCACTGCGCGCATGGAAATGTAAAAACATAAACGGAATTTTTGCGAGATTCGTACATGAAAAATATCCAGTTTCCTTGGTTTTAAGGGGACATTATTCAGGAAAATAATTTTGTAATTTTAATGCTGAAAAAAAAGAAGATGAAATTAAGATTTTACATGCTCTGGAATATAGTTTTTATATTTTTTATGTTTTCTGTCATGGTATACTTTATATATTCCTTAACTAGGTAAGAACACTAAATTTTTGACATAGTATGATAACGGAAGTAGTTTGTTTTAATTTAGCCACAAACTAAGGCGTCCTTACTGGTCCTTAGTGACAAATTGAAAGATCTTAAATTCACTGAAAGCAGAGATATGAAAGCGGTTTACACAGCCTACAATATGTAATAGTTACTTAAAGGTAAAAGTTTACGACAGTCCTTCCACGAGATAAATGGTTGTCTATAATTTGTGATAATTTCTAACTAATCAGTAATACCACCAATTGTTTTGATCACCCCCCCCCCCTCCCCAGAGTCTTAAGTCAAAGACTAAGATAATATAAAGACAAAGACTAATATAAAAATAATGAATGATGATACACTGTACTTTTATATTACATTGATCTTGTTTTGTTTTTTTATCTACCCTATCCCCATGAGTTGACTATTACATAAACTTTTCCCATTAGTCATTAATATACTGTATATACTCTTTACTTAAAATTTTTTGTCCTAACCAGAAGCTAACAAAATGACCCTTATGGCCTTATGCACAGAATAATTTATTAGGTCCCTATAAAAAGACAAACATTGAAAATATTATTTGTAGATTATAATATTTCCTTTCTGAGACCTGTCTCTGGTCTTAACCTAATACCTTGCTCATATTTAGAAACTGTAAAGTTTCTTACCATTGTTTTTATAGCTTCACTCTGAACCAACTAATTATAAATTCTTGTAAAATGTTGTTTTTTTTTTTTACTTATTTTATTTATAAAACAGTTCAAAATCTTAATCAAGATTTTTAAAAGCATGCTTCGGACATGGACCATAGCACCGATCCGTTACTGACTGATAGAGACAAGTTGACCAGGCTTCTTAGTTTTCTGGATATTGAAACTCAAATAGGTCCTGGCAATGGACAAGGCGTAAGTTGATTAGCAATTTTTTTTAGCCTCTGTAAAGATGAGATGTTTATCTCTTAGATCCTATAAACCACAATTGAGTCAGTTTTATAGTGTCCTTTTTTTCATCACCACCATCGTCAGAGGTACAACACCCAAGGAGGCCTCTTAGAAGATATAGATAGATGCAGTGCTTTTTTCGTGACGGTACGCACCGGGTTGGCAAACCGGGCAGTACAGGCACCTTTTTCAATGTGGGGAAAAAATTATTACTTTTCTTGTATTTTAACGTTTATTATTAATCTCTTATATTATTAATCTGTTAAAATTGAATTATTTTAAAATTGTGCACAATAAGAACTAAACTAGATGCTGGGTTTTAGCTAAAATTGACGCAATCCATCACTGAGTACCGGCACCTATTTTTTTTACAAAGCACTGAATAGATGACAAGCACAATGTCCATGCAACCCAAATTAATGGCAGTTAATGATATTGGCTGTGTGGATGTTTTACCAGGATTTTAAAATAAACCCAGATCTCTCAGCGAGGATTATCAAGTCCTCTGTCCCATGCTCTACTCTGCATGATCATATCTTTGCCCAAAAGCTTTTTTTTTTATTATTTAAATGGACAACAATTAATCCTTTACTGCTGAGCTAATCTTAATTTTTTTAAAACATGAATATTAGTTTTACATATAACAGAAAATTATTCATTGTGAAATTTTTCAATGCTAGGAATGTGAAAATTAAATAAACAGAACCTTGTTTAAAAAAAAAAACAACTAAATGCACTTAATGTCTGAGGACTGAACAATATTCAAAAGTACAAAAAAAAAAAAACAACAGACACGTTATTTCTTAGGTGCACAGATAGTAAAGAAATGTGTAGTTAAAGACAAATGGTCAGTTTTCATTTAAATCTTAACATGGTGATCTTTTTTCTTCTTCAGTTAAAATACTTAATTATTTTAAATTCTTTTATTGATTCAGCTTTTCACTATAAATAATAATTTTTTTGTCATCAAAATTGGCCCATCATTCAAACTTTGTTGGTTTTTTTTTAATGAATAATTTTATTTATTATTTTTTGTGAATTTTCACTTTTTAAAAAAATGAATCCCATTATTTAATGCTCATTATAAACCATTCAGTAATTCAAATAATATTTAAATTAAATATTTCAGAGACATTCAAGTTTTCCTGTACATGGCAGAGTAAGTATCTGATATACTTTTGAGTACAATAAAATTATTAAAATACTAGCTGTAACCTGCGAAACATTTCCCTTAGGTTTGATCATTAGGCTAGGTTATTTTTGGTTTCGGACAAATCCGATTTTTTAATGATTTTTATTACTATTGTTTACGTTTGAAGATTTTAAACTGGGATACTGTTGTATTAATTCTTTACTTTCGATTTAACGCAGAACCCACACCGCTATTATTTATATATATATTTTATACTATTTAAATGAAATTGTTCTGTGGTATATCTTTCATTTACTTTTCTAATGGGAGGCTTTTTTTTCACGCTGTTTTTTTTTTTACACTTTATCCCATTCGTTTTCTGTGTTATACAAATTAAAACTATTTATTTTAGAGAAGTTTGGCCACTAGTTTTGATGGCACCTTACCAGACCAAACAATACCTGTTTTATCACCTCCATTAATTACACAAAGATTACAGACATTGTATGTGGACAGTTGGCCAGCGCCTACAGTTAAAAGAGGTGACTGTTTTTTTTTTCACTTTTTAACCCCCCCCCCCCCTTGTTTCTGAAAATATGTTCAGAATCCATAAAACATATTTGTTATTAAAATAGCAGTTATAGAACATTGCTTTTTTAGTTCAACGAACAATCTTTTATTTTTATTTTTAAAGGTGACACAATACTATATCCCGGAACTGTAAGAAAATCTGCCAACACATTAGGCGGTATACCTATAACATTAGATACAGCTGTAGTAAGTAAATGAAGATGTTTACTTGAATTCATTGTGTTGTTTTTTTAAAACCTTTGCTCAACATCCACAAAATGTTTTGAAAATTTTCACATAATACCAAATATTTCCAATTCATCGCATGTAAAATTCTCAAATATGTTTTTCATTAATCTGTTTTTGTACATTATCAGTGTATGTCGAAATGTTTTATTTATTTACCCTAGGAACTTAGAAGCATTGTTTATGGTTCCCCTATGCACTCCTTCTCTAAGGAATGGCAAAAGGCGACTCTTAAATTTTATCTGCTTGACAGTGCATTTCCTTACGGCATAGAAACAACAAAGGTAATTTAGAATTATTTATTTTCTGAATCACCTTAAGCCTTATTTTATCTATTTTTAAAGGGTAATTTATTTCTGGAAACAATAATGTTCTATTCTTATGTTTTTTTTTATAAAATCTGTGATGCTTTATGAAAAATTTAAACGATTCAATAAAAAAACACTGAATTATTCTTTGTTTTTTTTTACAGTGTGGTGCAAGAGGACTGGCATTATGTGTTCAAGGTTATATGTTAAAACATTTGATATTTGATAGGGAATATAAGTCATCTGTACTGCAAGAGGCCAGGCAAGAGAATATACATAATGATTAACTTTTAAGCATAGTGTGACATTAACATTGATTTTCTTTTCTTTAAGCTTTGAACTTTTGTTTTGTTGTGCATCAAAATTGTACAGATTGTTGTTTTTCACTGGCAATGAATGTTTTTTAACTTAGTCTGTGTAAATTGCACAATGGCTCTTTATGGTTTACTGATTATAGATTCTGTCCAAACAACATAGCAAAATGTTCAATTTATATATATTTATATTTCTTGTCTGAAAAATCTGAGTTAAGAAAGAAAAGATACTTGTTCTTCCAAAGAATTATAATAGAGCTATGTGACATTCATTACATGCATACTGGCACTTCAGAACTGTATTGTTTCTACAGAAAAAAATTACTTGAGCAATTTCTTATAGCAGCTAAAAGGGAAACAAATTGTGGTCAACTCGCCATGCAACTTAAAACAATGTACAAACATATTCGCAGTCGAAATTCGTTCAACTTGGAAAGTGTCTCGCCACAAAAAAAATATATAAACAGCCTTTTTTTTTTAATTTATTGGTAGTTTCTGCCAAATGTTGCAATTGAAATAATGTTATTTAAATAGTTAAATCTGAAGCTCTTTTCATTCAACATGTTAACTAATAATACAGTTTTTTTGCTTACTAAGAATCGTGACCCAATATAAAACTGCCTTGTTATTTTCCCACAGTGTTTTGAAACCCAATTCATTTGAACGTAGGAGGGCGTGGCTGGTGCTGTGTGTGAAATTCTGTGGCAGGCTGGAGACAAGAAGAGGTGCACTGTTTGTCTAAAGCAGCAGGAGCCTTGTTTTGGTCCTGACTACAGATACAGACCAGACTCGATCACAGAGAAGGTGAATACGAAAATATTTTGGCCGCTGAAAAGATGAATACTAAGTATCACAACTGTAATTTATAAACAGTTTGATTTCACAATCATTTTTTTTTTCTTTTAAATTGTTTACTGAAAAATGTTGTAAACGAAACAGTGACTCAATATACAGCTGTTACAAAGAAATGAAAAAGAAGCTAAAAGAGAAAATTTTTTCAAAAATCAGTGATAGAGCATTTGAAAGAGTAGAAAACTTTAAATACCTGGGATCAACCATAAGTGAGAAAACGATATAATGATAGGTATAAAAAACAGAATAGAAGTAGGAACAGAATATATTATACACTGCATAAAATACTGAAAAACAGACAGATCTCCAGAAAACAAAAAAAAAACCATATACAAGACAATGATCCGCCAGCAGTACATATGGTAGCGTAAAACATGGACCATCAGCAAAACGCTGAGAAAATATGCTAAACACTTCTGGGAAAGGAAAATATTTAGGAAAATATAAGTCAGTAAAGGACAATAACGAGTGGAGAAGTAGAACTAATTCAGAGCTGTCACGTACTGTAACTAAAGAACCAAATATAATAGCTGAAATTAAAATGAATAGATTAAGGTGGTAGGGCACATAGATGAAAATGGAAAACAACAGAGGTCCAAAACGATTTATAAGACAACACCTAATGAGAAAGGCCAAAAGGCAGGTCACAGAAGTGATGGTTGATAAGTGGAGAAAGACCTTAAAGCCATAGGGGAGAGAGTGGAGGAAGTGCTGACTCCCTGGATCGGGGGAAAAGTGAGAAGTGTAGTATGGCAGGCCAGGGCCCTAAATGGGACTGTAGAGCCAAAGGAAGAAGAAGAAGAAAAATGTTGTGTCTTTTTGTTAAAGTTGCCCATTTATTGCAAAGCACTAGAGACAGATGTCCCTATTTCCTCTGCAAGACAATTTACTCATAAAATATCTCGTTAATACTTTTTAACTGATACTTTCTTTGTAAAATATTACATCACTATTTGTTTTTTCCACTTTAAAGTATTTCTTACAATCACTGGTGTAGGTACATTTTGCATATAGAGATAATTCATTTCAATTGATTTTTATGAAGTTGAAAAATGTGCATCAATTTTAGCTGTTGTGGTTTTGTTCCTCTCACCATTTCACGTTACAACTGCATTCACTATTTATAATTTATTCCAACCTTATTAATTCCTCTTGAGTTCAAGACGTCTTAAGATTTACAAAATTTTATGAAGAGAAAATTAGAAGAGGTAATGTGAAAATAAATTAGAAGAGGTAATCTGAGATTAAATTAGAAGAGGTAATGGGAGATCAAATTGCTTTAGAAGTTTTTTGGAGATGAAACTATTATTGTGTTAGCTGGCATTTTGTTTTGACTCATATCTTTTCAACTTATCAAGTACATGTATTTATACATTTTATAAATGAATTTTTAAATGTGATTAAAAAGGTATATACTTGAATACAAATATAATTTCTTCATTTTGCGTATATGTACTTAAATCTATATAAAGTTATTTATGTATTGTGTTTTGTATTTATATATATATATATATATATATATATATATATATATATATATATATATATATATAAGTATAATTTATTAGATAAAAAATCATTTTCCATTTATTTTACTTGAATATTTAATTTTTTTGCTCCAGAACTGATTTGTATACTAAATTAAATACATGTATTATAAATATAAACTTTCAAATATGGTCCATTTTTGTGAGCGTGGATCTTCTCCTTCAGTTTCAGACCCAGATTCATGGCAATGGTGTGTATATTGTTTCTCTACAGTTTGGTTTTATCTCGGACAATACAAAAGTAAGTCGTTATTGTTTAGTTGTCTCTTTTGGTTTTTGACAAAAAGTTTGATTCTTGTCTGCAAAAAACTCACAAACCTGAAGATTAATGCAGATTTACAAAAATCTCATATCTATTTTGTGCACTTAAAAAAGGATACAAGAATCCTGTTTTATAACTTTCATTAAATATTTGTTGTTCATTCAAATAAGGTATTATTAAGCAAGAGTACTAAGGACTGCATCTGTCAGTCTGTCTTTTGTTTTCAAATTTATTTATTTTTGCATGATAATAGATTTTGTCATTTATTGAATTTTTTTTATTTCCTTTCAAAGTTCTATTCAAGCTCCTGCTCTGCTTTAAAGATGAATGTAGTTAAAACTTTGTAAATAAACTTGAAACTGTAAAGAAGAAAATCAAGTATTAAAGATCAAAGACAATTTAATTGATCTGCATTTAATATGTCCTTCTGTTTTCATTATTATCACTGAAATCAAATCAATATGCTCTACTGAAAAGTTTTTATGTTTGTTGTATCAGTCCATAAATGACAGACATGGCTGGAGTGAGGCACAATAGTTTAATACTCCCTTTTTTTTTTTTTTGAGCATCGAAAAAAAAAAAATTGTGATAAAAAAGTTTACTGCAGCTATTTTATTTTTTAATCTTTGTTATCTTCAAGTTGCGTCATAATTTATGTTATTATGATTAATATTATATGAAGAGTTCGAGATGAGATGAAAGTGCGACCTGGTTTTAAGGTGAAACTGTTTGACATGGACATGGATCCAACTCAGAGTTTGATTAATCTGGCTTTGACTGGTTCAGCCACACCTCACTTACATAATGGAGAAGTACTGTATGATCAAAGAGGAAATTTACTGAAAGATCTATTATCCTTTGAATTGATAAAACACATGACTGTAGTGTCATAATGTTGTAAGCCCATGACTACTACATTGTAGTGAAAATGTAAACCTATGACTAATTGGTATTGAAGTTATAAAAATTCATGGCTATATTGTAGTGAGATGTGAAAATAAGCCCATAACTATAGTTTTGCAGTGATATTTAAATGCAAAGAAAGCGAAGGGGACATAAGTGAAATAATTAGTAACCAGCGGAAATGTTTTTTTTTTTCCTTCATCTAAAAGCCTCATCCATTTCATGGAATACAAACAAGAAGTCAAGTGGGTTTTATGCTCTGGGATAAAGGTGAAGATCCAGAGAAAAGAACAGAGGTAATCTATGTGTTATGATTTATGTTTTATGACTTTTTGATATTCTATTTTGTTCTGGTTTCTTTTGTTCATTCATGCTGCATCAATTTTTACTTTTGCATCGCTCCTTCACTGACGCTTCGATTTTTTTAACAGTTCTTTTGTGGCCAAAAACTGATGTCCAGAAATATCAGCCATTTATTAGTTTTTTTTAAGAGTCCATAAATACTGTCAGAAATATTGTTTATTTATTTATTTATTGGAGTAATTAATTACTGTGTCACTCGAGTTCACAACTCTAAACCAAAACCAGTCTATGGTATGTTTTGCCATGATAACTGAATCATCAAAGTTGTAGCATTGCAGTGTTGGTAATTCAGTTTCCAAGATATCTTCCCTTTTTTTTTTTTTAGTTTTTAATTAAAATGGTCTTGACTGAAGGAAAAAAAAATTTCAAAATTGTAGTCTGTTTACTGACATGTTTGTAAGCCTAGATTTTACTTCACATTTTTTTTTTTTAAACTATAGGCTAGTACTTCTTATGGTACGTCTTTTGTTGTTCTTTGGTTATTGTTGTCAGGTGGCATTCCATGTTAAGATGAACACCCAAAAACCCAATCTGGGTGACGTAAAGTCAACGGTCTGTTTGGACTTTTGTTTAGTTTAAACCCGGATCTGGTGAGTGACTGGCGAGTGGAGAACAAATTCGCCATGTGGTACTACACAGGATTACTGTCCCAAGTCAGGCCCACTCTTTTGTCTATAGGTAAGTACAATATTAATCATCATCAGCTCTCACAAATGTTTCATTTTTTTTTTTATTTTTAAAGATGTACATGTACACTTATATCCTTATACATTTGATGTGATGATCTAAAATTAACTTGTCCATTTTATAAGAATGGTGTGCTTAATGTTTTACAGGCTCTCGCAGTTTTCTTGTACAAAACATCACCTTTCATTATCTTTGTCGTAACGACCAATATATTATTTTACTATTTTTGTTTACTTCAGAAACAAGAGTAGGTCGCCCGAGACCAAAAACTGGTCTCGCCAGGAGAGAAGAAGAAAACAAGATTCCTCCCTTGGAAAATTGCATTATGACTAAGTCAGTTTCTTTTTTATTACTTTTTACTAGTCTTATGGTGAATTACTTAACAACTTGTTACCTTTGCATTTAAACTTAATATTTTTTTTTGCCCTTGGATTACTTTCTAGTATTAAAAATATATTTCATTTCTGATTAATGAGTTACTCCTTATCAATGAATTATTGCTTAGAACTTTAACTAATTTCTTGTATTCATCATAATTTTTTTTTGTAGTAATTTCTGTTCATGCACATTAACTGAATAAAAGATATTGCCATTTTATAATTGCCCAGTCTAGACCTTTTTATATTAGTTAGGGTAATGCCTTTTGTCATTCCTAGAAAGGATACTATCATTTTATAATCCTTAAACAGACTTTAGATTCGAATAACTTAAGCCAGGCCTTATTGGTTGTCTTTGTATTTCGTTATTTGCAGGTGGTATGGTGCAGACGTGAAGTGGAATGGGACCGCTCCATTTATATGATTGTCATTTTGGAGGGCCAGAAATATGGATTTTATCCCAAAGAAAACAATTATCATGGCTGTTATTGCAATAAAACTGAAGCACTTTAAGCCAGACAGGCGTAGCCCACATCCACAGTGACATGTCATCTTTTCCCTGATCGCCTCCAAGGACTTAGGGAACTTAAATTTACTATATGGAGCAATTAGAGTCATAGTAGCTTAACCCAAATTGTAAGTTAGGCTAGTCTGGCTTAAAACGCCTTAATTTTTTTTTTTTTTTTATGTTTGTACATAGGGTAGTTTGTGAAAAAGTAGTTAAAATACTTCAAATCCTGGTTAAAATCCAAATACTTGGCAGACGCTAAACAGAAAAGTAGACCCTGTTACAACCAAATGGTGTTCTGAATGTGCAAGGGAATTGCTCATCGTTAATGCATGTACACTCACATTGAGACTTTAAACCCTGGTAATAGAGCAGAGACCACTTCTATTTTCTGATACTTCTGTTTGATGTTATAGATTATTTGTTATGTAAAATACTAATACATGTAGTAACATTTTAAATGTTTAATATATAGATTAGAGTTTTAGTTGCTGTCAAGAATAATATTTTTATTGTTTATTTATTATGTTTAGCAACCTTTCAGCTCATTTAGAAAAAATCCAAAAAGAACACAGAGAGCTAATGCACACTTTATTTTTTTAAAGAGCATTCCCTCATTGAGTATTAAATCTGAAAAATATTCATTCATATTTATCTGAACAATACTGAATTGTGTTTGTTTGTGTTTCAAGCTTCACATGAAATTTTCCAGTTATAATTTTATGGAGCTATTTACACTCCACAGAGATCTTGGGATATAAATAAAACTGAATGTCATTTTTAGAACTTAATGTGATTTTTTTTTGTGATAGTGTCTTTCAGTGAGATTTATACTCTTTCATTTTTTATGTAATGAAATGTTTTTGCTGTGATAATTACCAGTATTTCTCTTAGTGTGTTGTATATTTTTTTGACAGTTATGAAACTGTGTAACTTTTTACTTCTTTTTTTTTTTTTTTAAATCTGATGAATATTTATGAACAAGAGCTTTTTTTTATGTTTTATGAAGATATTTGTTCACCTAAAAAATTCATTTGAAGTGTAATTTAGTTTGATTTTTGAATCGCACTAGTTGCAATATTTTTTATGAAGTATAAGTACACAGAGCATTCCCAATTTTAATCTTGTTTTACAACTCGTGACAAATCTTTTAATCCCAAGTTCGTTTGTTTTTTTTTCTGAATTTTATGTTGAGACACCGAAGTGTATATGGAATCTGTTTCACTGTAAATGAAAATTTGATTTCTCTTTAGAAGTATAAAAAACATCTGTTTTATGTTAAAACATTTATCAAAAGGCTTAACTCTGTAAAAAATTTAAATTTCTGACATTTTTTTTATGACTGTGGCAGCTTTCCATGGCGGCTCCACTAGATTAAATTTTTGGGATTACATTTTATTTTTCTTGTTAACGTTCATCTCTTCCAGATGATCCATTCAGCATTAATTCAATCTCACTGGCATGCAGCAATTACTCTTTTAATTTTTACTCTACTTTATTGGTCATAAATATATAATTAAACAACTGAATCACTGCATGGCTACTGATGTTATGTATATTCTTTTATGTGAATATATTCATATGTATATACTTTTATGTGATTTTTTTTTTTGGTTTTATTTCTGGCAAAAGCCCTGGTTTATAATTATTAGACAAGTGTTTTTAACAGAGACGAGGCCTGAGTGTTGCTGGTCATAACTCTTCAAAAAAAAATATGTATAATTTTTTAAGCTATATATATATATTACAGGCATAAAACAAACATAAGTTTATAATTAATGATTTTGCTAACTATATTCAATAAACACAGTATTATAAATTAGTATTATCTATAAATATGACTATGACTGCAAGACTCACGCCTTGTCCCTGGTTTAAATAATACACTGTAGAACCTACGAGCTGTTTAATCCATTTTTTATGATCTAAATGGGAACTCGATCAGTTCAAATTGTTTTGAAATCATGGATTAAATTCAAATCGGAGAAAGTATGACTGTATTTTTGTAGTTTGATTATGTATAATCATTAAGAAATTATTTTCCTTTCAATTTATTTTTGTTGTAAGTAGTAAACAAATTTAAATAAACAAATTAGTGAAAAAAAAAAATGTTTCCCCTCTTGTAAATGTAAAAATGTGTTACAAAACATCAGCTGTACTGACTTATAATTAATAATTTTAATTTCAAAAGTTTAAAGGTCAAGAGAATTATCCCAAGTTCAAACTCCACCAGCTTTAAAAGGGTACACAACCTCTTCATATGCTGTGGCTACAGAAACTACACTTCATCTGTCCCAATGGCCCCTTTTTATAAAGTTGGTGACATCTCCCCTCATAACACTCATCTTTATGTAATTTAATGTACATATTGATGATACATGCATATTTATTAATTCATAAGCCCAAATTATTAAAAAAGAATAGATTATAACTTTTTTTATAAATGTAAAAAAAAAAATGAAAGAAAGAATGGCCATGAGTCAATTCAGGAAGTTTTTTATTATTTACATCAAGCTTTGGAAATGAAACTTTGATGTTTTTTTTTTATACAAAATCATCTTTGAAAAAATCATCTTACAAAATCAAGTTGCCGACATCAGAGTATGTTAAAAAAAAAAAGCTATGATCACATTGTATTTATAAGGATCATTTCAATACAATGACAGCCCATTATTTTTTATACATATTGTTATCAAAGACCAGCTTCATGCAATGCTGAAACTGTACCAGTTCATAAACAGGCAAAATAAATTTTAAAGAAAAATTTAGAAAAAAAAACATACAACAGCACAATGCATCCAAAATATTTTTTTTAAAAATCATGCAAAACTTTACTGTTGTTAACTACAATATATTTTTAACAGATTCCAATTCATCTCAAATGCATATTAACACAAGTTTTTTTTATTTATTTTTTTTATTTATACAGCTTGATCTATGAGCAAAGGACAAAAATAAAATATTAAGAATTATTACTTGACTGAAATTTAGAAAAACAAATTTTTAGGGCTAAAAAATAAATAAATAAAATAAAGGCACTATCTAGAAATAAATATTTTCTGAATTAAAAAAAAAAGTCAATTGATTGCCTGGTAAATACAAAAAAAAAAATGTGCAATCTACCCACTTTAAAAATATCAACAGTTGGTATATTTCATTTTATTTCCGTATCTTACTTTTAGTCTGTGATATGTCTTTGGATCAGCTTCTGTTTTGAAATGCTCAAATATGTGTTATTAAAAAGTGTAATGAATATTTAATGATAGTGGATTTCATTCTCATCAACATTTTGATAAGACATTTTTCTCTGTATCTGCAATTCAAGGCATCTCTGACCAAACAGCTGTTTTTTTTTTATATACAATGGAATAAAAACCATTTGAGGGTTAACGTAAAATGTTAGTACCGGTTATTTAAAAGTGATCCTCTTATTCTGTATTCAAAAAATTAACTTTTTATGGATGGTTTCTTGGTCCCGTTCATCCAATTCATATTAGGTACAAATAAAATCTGATTTTGTTACATGTGTTAAATTCTTTTTTAATTATAAATTTGAAACGAATTAACAGCTTATATTGTTATTTTTTGTTATATTAACTGATATATATATATATATATATATATATAAATCATCTGACAAAATAATAAAAACGTTATGACAAAAAAGCTGCTTAAAAGAACAGTTTGCTATAACTTTTATAACTGTACATCTCATGTTGCAAAAAAAAACCATATGGACTTAATAATAGACAGTCAGAGGATGGGCAATGAACATTAATATTATTGCAAGCAACAAAACAGGAATATTGTTAATACAAATGTCAATGGGACAGCCATCTTCATTCACAAATATTCAGGAACTGTACATAAGTTTTAAAAAAAAAAATGGTTTGCATTCACAACAATCAGCCTCGCAATCTGAACAAATTTAAAACCAAAGTTAATTGAAATGTTACAGTCGAGTTTGAAGTACAGTTGAAAAAAAGTAGCATGAGTTGCTAAGCATTTTAATGAAACTAATAAAGTGAAAAAAAAGAAAAAACAACTGCAAACCAGTCCTATTTATTCTGTTAGTTTTGTTTTTCACTAATGTTTGTAAAAAATCTTTTAAGTCTTTATTATAGCATAAGGTAGAGCAGTGGTCCCCCAACCCACAGGTTGCCCAAGAAACATTAAACTATTTCCATTTTATTTACTGTCGCATGCTTCTCTTGAGATTGGCACTTTCCATGCGACTATCAAAAGTTGACCGGT
Source organism: Bulinus truncatus (assembly GCA_021962125.1). NCBI lineage: Eukaryota > Metazoa > Mollusca > Gastropoda > Planorbidae > Bulinus > Bulinus truncatus. The sequence continues at coordinate 2,436,843 of JAGDYQ010000022.1, forward strand.
CCGCGATGAAATTAACAAACGTTAACCGGTCCGCGATGACATTAACAAACGTTAACCGGTCCGCGATGACATTAACAAACGTTGACCGGTCCCAGCGAGAAAAAGGTTGGGGGCACTTCGGTAGAGTACTAACGTATAATTTTAACTCTTTTCGCCAGAATAGCATTCTTATTTGACAATACTTCCTAATTATTTTGTTTTTTAAACCCGTCATAAGTAAGGTTTCCAACAATCCGAATACGATCTGAATGATAGCTACAAGCTTTGATGGCAAATATGGTATTTCAAAAAAAAAAAAAACCTTATGTTTTCTCATCCGGCAGTAATATATAAAATTACAAATAAAATATATGGTAGGCATTTATGTGTCTGACCAATCGCTGTTCATCTCACAGACATAGAACTTAAAAAAAAATCTAAACAGAAGTCAGTACAAAATGGTGTCATGGTGAATCCGATATTGCTAAGAAGAAGAAAAAAAAAACATTAAATTATATAAACTGGATATTGCAGAGTAAATTTGAAAATCATTCATAAAATCCTAAAAGAAATATCATTTCCAACAAAAACTAAAAGTGCATGTGAGCAAAAGTGCAGTGATTTTTTTTTAAATATACAAAAATAAATACAGATTTAAATACATTATAAAAAAAAAGTGGAAAAGGTAATAAAAAAATAAAATGTACATTGATTACACCTCTTATAAACTAGATATTTCTCATTAATGAAAGTCAAGATGAAAATGTTTGAATGTTAACAAAATACCATAATTGACCCACAATGCATTTCACCACATACATGGGGCAATGGGGCACATCAAAACAAAAAAAAAAGTTTAAATCTTCAAATTTCCAATTCTTTGCTGCCGACAGTTCTTTTGCAGAAGTTATAGTTGAAACAATGGAAACAAAGGAAAGAAAAGATTCCATACTGCCTAAATAAGGGACCAGTTCTATTTCACTAATTCTTTAAAAGTATTATTTCCAGCTAGTAATTTCAGAAATGCCCAAGTCGTTAATGTAAAAAAAAAAAAATACATATCTCATTTTTTTACCAAAAAAATATCGCTTATTATTTCCAAAACAGTTTTCCTTTAATCTAATTGCTAGCATATTTAATTTTAAAAAAGTTTTTTTTTTTCTAAATGAATATTTACAAAAATAATTTATCCAAAAGAAATATTCTTGTTAAGCAAAACTAATGTTACAGTTGTTTTTTTCTCCCTACAAAAGTTTGCTAGATGGTTATGAGCATGTTGTAATGAATGAAACACTGATTGAATTAAAGCTGTAACTGGCATTCAACCATAAATTTTGGAAGAATCTGATACATAAAATCATGAATAATGTTTATATTGGACTGACTGATGACTGATAAAACAATCACATTCTTTCAACCGTCAGGCAGTTGATGAAATTATGTAAACGGTATCCAGTTAAAACACTTCTCGTAATGAAATCATAGTTTTTTATGTAATATTGAATTTTACTGAATTATTATCTATAAATAAATAAGAGAGAAAGAGAGAGATTGAATGCCCACAGGGTTAACATGAAATAGTTTCTAAGCACTGACATTCTGATCTACTGATAAACTCAGTGGTCTGTCTAGTTTGCAAAAAATTAGATAAGGTCAAGATAAACAATTAAATTTCAGAATTCAAACAGTAATCAACGTCAGTTACCGGTATCAAGCTTGACCTACTTTACAGATCAACTAGTCAAAAGTCAGCCACGCTAAATCATCAACCGTTCTTACTGCTGGTACTAAAAAAATATAAAGAAAAACCATACAATAATTGGTTTTATTCAGCTTATCGTAAAGGCTGATGAAAAAATTGGTCATTTTGCTATCAACTAAATATACCTCCAGCTAGCTAGCTATATACCACAAAAGCTACAAAAACGGCTAACAGATTAGTTACGCAAAATGTTGCATGGAAAAATCACGTGTCTTTTTTTCTAATTTAACTTCATTTGGAAAGTATTCTACTCTATTAAGAAAAAGCAGTTTCTACCCTGGTCATCCCAACACAGACTAAAATGACTTCTTGCATGCTTAAAATTATGCACTTCTGCTATGTATATATATATAGTAACTTTAAAATATATATATATATATACTTATTATTAAATATGACAGTATTTATATTTCATGAGTAATGGTACAGGATTTTAAAAAAAAAATACATTTACACAAGCCTTTAAAAAAAAAAGATTAGATAAAGAAATATTGAAAAAAAAAATATATTATCATTTTACGACAAAATATTTTCATTTATGCCATACTATCAATTCAACAATAACAAATTATAACAGAAAGTCAGGAATTAAGAGGAGCTAGAGTGTCACATGCATTATCTTTCTAATTATCGGAGGTCATGTAATAAAATAATTTACCCAGATACTTGTGCAGTATTATTACTTCAATATGTATAATACAGGAGACTCTTGACAATCAGGCCTAGGTAAAATATATTTTAAAAAAATTAACCAGGTTTTGGATCGGATCAAAAGTGAGTATTTCAAAGGCCCAAAAAGATTTTTAGTTGTCTAGCATGTCGACATTAGGCCAGATAATAATGAGTCTACTGTATATTAAAATTAAAAGAAAAAAAAAACATTTTTAACACACAAAAGATTTTCTGGAATACAGCATTAAAATATGATAATGAACTTATGGCAAAAAAAAAAAGAGAAAAATACTGGTAAAAAAAACTTAGTGAATATCTTTTGTTTCAATGTTAAGGTTTTGAATTTCAGAATTTTGGTATTTAAGCTTATTAAATATTTTTTTTAAATAAAGGAAAGAAAAACAATTAGCAGTTCAGCTCATTGACAGAAAATCAATTAACTCAATTAAAAACTGAGATATTCGTTGCTGTGCACAAAAGGTGACTATATAATTCCAAAATAAAAAAAAAATTGGGACAAAGGCCACAAGCTTAATACAAAATAAAAAATATAATAGCATTGTTAAGTGAATAATTCTATACATTATGCTTAGTATAAATATTTCAAAAGACTGTAAACAGCAGATAAGATAAGACGACTCGGTTGAACCTAGACTTTTTTTTAATTTAAAAGAGTACTCTCCCTTGTCTGACAGCGGCGTGCCAACATGCATACAAACATCACAGAAATAGTTATCTGAAATGTACAAATATATATATATATATATATATATATATATATATATATATATATATATATAATAATAACATTTTGAAAAAAGACATAAACACTAGCGTAACCCAAATCTTGGGTTTAAGCCTAGCAAAATATGCTTCTTGCATAAAAAAAATATATAAATACATGTATATGAAGTATTCGGGCGTTGTGCTATCCACATTACACCCCCCTCTTATGCAGTGGCTCTAGAATCAAATCTTCCCCGTTGGCCCTCCCCCGCCCCCTCCCGGGGGGGGGGCTAAGGGCACTGTACTTCCTTTACCCTAAGAGGCGTTTGAGCCATAGTAGCCTTTTATGTGGGTTAGGCTAGTCAGACTTAAAAAACCGCTTCATCTATTAATCTTATTAACATAGCTGAAATATTTTGTTTATGACCGTAGTTGAAAGAAATGACAAAAGTTTTCTTTTTTTTTTTTATGAGACTAAAAATTGTACAGGCCACGGGAAAGAAAGGACAGTCCAAAAAAAAAACAGCATCAAATAAATCTTTTATAATAACATTTCGCCTCGTTTTCCCCTCGCTAGAACACCTTTTTTTTTTGGAATTCTTCCCATGACAGCTTAGTGTTGTTATTATTAATAGTTCAAAAGGAAGGGGGGGGGGAAGTGTCCCAGCAAGGTCTGGTAGGAGTAACACGACATGTTGTTGTTGTTTTTTTTTAATGAGCCCCTTTTCCCGTGGTCCCTCCCTGTTGGGTTAATCTCCATTTTACCAAAAGAATAAAATAAAGACGGAAGGCACTAAAAGTACAAATGTAGGTGGTGGTGGTGGCTCAATGTCAAATAAGGACCAAGTCCTTACAAAAAATGTCCATTCGTTAAAAATGTCCATTCCTTAAAGATGTCCATTAATCAACTTGAAATAATAGTCACGTGGGTTAACACACACACACACACGCGCATACATATGCAGACGTCTATGTAATGTTACCAACCAATGGGTCATCACAATCATTAGCTATTTCCAACACCATCACCAATACACTCTACCTACATGTTTTACTCAGAGCGCGTAAAGAAGAGGACAAAGAAAATAAACTACATTGAAACTTTACAACAGAATAAACCAATATGGCGGCCTTATATAAATAAAAAAAAACACTAGAGGCGGCAAGAATGTACTAGATGGGATGACTAAGAGGTCCACGCTTGCAGCTCGGCGTACACCCCCCCCCCCCCCAACCCAACCCTTAGATTTATGTGATACTGAGAAATGGAGATTGCAGTCCACTTGCGACTGCTACGCCAGTAGTTAATAATATTTTACCTTCCATAGTAATAATATTTAAAAAAAAAGAAAACATTTATGACAACACAATGCGACTGTCCAGATAAATTACATAAGGAAGTGGTGTCGCCGTTCACTCATTACGCGTTGTTAAGGGGTTCATTTTTTATAGTTTCCTCGGTCAACATTCCCGACCGCACCCCCCCCCCAGATCCTCGGTTTCATACTTTACTCAGTACACACGCTCATACACACACACACACACAAACATACACACAGTGCAATGGTGTGTATGTAGATACGTACTACACACGACATGTAGCAAGATGGCTGCTGCAGTGAGGGTGAAGGGAGGAGAGAGAGAGAGAGAGAGAGAGAGAGAGAGAGAGAGAGGAGAGAGAGATCTTATCTGACCCATTCCTTCCCTTCCTCACTGGACCAGCACCTCCCCCCCCCTCCCAAACCACACACACACTCACTCCTCAAACGTGAGATTCGGGGAATTGGGAGAGGAGGGGTTGGGGGGCGACAAGTTCAGCGCTCACGTCGTTACATTACACACAGTGACCATTTGAACCACTTAGCTCTACAACCGGCTACAACAGGCACAAGCCATACTTAACTTTAAGCCCGTGTGTCTTACTATATACAAATCCGACACCAAAAGGGGGTCGGCTCGTAGATGAACATAAAATTACTGGGGGGGGGGGGGGGGGGGGCGGGGAGCTTCTCCAGAAAATGTTTATCCTTTGTTTTAAGAAATGTGTAAAAAAAAGGAAACAAACATGTATGAGGAGAAAATGTATTTCAGAAAACTTGATGGAATCCTAAAAAGTAAAAGAACAAACAGCAGATCAGCCAAAACCTCTCCGCTGGAACTGATAATCGCACAGTACCCACCTCATACGATAAAAAAAGGACTTATGTCAGAGGAGTACCTAGCGTGGGGGTGGGCGTCCTAATTCGAAAGTCCCCCCTCGGGCCCCCTTTTTGAGGGGGGGGGGCAATTTTTTTTTACATTAAGTACATCACTCATGTCATGATGTCGAATGTCAAAATGTAGGGGCCCCCAAATCCCTAGGTTCGGCACTGCTTATTGTATAGAATGGTATTGATAATAATAATAGTGGAGAAATCGGGGACTGGGGTGGGGGGGGGTGCAAGTTCCGCATCGCATGTAAGCGAGACTCCACAGTCTACATCACTCAATAAAAAAAATAATGTGTGTCTGTTTGGTTTTTTTTGAAGGACGGTTGGGGGGGGGGGGGCTGCACACAAAACAAAAACAACACATACATACACAGTGAGTGAGAATCGCGCGCGCAATGATACACACTCATGTCATCATCATCATCATCATCATTTTTCCAGGCATCACGGATACTTCAAAAACTTGTTTTTTTTTTTTTAAACTGCTAGGATTTCTTACACTACACCACACTTCCGCACACTTACGGTGGTCTACCATAGTAGTCAAACATACACGCGCACATACACGTTGTCTAGGTTACCACTATGTGTTCAAACACCCACCAGGAATTTTAAAGACTATCTATACAACTTTGTTAACTGAAATGAAAACTGACTACATTCTGGTGTCTAGAAGCAAAAAAAAAAAAATGGGGAGGGGGGGGGGGGGAGAGTAACAAACAAAACAAAAGGTGGGGGGGGGGCGAAATTGGTGATCTGGAAGACCGTAAACGCAAGTCCGGCTAGTGGACACGGTGAAACCAGACAAGCGGTTACTAACGCGCCAATGTGCAGGTGGATGAGACACACACCGGGGGGGGGGGATCACTGCAGATTAGGGAAAAGTAGCAAACTATCATACTATCTCCCCTGATATATGAAAGGGGCTCAACATGGGGAGTTGGGGGGAAGGGGGGGGATCAACATTTAGCTCGCGCGTTTTACTCCAAGAAGGAGCCCCCCCCCCCCCCCCCCGACTGTACACTAAAACCCAACGAGCTGGATAACAAACACACACCCAATCACTGATGGACACTAAACCTGAAACCACTTCTACACACTTCACATAAGCAGATCTTATACAGAGTTTAATGTGTACAGAGCAGGAATGAATCATTTAATAAAAAAAAAATAAAGTGAAAAAAAAAATTTGTTAAAAGGTAACAAAAAAAAACGTTAGCCAGAATTAAGAATTTAATGTATATGTATACAGAGAGGGAGAGAGAGAGAGACATGGGAAATAACATACGTTCAATTATAAAAATAAAGCGAGGGTTTTAAAGATATTCAAGTTCCCGGACATTGTAAATAAGATGACAAGGGGGTGACATCAGCCGAATCTGCGCAGGACTCTGATGCGATGCAGCTCACAAGATTGTTTAGCCTGCTCTCAAGTTATTGCACTTACATTACCACCTCTTCAAACCAAGAAGTATATCTCCCCCCCACCCCGCCCCTCGCACATCGGCGTCTATCTGTCAATAACCATTCGTCGGCGATGTGACAAATGAACACACCAACGACACACACACACAATTGTTATAGCGAACCTGCGGCCCACACACATATTGTGTACACGTTGTGTAAAAGGGGTGTGTTGTATGTACACGTCGTGTAAAGGTGTGTTGTATGTACACACCCTAATTCCATGTGGTCAACATCAACGTTGATTTTTTTTTTTTTTAAAGTTAACTCAGCACACGCCAACACACAGCAGCGTGAACTCACAGGGCGAGTCGGGGGACTGTAGGAGGGTGTGGATCAGACTCAGACACACGGGGGAATTGTCAAAGACAGTCATTTTTTTTTTACTCCATTTAAAAGATTTAACACGAAAAACTCCGTCAAACTGTCTTTTTTTACGCTATTCCCACCAGATTCTAAGTTTTTAATTTTGTCTAGTCACCCTTCTTACAAACACACACACACACACACACACCAGTGATCACAAGTCTTACACACACACATTCTCCACATTTACATCATGGGATAGCTTGTCAAAAGCAGCCTGTTGACAAAGTTCTGAACCAAAGTACTGCAAAACGTTGTTTTTTTCCCCCTTAATAGCACTAAGTAATGCATTTATTATTTGGTTAAATAAAGCTTGTGGGAATAAACTTGGTATAACTTTTGCGAAGCGCATGATCTCAATAAAGTAGCCCATTTTCTAAAAAAAAAAAAGTAGCGCGATATGGCACCATGGGGCCTGGCTTTGTCGAGGCCATGGATAATGGGAGATAGATGATGAGTGCAGCTGGGACTTGAACCCGTGACCTGAAACCTTGCGCCCCCCCATCCTCCCCCACCCATTAAAACTAGGAAAGGGCATGTTACTCTGAAATCTTTCACCGGCTTCTTAAATCGGGGCACACATATGTGTCCAAAGTGCTGCGGCTGAACATTGTCATTAAATGTTGTCACAGTTAACAAAGGTAAGGCAAAAAAAAGTTTGATCGCACACACTGAGACACCATAAACACACCGAGTCGGGGATATTTTGTGTATGTGTGTGTGTGTTTTTACATGATGACTCACACACATACACACACACACACACACGCTGCGTCATTTTCGTCTGCCGGAGACAAAAAGATATGACGTCATCACAACGTTCTGACACAAACAAAACAAAACAAAAAAAGGGGTTGTGTTTTTTTTTTGTTTTATCGATTGCAGTTAATCATCCTGTGTGTGAGAACATTTATTTTTTTTTATTTTTTGTGTAACGCGAGCTGCAAATTAATGCTGGACCTGTTTCAGTCCCCTCCCCACCCTCCTCCCTCTCCCATATCGTTGTCTCTCCCTCTCTCCACTCCATATCACGTGACACACATATTTTATTTTATTTTATTTTTTTGGTGGAGTTTTAAAAAAAAATGCATCTACTGAAAAAGAAAAGGTGCAGAAAAACTAATAGAGTGGGGAAATGGGGGGGGGGAGGGGTAGTTTAGAACGGAAACGTGTAATTGAGATGATCCTACCACGACTTTTACACACACACACACACACACACACACACCAGGACTGCAAATCTGGATCTCGATATTTTTTGAAGAAATCTTGACATAATAAATAACAAATCTATCGAATAATAAATCTGGATGATTTTATTTTTGATTTATTAGATATATACATAGTGAGTACAATCTAGATACATTCCATAACGTTTCTGGTTAATTCTTCAAGAAAATAGTTGGCAGCCTAACAAACACACACGCACACACACACACACACACACACAATGTACCAACGGCAGTATCCCGCGGTGTGAGAAATTCACAAGGACAGTTACATTTTCCTCTCGATGTTTTTTTTTTAATTCCTGACACATCTTTGTTAGAGAACTATGCCTGAACTATTTAGCGTGGAACTAATAGATGCGCATGGTTCTTGTATGTGGCCGGGGGGGGGGGCGTTGTACTTTTATCAACAGACTGTATAGTCATAGTGTATACTGCAGTAGTCAACAACAATTGCATATATACGAGAGCAGGGCAAAGATTTAAATTAATTACATCACAGCTCAGGGATGAAGACAAGGTAGTGGGAGGGTCTTATTGTTAATGACAGAAAAACTTTGAGAGACCTGAGCTTGTGGGTGGGAGGGAGGGAGGGAGGGAGGGGGGGGCGAGAGGGCGCCTGTCGCATATCTCAAGCATATGTTTTGGTCGTGTAGTGAGTGAGCCTCTTGTGGGATTTTGAAATTCGGTATCGTGTCATGTCCCAAAAAATAAAAGTGAGCAGGGGCACAAACAGTGGCTGCCAGTTGCTCCAGTGAGTCACCCGCCGCTCTAGCCACAGGGCAAGCACTGTGACGTCACGGTGTCTAATGTCGACGGGGCGATGAATTACAAAGTCAATATCGCAACGGAGCGATATAGCACACAAGTCCGGTGATGCGCGTGTAATACTGTGTGTGAATCCTCAAATATAATCCTCTTCCGGTGGTACAGCCCCCCCCCCCGATACTGATCAAGGTCTAAAATAATAAACATCAAGAGTCTACGGTATAGAAAGTTAAACAAGTGATGGGTCGGAAATGTCCCGTGGGGTGGGGGTATAGGAATCGGTCAATTTCCAGCCAAATTTTGTTCAATAAGGGGACGGGTGGTCGTGTGGTATAGAGCGAACGACTGTCAACCGAGTGTTACGGGTTCGAACCTCAGTGAGGACATTTAGGGTTGTTTTTTTTTTCAGGTCCTGGTGAAGGTTCCCAAGCCCACCCATATTTAAATGGGCACCTTGACATATTTTGAGGCAGTTAAGACGGCTGATATCAACACAATCCTCCAATATGCCGTGGCAACTGAAACATACGAATTCTAAACTTGATATGTCCGATTTGAATATAAATTTATCCCGGGGGGGGGGGACAGATTCCCCCCCCCCCTTTCTCCACTGACTCAAATCAACAGGATTAATAATATTTTTTTTGAAACAATAGCATGTTCGGCTGTTGCATTTCTGGGAACATACTGACGAAATTGTCAGAACGGCCGGGAGAGGAGGAGGGGGGGGTGATGTTTGAAGTCGGGGAGGACAATAAACTGGACAATGTTTAGACTGAGCCCTCAGCTAGATCAACAGAACACGTAGCTGACCGGAGCCCCATCTCTATCCCGCCACTGTATTCATACACGGAATCTTTACCTTTAGAGAAAAAACACAAATGTGCACACACCTAGACGAAAGTAAGAGAAATATAGAATGATATTAAGAAAGAAAGACGGCGAGACAAACAAATAAAGACAGCGAGAAATAAAGCAAGACAGAAGTAAAAGATAGCAAGAAAGAAAGAAAGAAAGAATAAAAGAGAGACTAAAGGGAAGAAAGACAGACCGAAAGGAAGAAAGACAGACCGAAGGGAAGAAAGACAGACCGAAGGGAAGAAAGACAGACCGAAGGAAAGAAAGACAGACCGAAGGGAAGAAAGACAGATCGAAGGGAAGAAAGACCGAAGGGAAGAAAGACAGAGTGGTTAACCGGAACGTTTTATAGAGTACCAACCGTTTTATACAATCCCAAACATTAAAAAAATATATGTATATGTATGTATATATATATATATATATATGTATGTATGTATGTATATATATATATATATATGTATGTATGTATATATATATATATATATGTATGTATATATATATATATATATGTGTGTGTGTGTGTGTGTTGACATTAAAAACGAAAGTACAGTGTAAGTACACGCTGTTCGAGATTTACGATACGACAAACCAACCAATCAACAGGTCAGTGAGCTGGCAGACCTCTGGAGCAACATGACCGAAACAGTTGCCCGAGTCGAACTCCTAAAAAAAAAACCCTAGGGATTCAATTCATCAGCCCCGCCAGATGATTTATTTCACCCACAATATGCCTGCTAGCAGAAAACATAAAACACACACGATACATAAACATTTGTTGCCGCTTTTACCCTCAGGACGTTTTATCAAACACAGAGAAATAAAAAACACAAAAAATGTAGAAAACAGGCCGGAAAGTTAGCTTAACATAATGACCGTCTACAGGCCAAGTGACAGAGGCTGCTGTTTGTTTGTTTGTTTGTTTTCCGAGGACAAATGACAAGAGCAAGTCGCCATACCATGACGACACCAATCGATATATCCGGTGACATTGTCCAGCAGTGAAGATTTCAGAAATGTCAACCCCCCTGTCATACTGGAACCCCCCCCCCACACACACACACCACCAGCAACATGGTGTAAATAAATCTTATCACAAAGTGAGGCTGCACCCTGTCCATCAGCGGATCATCATCTCACGGCCGGAACATTCTCACCGGTAACGAAGTTGGTCAGCATCTCCTACCCCACCCTTCCCCCCTCTCTCTACTCTACTCCATACTCACTCTACAAACACAAACCCACACACGGTTAGTGAAAACACACATACATAGTGCACATACACACTCAGTGAACACACACACACATACAGACGCTTTAGAGAACACATATACATACTTAAGACACACTTAATGAACATACACACACACACACAAACCTTTCAAACTATCGAATAGGTTTGATAATTATTATTGTTGATATTTTATTGTACTAGCTTTACCCTGCAAAACATTTGCATAGAGTTATATCCCCTTAGGCTTGATCGGCAGGCGAGGTTATTTTTTGGTTTCGGGAAGATCCGATTTTTTCCTGATTGTATTTTAAACTGGAATACTGTTGTATTAATTCTTTACTTTCTATTTAACGCAGCGCCCAAATCGCTATTATTATATTATATTTTTTGTAAGTCGCAGTACACATTGACAAAACCCAATTAATTTAATTAAAAAAAAACACAAAGAAGTCATCCACATGCAACGTGACAATGTTGGTGCGGTGTATCGTTTAGCCATCTAAGACTTTTAGATTTAGCCCCCCGCAGATACTCAAGTCTCGGACATCACTCTAAAAAATAAAAAAAGCTATCGGCTGCTGTCGCCGGTGGTGGTCGTTAATTGAGATGATTCAAGTTGCAGATAAAAATCCGCAGAGAGCTCCAGCCCTGAAAAATATATCCAATCACGTGTAATGAGACGTGTGGTTAAAGAAAGTCCCCGGATATGATGCCAGCACAAAGGAATGGATAACAAACAATAAGATATACGTAGACAGTTACTCACGCTACCAGGAAAATAAATGACACGCATAATTTCAGATAAGGCCACAGAACATAAATAAAGAACGAGCATCGTTTTAAAACAGGTCATTTACAAAAGCCCGCCATGTTTTGTGTTATTGTGCCACTGTGATTTAACATTTAGGTGCTGCACTATAAATATAAAAAGGAAAGTAACACAGACGGCATCGTTGTTTTTAAGTCATTGTTAGAATACTTTCTGTATAATATATTATAGTCTGTGGATTAGGCTGGGATCTGTGGGATATATATATTACAGTCCGTGGGTTCAGTGCATTGAAACTTAAATTCCACAAAACTCTCTGACAGTCACCGATAACGACAATAACGGTGTGAGCTGGTTCCAGGTTTAATAACATATATCAAGTGACCTTTTTCAAGTGATCACCCGTCTCACTGGCCTGTATACTAGTCCAATGACTCTCGTGGAAGGCATACGTTACACACACTAAGTACAGATTGGACTAGGTAGGTGGGAGGGCTTACAGCGTATCTTTTAATTGTAGCTTGTATGTTTGGTGGTGGGTATGTGGGGGGGGGGGGACCATTCGCTATAAATAGGTCAAAACAATCCACGGGAAGCTTCGTTTATCATTATATATGACCTACTTTTTACGAACCAGTTTTTAATTTATATGAACAATGGAGAGAGGGGAAAGAAGACAAAAAAAGTAGGTCCAAGTATAGACTGTAAACAATGTTGTCACTGGTTTAGTTTTTTTGTTCGATCATGGAAGGTCAACAAACTGGCCAGTCCCTCCACTGACCCACGTAGATGGGGAAAAGGGATTGGCGGATGGGGGCCGAGGGAGGAGGGGTGGGGGTATAAAACATTTTCTACAGCTGTTCAAACAGTGTTTCCGCATAAATTAGCTTTATACTGTCTGAACCATCCGTTATTTGATCACAATAAACGCAACCGGCGAAACCCATTAAACAAACGGTAAGGTGCACAACACAACGAAACAGACACACACACAAATAAACATGCACAGATGTTCAAATTAAAAAAAAAAAAGAAGAAAAAAAATCAAGGCTGTAAATCTTAACCCAGATGGATTATACCTTGAGCCACAAGGAAACAACAGAATGAACCAAACAAAGAGTAACAGCGACACTTGTTCATTAGTCAAGTTTGTGTGGGTTTGAATGTAGAATTTAAAAAAAAAAAAACACGATCGAATGACTCATTACTAGAAGAGTCAGATCCGCTAAAAAAAAAAAGAGCAGGAAAAGGGAATTTCCGGAGGACGAAACAAAAATCAAGGTTTGACAGTAGTTTACCCTTGGTGTCTTCTAAACTGGTCTAACGCAGATGGACCACCAATCTGTGATGCTTGAAGTGGAATAGTGGGGGGGGGGGGGGGGGGGGAAGGACGATGTAAAAAAAAAATATACTATTGCTCCCAAACACATCTCGACATCTGGATCCTTAGCTTTCTGTATCAGAACTCTCTCAATGATTCGGTGGGCTGACACGTCATCTCTTGCTTCAGACATGCACACAATAGGGTAATTTTTATTTATTTTATTTTTGCCTTACAATACACTCGACAACTACTGAACTTCCTTTTGTTCTGTAAAGAGTTGAATCACATGCATACCGGAGACCGTACATAAGTGATAGGACAATGTTGGTGAAGAAGTATGGACTTAACAAAAAATCACAAGAGTTCAAGCGTCAATAAAATAAAGACAAACAATACGAAAACCGCAATGCTAACAAACATTTTAAGCCTCTCTCGATGGCGGCTACTGTGACATATTTAAATGTGCAAGGCCACGAAAAAACGTATTCACCTCTAGTGGAGTCACGTTCCAAACCAACCAACCAACCAGACACACACAGACACACACGCACAGAGGCGCGCGCATGAATTTCTTGCCTACTCAAAAAAAAAACTCTCGATCCAAGCAAAGTGACGTTTCGACCTTGACATACCACAGAAACAAAAAAAAAAAATTCATTAATAGGGTGCTGCTGCAACGAGCAATAATAGAAATAGACAATGTGTCGTGTACCGTGCGCCATTCTCACGCTAATGCAGGGGTTTCTCAAACTTAAAGCGATTCGCGACCCAAGAAGAAACCTATTTCGAGGCCCGTCTGTACGAACGGGGGGAAAAAAAAGGATACAAGGGGGCAGCCCCGTAGCGTGAAAACTCTACAGCAGGGGCCAAGCATTCTACAGCAGGGGCCAGGCCAATAGCAGGGGAAGGGCAGGAAATAAATGTTACCAAAACGCAGGGGGGTAGGCCTTCCTGCCCCCCGCACGCTACGGGCCTGCAAAGGGGGGGGATACTTAAAAATTAATTGTATAACTTCTAAATGAGGTGGTTATTAAGAAAAAAAAATTGGGCGACCCGCTTGAAATCAGCTCGCGACCACCAGTGTCCCCCATACTCACAAACAGGATATGACGTTATATTTTTATATTATTTTTTTATATAAATGCTCGGCGAACAAGAACTGTGTTCTAAGCCCCTGAAATTGTACATCATCTATGGGTGTTGAGAAGGGTGGCACAGGTCTTAAGGACTCTGAAGATATGTTGTTACTGACCGATACTCTCAACGGGGTGACCGGCAAGGAGGATTCTGACGATTGATCTCTTCAAGCTTATCGTGTCAGTGGATAGGCCCCAGGGGTGGGCAAACTACGAGCTGTTTAATCCGGCCCGCGAATGTAACGTTCACGCTCATGTGATGTGTATTTGTTAAAAGAACCATTTCACTCATCTACACAAAGTCCGGCTCTTGTGTAGATTGTATGATATTGGTCAAGATCTTCTGTCATTGTTGCCCGACGAGTGAGTGAAAAAAAAGTTAGCCCTGAAACACACGATTAGGTTTGGTGTGTGTAAAATGTGCTGCATCTATCTCTGGTGTGTGTAAAATGTGCTGCGTCTATCTCTGGTGTGTGTAAAATGTGCTGCATCTATCTCTGGTGTGTGTAAAATGTGCTGCGTCTATCTCTGGTGTGTGTAAAATGTGCAGCATCTATCTCTGGTGTGTGTAACATATGCTGCGTCTATCTCTGGTGTGTGTAAAATGTGCTGCGTCTATCTCTGGTGTGTGTAACATGTGCTGCGTCTATCTCTGGTGTGTGTAAAATGTGCTGCGTCTATCTCTGGTGTGTGTAAAATGTGCTGCATCTATCTCTGGTGTGTGTAACATGTGCTGCGTCTATCTCTGGTGTGTGTAAAATGTGCTGCGTCTATCTCTGGTGTGTGTAAAATGTGCTGCGTCTATCTCTGGTGTGTGTAAAATGTGCTGCATCTATCTCTGGTGTGTGTAAAATGTGCTGCGTCTATCTCTGGTGTGTGTAAAATGTGCTGCATCTATCTCTGGTGTGTGTAAAATGTGCTGCGTCTATCTCTGGTGTGTGTAAAATGTGCTGCATCTATCTCTGGTGTGTGTAAAATGTGCTGCGTCTATCTCTGGTGTGTGTAAAATGTGCAGCATCTATCTCTGGTGTGTGTAACATATGCTGCGTCTATCTCTGGTGTGTGTAAAATGTGCTGCGTCTATCTCTGGTGTGTGTAACATGTGCTGCGTCTATCTCTGGTGTGTGTAAAATGTGCTGCGTCTAGCTCTGGTGTGTGTAAAATGTGCTGCATCTATCTCTGGTGTGTGTAACATGTGCTGCGTCTATCTCTGGTGTGTGTAAAATGTGCTGCGTCTATCTCTGGTGTGTGTAAAATGTGCTGCATTTATCTCTGGTGTGTGTAACATGTGCTGCGTCTATCTCTGATGTGTGTAAAATGTGCTGCGTCTATCTCTGGTGTGTGTAACATGTGCTGCATCTATCTCTGGTGTGTGTAAAATGTGCTGCGTCTATCTCTGGTGTGTGTAAAATGTGCTGCATCTATCTCTGGTGTGTGTAACATGTGCTGCGTCTATCTCTGGTGTGTGTAAAATGTGCTGCATCTATCTCTGGTGTGTGTAAAATGTGCTGCGTCTATCTCTGGTGTGTGTAAAATGTGCTGCATCTATCTCTGGTGTGTGTAAAATGTGCTGCGTCTATCTCTGGTGTGTGTAAAATGTGCTGCATCTATCTCTGGTGTGTGTAAAATGTGCTGCGTCTATCTCTGGTGTGTGTAAAATGTGCTGCATCTATCTCTGGTGTGTGTAACATGTGCTGCGTCTATCGCAGCGCTTCTCAAACCTTTTTCTCAACTGTACCTCAAAGGGTGCGAAAGTACCCCCTCAAAGGTTAACTTTGATAATAAATGTACGTATCAGGCGAACCCTGCATTCCTTCTCCCCCCCCCCCGTACACCCTGGGGTACGCGTACCGTCGGTTGAGAACGACGGGTCCATCAATTGCTGTCAGACAGCGTCACTACTGTCAGACAGCGTCACTACTGTCAGACAGCGTCACTACTGTCAAACAGCGTCACTACTGTCAGACAGCGTCACTACTGTCAGACAGCGTCACTACATGACGAAACATGGAGCAAAGATCATCAAATAGAAACAAAAATTGTTCCTTTCGAATTTCTCGATCCAAAAAAAAACAACCTTGGGGGAGTGACCCGAGTGGTACGTCTATGTACAACTGCATAATGGGTACGCCCCTGCGCGTGTGTGTGTACAGGTTCCGGTGTGAAAGTTGTACGATTTAATCTGTAAGAACGATCTTCGTGCGTCTTATGGAACCCATCGTACTGTAATACGCCCTCTACATGGGCGTGTACACATACAAGTTTCGGTAATAATCTGCTGGAACATTTTTTTTTAAATCTTCGTGTATCTGACGGAATCAATCACACTGCAACTCACCACCACCAACACCCAACCACCCTAGCTCCAGAGTTTGTAGGAACAGCCTCCCATCTCACGTGAAATTAATGTTTTCATAAGCCCCTGGCCCCTGGGGTAATGAGGCGGTCCTCGTTCCTGCAATGAATGTGTAAAGGTTGGGAGGGAGGGAGGGAGGGAGGGGGGAGCGACCGACAGACAATGAGCCTGTCTCAGACACTAGACAAAAAGCTGGGAGTGGGTAAATAGGAACTTAAAGAGGAAACAAGTTGGACCCAATACGTCTTCAACACATCTCCGTGGTAACCGAAATGATTTTCTTTCTTTCTTTTAAAAAAAAATCACGAAACAATATGTTATTGGCTGAAATAGATTGAAATGTATGCTCTACATCGCAGACGTACATAGATGGATCAGACAGACACGGAAATCGACAAACTAAGTATTACATGTACACTGTTTACTGTATTGTTTTAAAGAATCCCTCAAGACAGACACATTGATGGTCAATCTAAGTAGTGCATGTACACTTTATAATGTATTACTTTAAGCCTTTCTCAAGACAGACACATTGATGGTCAATCGAAGTATTACATGTACACTTTAAAATGTATTACTTTAAGACCTTTCTCAAGACAGACACATTGATGGTCAATCTAAGTATTACATGTAAACATGTATAGCTTTACAGCATCCCTCAAGATCAATACAAAAAAATCCATGCCCCAGTATGTATAAAAAGGTACAGTGACTGTATGTATAAGAAGGTAAAGTGACTGTATGTATAAGGAGGTACAGTGACTGTATGTATAAGGAGGTACAGTGACTGTATGTATAAGGAGGTACAGTGACAGTATGTATAAGAAGGTAAAGTGACTGTATGTATAAGGAGGTACAGTGACAGTATGTATAAAAAGGTACAGTGACTGTATGTATGAGGAGGTACAGTGACTGTATGTATAAGGAGGTACAGTGACTGTATGTATAAGGAGGTACAGTGACTGTATGTATAAGGAGGTACAGTGACTGTATGTATAAAAAGGTACAGTGACTGTATGTATAAGAAGGTACAGTGACTGTATGTATAAGAAGGTACAGTGACTGTATGTATAAGGAGGTACAGTGACTGTATGTATAAGAAGGTACAGTGACTGTATGTATAAGAAGGTACAGTGACTGTATGTATAAGAAGGTACAGTGACTGTATGTATAAGAAGGTACAGTGACTGTATGTATAAGAAGGTACAGTGACTGTATGTATAAGAAGGTACAGTGAATGTATGTATAAGGAGGTACAGTGACTGTATGTATAAGAAGATACAGTGACAGTATGTATAAGAAGGTACAGTGACTGTATGTATAAGAAGGTAAAGTGATTGCATGTATAAAGAGGTACAATGACTGTATAAACCTCTGTCATATCTAGGACCAATGTGAATCCATTCAAGTCTCGATCTTGGACCAATGGGGTCCATTTCTGTCTATGACCCCCCCCTCCCAAAACAGCCTAAGAATGTCCCTGGCTGTTGCAGCCCTGTTTGTGCACAAGTACTCTGGGAGTAAGTAGAGCAAAGCACACAATTCTGAAACTAGAGTGCACAGCACGGTACAGCTCCAGACTGTGTCACGGTAGGAAAAAAAACGAAAGGAGAAACTGGTCAGCTGAGAAGGAAGCTACATCAAATTTACGGCCTATTCTCTCCTGTCTACTCACCACTATCCGATTAGTTTGAAAAAAATTAGATACACGTCGAATTACAAGGACTATTTATTTTGTAATCCACTGCTCAACCGCTTAGTTGTTGTTTTATAAGGACAAGACAAAAGGTTAACAGATTCTAAAATATAAAAAACAAAAAAAAAAAACAAAGGTCGAGAATTCTATTTCCAGGCTCCTCGGTAGGAAATTTGGTGGGCAAACAGAAGCAAGGACTGGCTGGAGTAGCTGTCGAGGGTAAGTGAGAGAAGAAGACATCCTCCCACACACACACACACACACACATACAGACCCTCTGCCCCCCCCCCCCAACCGTGCCTCCATGACCGTGGTATGGCAGCCAGAAGAAATGTTCGCACATCAAGTGGTCGCAGGGGGGAGGTGAACACCTTCAGTAGTGAGAATGTCGACAGTTAACTTCACATAACGAGACACGGGGTGTGGGGAAGGGCGATGACGGGAGAGCGAGTGGGTATCACTAGATACCGTGCACTGCACACAACCGGATGTTTTACAATAAGGTACAACATAATGGATCAAAACGCTCTTTAAAATATATTTCTTACATGCAGCATCGATGAGTCCTATTTTTTACTAGTTTCCTCGGAGTTGGGGAACGTGTGAAATTGTAACATTTACAAATTATGGGTCAATGAATCGTAGAATGTTCACCCTATTTCAAAATGTCTCGTCAGAATTCACTGGATTCTTGAACATACAGCTTCCAGCATTAAAATGTGTAAGTTCGTTTTAAGTAGCTCGGTAATAGAATTCGTTAAGTTAGTTTAGAGAAGAGTCGGTGAGTGCATCAAATGTGCACATCGTCAAGATCACAAACTACCACATGCACCACCATAGTCAAGGTTTTACACCCACATGATCACTACCACATGCACCACCATAGTCAAGGTTTTACATCCACATGATCACTAACTATAGTACATGCACACCAATAGTCAAGGTTTTATATCCACATGATCACTAACTATAGTACATGCACACCAATAGTCAAGGTTTTATATCCACATGATCACTAACTACTACATGCACACCAATAGTCAAGGTTTTATATCCACATGATCACTAACTAGTACATGCACACCAATAGTCAAGGTTTTATATCCACATGATCACTAACTACTACATGCACACCAATAGTCAAGGTTTTACATCTACATGATCAGTCAAGGTTTTACATCCACATGATCACTAACTAGTACATGCACCACCAATAGTCAATGTTTTACATCCACATGATCACTAACTACTACATGCACCACCAATAGTCAATGTTTTACATCCACATGATCACTAACTACTACATGCACCACCATAATATCAAAACGTCAACAGGTCATGTCAACAAAGAAGAAAAACTATCACTATAAAGCAGATTGGGAGGGGGGGGGTCATGTTCAAACCGTCAATCATATCTTTGAATGACGATAAACACTACTTGCTTTTAGTGTGTAAAACTTCATTGGCGTGATTTTTGTTTCACTAACATCC
The DNA here is from genome assembly GCA_021962125.1 of Bulinus truncatus. Classification (NCBI taxonomy): domain Eukaryota; kingdom Metazoa; phylum Mollusca; class Gastropoda; family Planorbidae; genus Bulinus; species Bulinus truncatus. The sequence continues at coordinate 2,456,883 of JAGDYQ010000022.1, forward strand.
CATCACATCTGGTTACACAACTATAAACGTGCTACATCAGATGAGAACGGGGGGGTGTGGGGGGCATGCCGGGTAATGAGAACAAAGGAAAACAGGACATCGCCGCCACCACCACCACCAGCAGGAAGAAGACGGGGCGCTGCTGACGTTTTCTTATGTTGACAGACCAAACACGCACACACACACAGGAACAAACGTGTTCCATCACTGACCCACACACAACTTCACCACCGCATTGTCTCATTCAAACAAGGTTATTGGTCCACCCCCTCCCCCAACACACACACAATCCCACATCCACAAATACATCTTTTCAAACTATAACAATCAAAAGAAATAAATGTATATAGGAGGCAGAGAAAGTAACGCGATGGCTGAAGAGCGCATATGAACAACAGCCTGGGCCCCCCTCCCCCCTACTTCTCTAAGAGGATTTCTCGGTCAAAAAGACAGGGGGGGGGGGTGATTAAGTTTTAGTATGACGATCTGCGAATGCTCAACACATTTAGTCCAACATGTAATTGTTTGACTTGTACCAGCCATATTAACTTCTTGTAATTGTTTGACTTATACCAGCCATATTAACTTCTTGTAATTGTTTGACGTGTACCAGCCATATAACCTTCTTGTAATTGTTTGACTTATACCAGCCATATTAACTTCTTGTAATTGTTTGACTTATACCAGCCATATTAACTTCTTGTAATTGTTTGACTTATACCAGCCATATTAACTTCTTGTAATTGTTTGACTTGTACCAGCCATATTAACTTCTTGTAATTGTTTGACTTGTACCAGCCATATTAACTTCTGTCATTCAACTCTGTGGTCCAGAACCGGTCGACGTTTGATTATTTTGAGGGGGAGGGGAGGGGAGGGGGGGGCGTTGATTATTTATATTTTAGATTGTTTTCATTTACAATGTCACTGGCTCTTATAGCCGCTCAGTATACGGCGAACCTCTCGTCCCTGGAAAGTTGCACTATCCCTAAAGAAACACAATACAGTAAATAAAAAATACAAATAATGTCATGTTTCTTGGAGGGCACAGTACCATTTGATCCACGGAACCCATACAGGTCCGCGGCACGGGGGCGGGCGTGGCGGACACCGATTTGACTTATCCAGAAATATTAATGTCTGTCATAATAGCCAAAATATGTTGAAAGCCACGGCCAGTAAATAATGTTTATGTCGAAAACCGTGGCTTATCGCAGGTCTTCCATTACCGCTCCAATGATTGGCTCAGCTCATGATGACATCAGTAAGACATTTACATGTACATCAGTTCGTCAGCAATCCCCAGTGTTCTCTCCCCCCCCCCCCCACCAGTGACTTGGCGTAGCACTATGTCAAGTATTTCTATCGCGTGTCAACAGCTAGTGTGAGGAGCACACTACACACGTGCGCTGAACCCACACACACACAAAATATGAAGTGTTCTTGAAAGGGTGGGGGGGGGGTGGGGGGGGGAAGAAACGACTTTTCAACACTTGACAGAATGCAAGCAAGGATGTAAGAACTTTGTTTACAATAATTTGAAAGCTAAAGACGCACAAGCCGCAACATAAAAAAAAATATCTGTAACGCACAATGCATCAAACCCCCTACCCTCCACACACCCACAAAAAAGCCATGTTAAAGATGTGAAAATGACAATTACAACTAACATACAATACATACACATGGGCGACATTGCCAGTTTATTTTTTTTTCGCAACGAAAATCGAGACAATGCTGCCAACTTTGTCCCCAGATAAATATCCCAAAATATTTGTAAAAAAAAAATCTTATTTATAACTAGAAGAAAAATATCTAGATATATTATACAGATAACTTTTTTGTACACCCCAATAATGACTCAAAGTATATCCAGTTGGCATCCCTGAATCGAGGCTAGGGCAAATCATATGACCACTTGTATTTCCTGTCACTATTTTACACACTGCATGCAAATGATCTACAGACTTGCAAATCTGGATCTGGCGTTGTTTTTTGTTTTTGGCCATGCTCTTCAAAGTGAAAGCCAAACGACACGGAAGTTTTATTGATCACAACTCCCGGGCAGTTCTCGGTCGCTCCATAAATCTACTGAGTGCATTGGACAAAAAAAAAATCAATTCATTTTGTGAAAGTGGTGGGGGGGGGGGCGCTTTTTAGCCAACAAGAGACCAATTAAATCGAATTCAGTGCCAAAGAGTTATTTAAATATTTAGTCAAATAGATTCTGTTTAAATGTGACATTTTGTCCACTTTTTCTTTTTTCTACCATTTTTACAAACTTGAAAAGTAGTGAGACTGAATTTTTTTTTTAAAGTTACCAATTTAATGGGATGTCCAATACTGTAAATCATTGATAAAAATTGGACCGTTCACATAATGTTTATAACACATATTAGTGTGGGTGGATGGATGGTCAGGTTTTTTGCAGTACTCGTAATATAGGACAGGGATGGGTTAGCATCAGTTCTTGTTTGTTATGTAACGCAGCTTTCTTATTTAAAATAATAACGAGACAAAAAATAATAATAATCGATATAAATAACAGCGGTGTGGGTCATGCGTTAAATCGAAATCAATACAACAGTATTCCAGTTTAAAATCGTCAAACGTAAACAATAGTAATAAAAATCATGAAAAAATCGGATCTGTCCGAAACCAAAAATAACCTAGCTTACTAAGGGAATATAACTATGCAAATACACTACATTAAGTCTGAAAATTTCCTTTTAAATGTGGATGTGTGAAGACATGAGCAAACTTCGTCCCGCAGTTTTATCCGGTCCAATTTTTATATTTCATTTATATCAGCTCATATAAAAATTTAAAAAAGACACATCTATTTGCTCTGATCCTACTCTTTTGTTTACAATTTCTACTCCCGGTCCGACCCTTTCCGTCAAATTTAAGAGCCTATTGTGGCCCGTGATTCAAAAAAGCAAGTGTGCTCACCCCTGGTCCATGTGATATAATCAGATGAAGAGATCCTTAGTACATTTTTTCATTGCATGCCATCCGTTATAAACGGGGTGGGGTGAAATTTTGTTATACTGTTTACGATAAATAGTATACATCGGCAGCATAGAAAGGTATTATAAGACGACTACAATGTGTCGTGAATATTCCACTACTGCATAGCTACTATACATAAACGATGCGATAAAACATGAGTGTAAAAAAAAAAACAAGAAAATAAACGCGTGTGAAGATGGGCGCGTCCCCGTAACGATGTAAGATGTGTGTACGTAACGAAAACAAAATGCAGGCCGGCTAGAACTTTCGAGTTTAAATTAATATAAATATCCAAAAACAAAACAAACAGCACGGCAATAACAAATAATTAACAAAGTGTCACAGGCTGCTTGACACACGACGAACGTCCGCCACTGGCGCTACTTCACCCGGTAACAAACACGAAAACAAAACGCCTGGCTTCTGACAGGCTTGACAGGCTCATCACTCTTTGTCAACCGTCGCACTGTCCGAGAGCCGCCCTTGATTGAATTAATGAAAAGTTGGCAAAAAGCGCGGCGGCTATTAGACCTTTCTCATAAAGTAGTCCCCTTACTGAATTGTTTGTTTAGACGGGCTAGTTACACTTCCGGTACCAATTAATGTACTTGAATTTGCGAATAATAAATTTCTGTTGCAACTATTCTTTTAATTTTAATCATGAAAATCAAATAATCAAAATTTAATATATTTTTCAGTGTGATTATTTATTATTATCTTAAATGTTAAAACTATAACAATGTTTTTCTGATTTTTAATACTATACGATATAATTTTTATAATTAAAGACCACTGCTAACACTAGTGTATGCTCTCGACATTTTAATCTTAATATTTTAATGGGCTGTCTGTAAACAGTTAATCATGTGTTTAATGCAAACAACTTCAACTCAGTAAAAAAGTACAATTGTATACCAATGTATAAAGTTGACATTTTGAATATGACTCCTTGTAGTCCGACTTCCTTGACCAAAAGGCTATGTTTTTTGTTAATTTGTCATTTTTCAAACATTTGTATCTGGCTGTACATATATAAATTCCCTTCTCGCACCAAAAAATCACCAGATATTCAAAAAAAATATTAAATAAGTATCATATTTTATTATAATATCATATGTTTTTCCTTTTACCTGTAAATTATGAGGTTCGTGATTTTTTCTCTGGCTTCTATAGCATCTCGCTGATAGTTTGGCTACATTTCCTAGTGTAGAGCTAAAGTCTGTAACTGTATATTGTTTATTTAAGAAAAATAACACATTGACCATCTCTCAGCATAATGAACAGTGGCGCAACCGGGGGGGGGGGCTTGAGGCCCACCTAGACCAAATCATCAATATATATTTTACTATATAAAGTTACTAAAAAGACTGTTAAACTGTCTTTTTTCAATATGTGAGGCCCCCCAGCACCTTTCGCTGGTTGCGCCACTGAATATGAGGTAGTAGTTTCAAACCTTTTACTACCGAGTTTTAATTACTATCTATTGCACAATATATGCTAACCAAAAATATACTGTTTTAACAATCATGGTTAAATAATATAATGTACATGAGCATATCTATCCCTAAACAGGTAACCAGCCCCGTAGCGTGAAAATTCTACAGCAGGGGCCAGGCATTTTACAGCAGGGGGCAAGGCAATAACAGGGGTGGGGGCAGGTAATACATTTTACTAAGTAGAGCAAATAAGCAGGGGGCCCGGCCTCCCTGCCCCCCCCCCCGCACGCTACGGGCCTGCTGGTAACCCTAATCGTCAATTATAAAAACTTTAAATAACAATTTTAGTGTAAGATGTAACTTTTCATGTCATGGACATACTTCTCAGAGAAGTAATTGTAACCCTTCGTAACTTCTCTCTCTGATATCGGGATATTTTGTGACTTTAAAAACTTGTCAACATCACAAACATTAAATTTTGGTATTAAATTTAAAGTCATTTTATCATATATTAGACAAAAAAAGGAGGAAAAATAATCGAGCTAAGTATTAATCAAGTATAAACAAAGCGACCGGAAGCCCATTATAACCCTTTCACAAAGACAGCTGACGCGCAGGAATACAAGTGAGAAAGGTCTATAGGCAGGCTCTTTATTATTGTGTGTACACGTGTGTGGAAGAGAGCTCCATTCACTCAGCAGTGTAGATATCTATATAATGCACAACTTTCTTAAAGATCTTTTTTTTAATAATAACTTTCAACTACTTACAATAACGTAATGAACGGCACGTAACCACGGAGCTAGACGACCCCACTGTTATAGGGGGTCCACTAGCGTGAAGACTCCCCCCCCCCCCACACCCATCCACAATGAATGGTAATCTGAACACTTGGCAGGAGTTTAAATGACCCTAACAGTGCCTGAATGGTGTCAGGGGGGGGGGTCCCAATTATCAAATAATACTGAAGTCAAAATATTTACAAACGGCGGCTTATATGAGGCATTTTTGTCTGGGACACTCTGAGACCTTTGTCTCTATAAAAAAAAACCGCAAACCCGGATCTGTGTGTCCGTTATTGAGTTAGAATGAATGGAAGGGAATTGATAAGGTAGATACAAGCCCCCCCCCCCTTTTTCTCCCATGCCTTTCTTCCTATCAGTTCACCGCAACAACAGGCCACTATAACCCACACACACACACACACACATATCGTTCCGTAGAGATTAGCACAAAGTAATCTAATTATATCGAAACTCATGTGCGTATCAGATATTTTCAATTACTGTCTGTCAATGGGACATAACCGCCAACGTGGAACTATTCCCGTAGGACACAACTCGCTCATGAGGAAGAAAGTATAAAGACCAGGGGAAGGGGGTACGGGGGGGGGGGTTGCACTTGTCCGTTGCCCGGCTTGACAGCATTCAAAGAAATGGATCACCTTAAATAGCTGGCACTTAATGAAATCAACTGACTAGACATAATGTGCCAGGTACAATGAGTTTAATATTTTTTTTGCGTTACAATGTCCAAAGCAGGTAGATCTCTCATCAAAATATTGTACAATGTGTGATCCGTAACATTAATAATAATAAAATAAAAAAAGGGGGGTGGGGTGTTGTGCCATAAAATATTGACTTTCCCAATAAAGAAAAAATAAAAGAAAACATTTTTGTTTGAGTTTATTTTTATTTTATATAAATTTCCTAAGTAGTTTTTTTTTTTTCTGCCACGATTAAGTCGATTCAAAATAATTGACGTACAATACTGCTTTACAAAAAAAAATTGTAAATCGATAAATGTGTTGTGGCAATCATTTCCTTAAGAGGAAAAAAAAATTTTGTTCTGAGTTTTACAATGCTAATAGTTGTTTGTCTTTTTTTTTTAAGCTGTGATGAACACTAACAAATGAGGTGAGATCAAATGATGCCTGCTATTGGCTAAATTTCCCCTTAATTAGTAAAACAAACAAACAAACAACAACAACATAAAACACCCATCGCGTCGGCCAGGACATACGGGAGATGGTTCTCGTCTTTAACAAGTTTGGATAGACACATCCGATCGCTATCTGGTCCCAGTGATCAAACATCAGCGGTAGCGGGTTATCTGTGACAATGATCCAGTTTGTCACAGACGACAGTGAGAGGGGGGGAGGGGGTAAGTAACTCTATCATATTCGGTAAGTAAGAGAGAGGGGGCGGGGTGCTCAGTGGCGTAACTATCAGGGTACGGGGCGTGTATATGATCATCAGAACAGGGTTGTATTTCGTCATCAAAAACGGTTTTTTAATATAAATCTCATAATCAGAACATGGGCATATCCCCCGACATTTAATGAAAAAAAACACAAAATACAAAAATTATGACAGGTGCCAAGTATCAACACCTTGTGGTGATGGGTCCGATGGTGAAAAGGAGGGCCGGGGGGGGGGGGTGGATGGATGATGAAGAAATGAGTGAACTGTGTGTAAGGAGATGGAGAGAAGAAACCATTTATACATTCACTATCTGTACCGTCCCCGTCAGTGTTTGCTGACAAACCAGCGGGTAAATTCAATCTGTCTTTTTTGTATTTAGAGTTGACAGACCGGTGACGCAGAGATAGACCGAGATTGGGTAATACGTTGACTAGGTGTGTTGTGTGTGTGTGTTGTGTGTGTGTGACAAAAGATTGGAAGGGTGGGTGGGGAGTAAAGAGAGTGGAGGAGCCAGGCGAGAAATAATGCATGTGACACTGCCATTATAAAACACAGTCCTGCTGTTCATAGTTTGGTGTGTGTGTGTGTGTGTGTGTGTGTGTGTGTGTGTGTGTGTGTGTGTGTGTGTGTGTGTGTGTGTGTGTGTGTGTGAGGCCTCGAGTAAATATGTAAATACGAGAAAGTCGTGCCGTCCAGCCGCTCCTCCCAATGGCATTCTTTACAAAAGTAGGCGACGAAGTAAAATGTAAACAGACACCAGCCTATATATGTATATTTTTTTTTATTAAAAAATACGTCATTTGAAAAATAAACTGTTACCTGCGCTTTAAAGAGCAAAAAAAAATAATACATGTATTTGAGAGTTGCACATTATAATAAACACGGGGATGTGGAAAAAAAGAGGAAGGGCGAATAATGTAATGACGATTACCATTTCATATTTTGAAGGGCTAGAAAGGAGGAGCGGGAAAGGGGGGAGGGGGTGACAAGCATGCACAGTTCGGTGGTCGATATGTAGCTGAGGATTCGGGGGGGGGGGTGAGCATACGTGATGCGATAATTGGGGTGTAAAATACCGTAAAAGGGAAGTTTTTGAAAAATCGACCCATGTCTCGCTTTAGAGTCTTATGTTCGATCCTCAGTAAGAACCGTGGGAATTTTCCCAGGTGAAATTTGTTTCAAAGTCGCCCCACAAGTCCACCCAGCTTCAAATGTGTAACTTAAGTTGGGGTGAAAAAAAGGCGGCTGGGCGTTGTGCTAACCACACAATCCCTTCATATGCCGAGATTATAGAAACAGATGAACTCTACACGTCATCTGCTCCGATGGCCCGTTAGGACTAAGAGAACTTTAGTTACATGACATATAAGTAACGGACGGACATATTAGACTGACAGACATATATACATACAGATGATATAAATATATATATATATATACATATATATATATATAGATAGATATATATAGAGAGAGATAGATCATAAAGAGAGATGGACAGACGGATAGACCAAAGGACAGTCAGACAAGAGAGAGAAAGAGAGAGAGAGATAGGTAGATCATAAAGAGATGGACAGACGGATAGACCGAAGGACAATAGATAGATTAGACAGATAGATAGATATTTAGATAGATAGAATTTTAGATAGATAGATATTGATTTATAGATTTAGTTAGATATTACAGTCAGGTGGTATTTTCTCTCACACACCACGCCTACCATACCTCCGCCCATATGGAGAACCACTTCCAGTAAAGAGAGGCCAGAGGCACGATTAAGGCGATAGATAACCTGGATTACACCAGAGGCGGCGTCACCCCCCAAGAGGTGGGTCGGTGTTAAACGCTGCTAGGGAGGACGGGGCGTCAGTTGCCTGCTGCCTACCGCTACTTTTTTTTTTTCACAGAGCTGGCAGAATTATTAGTGGCGCACTTTAAATGGGTGGTGGTGTGGCCCGGGGGGGGGGACACTATCCGAAACACACGCATACACACCCTATGACACTCAACGCACACACCTTCTGGCTCTAAACAGTAAGACAGTCGTTCCTCCATGGAATGTCATATTGCCGCCGCCCCCCCACCCCCCAACCATCACACTGCAGATCTATACATTTATTTTGTCCCTCTTTAATCCAAGGCTCATCAGACACACGCTGCTCACACACTCTCAAGTCTTCGTGAAATGATTTTTATTTTTCCTCATAAAGCTTTAAAGAGCAAAGCAATAACAATACTAAGCCCGCGCGCGCGGGAAAGATGAGTTACAAAAGGAAACTGTGGATAGTCATTAAAATGTTAAAACTGGGGGGGGGGGCGCGGGGCACTGTACAAACAAATCATAAGCTCTACTTCACCCTCCTCCGGCAAAAAGACTCGGGATCAATAAACTGGTGTGATCCACTCACCACAAACAGTTTTAACTTCCTATTCATCCGCCCGGACAGTGAAGCTATAAGTTGGTGGTGTTCATTTCATTTAGTAGCTCTTTCAAAAAAAAAAACAATCTCTTGTAAATGCTAATTTGTAGTTGTTTTTTTTTCCTATCCTTATTTAAAATGAAATAATCCCCTTTATTTTTTTTTTTTAAAAAACTTACATTTTTGACCCACACTGGAGGGGGGAGACCGACAGCAATTAAGTCTGGCACCAGAGAATCATAGCATTAATCCCCATAAACAGTTTCTGTTGCAATATTGGATTACATGGGACACTAAATGGAAACTGTACGGACAGTTGGGGGGGGGGTTAGATAACTTTAAAGTACTTACCTGTCTTCATAGAGGGCTAGTGATTTACTAAATCTAGGACTTTTAAAAACTTAGAAGCTACCGACCGCCGCCCCTCCCCCCCACCCACCCAATCACCTCAAAAATGACCTAACCTGGTTCCAGCAAAACAATTAAAAAATGTATATTAAATTCTTAATTGCTTGGGGGTGGGGGGCTCCTGACAAAGTGTATGGGTCGCCCCCTCCCTACTGCAACCGCAAGATCAATGATTATCATTCAAAACAGTCAGTCAGAAATATAGAGAAAGAAATGTGATAAGAAAATATGACCAAGCTCTGGTCAGTATGAAAAAAAAATAATAAACAAAACTTGAAACCTCTCAGCCATAGCTTCCTGTAGTGGCCAAAATCTAAAGACTAAACCCATCAGCCTACAGTTATATTTAGTACAAGTAAACAGCAACATGTAAATGGAGACAAATACATACACACAACACACTTAAGAGGAATGGCTGTCAAGTGTGTTTGACATGCAGTCACTTTTTCTTTTTTTTTCAAAAAAAAAAAAAAAGGAAAGCTAGAGACCAAGCTTAACTGTGTTTACATTGTTAATATAAGACTAGAAGGTGAAGAAGAGAAACGGACATTAGTAGGGGTTTTAAATCTTGTAATTCACAACTTAGATAATGTCTGAATGTTAGAACATTTGTCATAGGAAAAAAAATATTATTTTAAGAAAATCCCTAGCAGAGAAACATACGGTTGACAAACTTGACCATAAAAGACCCATATAACAGGAGTGGTCAATCATGCCAATGAGAGCTGAATTATATTTTTTAAATATACTATGAGTACGATGAGGTACACCATAGTCAATATGACTAGATTTGAAATTTTAAAAAAGTTGTACAAAAATTATTACATTTCAGTGGTTCCCCCCACCAATTAACTCATTTGGAAACATCAATATTCAATACACCTATAGAATATTAAACTATGCAAAACAGTTCCTAATAGTCTTTAAGTAATTCCCTACAGAACCATTTTTTTTTAACAATGTGGCCATGACTTTTCTTGGCCAGCTTTTCACTCCACACCCTTAGTGAAAAACCTCTGAACAAAATTTTCCTTTTAACATTTGAAAATATATCATTAGCGCACGGAAGTTAAATATAGAAATGGGAAATTGATGTCATTCTTATTCAAATTTAATTAGCATTTTAGTTGAATTGTAATGTTGGTCTATCTGAAACACAGATTATACCTTTTCATATTCTAAATAAAAAGAGACTTATAACGCTTTATAGGGAATGAAATAAAGAAACAATATTCAGAACAACCACTATATACAAATTTTCACTTACCCTTTTTAGAATGCGTAAAACCAATATAGAGTATCCTATAAATTTCAAAGAACTGTGCAGCAACCCTTTGTTGTCTTTCAGGGGTGTTGAGTTCATTTCTCTCACCACCTCTATAAACAAGTCATTCACATTGTGTGTACTCTTGGCTGATGTTTCTAAAAAAGGGCAACCCTCAATGCTGGGCAAGACAAGCACCTTCTGAGGAGGACACTTCCCTCTGGCTATCCAAGTCGGATTTATTGCCGACCAGTATCATTGGGATTCTGTCAATGCCTTTCACACGTTGTATTTGATCTTTCATGGTCTTGATGTCTTGGAAAGTCTGAATACTAGTGATACTATACACTATAACAAAGCCTTGTCCATTTTTTATGTACAAGTCCCTCATAGAGGCAAACTGTTCTGTACCAGCAGTGTCCAAAATTTCAAGTACAGAAGGTGCTGAGTCGACTTCAATTTCTTTTCTGTAAAAATCTTCAATAGTTGGGTCATACTTTTCCATAAAGGTTCCAGATACTGAATTTTACAGTTAGTGCACTTTTTCCAACTCCACCGCTGCCCAACACCACTACCTTGTACTCTTTCATCTTAAATTTTTTAAGATGAAAGAATTCAATAAATATGACAAGTGCAGATCACAAGCTGTGAATGCAGCTTAGTTGAAGTTAACCATAAATCCAAAAATGAAAAACACCAGAGAAATTTTGATTTTTATATTTTTTGTATCAAAATGTGAAGAGCATCACAAAAGATAGTTCACATAGTCTTATGTTGTATGAGATGGTGGTTTATGAGTCATAAATAATCTTTGCTAGCTTCTGTCAGAGAAAATAATTTTGTATTAGTTTGGGATAGTTAAAATAACAAAGCTAAACAAAATAAAACACATAGTCATATGTTATAAATGTTATTGAAATTATAAAATAACCGTTAAGTCAATGATACAAACATTTGAAACAGTAACAAAGTAATACATCTATGACGACTATGACCTGCAGTCAATGCAGTGCTGCACTAATTTATTTTTAAGAACTAGCCTACTTTTTTATTCGTAATTAGGTATAATATGTGAAAACTCTTCAATTAAAAGCTATTCAAATATTTAATTTTTATATGAACTAAAAAAATTAACAACTTAAGACATAACATAAGATGTCTCGTAGGACAGGCAGTAATTCTTTAACAAAATCAGTATTACCGTAACAATGAGTTAAAAATCCCAAATTTTAAATATACATGTTTTTTTAATCCATAAGACACACAAAATGTCCTAATATAACAGATATAAAAGACTGAAACACACCCGTTTAGCTGTCAAACAATAATATTATAATTTAAAAGGTCTATTAATTCATATCTTACTAACATAATATCCGACCGACAGAAGCTGAACGCCATTTTAGGTTGAGCTGAAGTAAGCGGTGACAATGCAAATAATAATATCGCGAAAAAAGTTACATGCCGGTACAAATCATTATCATTATGCTTACGTATTATGCCAACTGACGGTATTATACCAATTATTATAAATTAAAAAAGATTAAAACACACTAAAAAACAATAAACATAAGTGTTACAATAAAATTTTAAACTACAATTTTTAAAAGTGTATTTTCTGTACGGTGAATAACTAAAAGATTTACTAGTACTTGGACATGTAAAAATAGATGTATGTATACTTGTATAGCCTACTTTATCAATATTGTTGATAGAGCTAGATTTGAAGTAAATACTTTTTGAAATATAATACTGTGGTTCACTTCCATTAAATGTATGAATAAAATATGTGTAATACATAAGTTAAAATGGAAACCTTACAAAGTGTTCTCACTTTTTATTCTTATTTATGATGCTATAATACTAATAATAGGACTGTGTGCAGTGCTCGATTTAAGAAAAAACCAGTGCCGGGGATGGAAAAAAATTTCTGCAGAGCCGGGGTTATATCATCCCCGACAGGGATTTATTTTATGCCAAATTATTTAATATCGTTATGTATACATTTTAAAAATTGTGTCTAAAATACCAGGAAGTCTCTTACAGATGAGAGAGAAGCATCACCTAGTTTGAATTCGTCAAGTCGTCAAAGTCTCGTTTAAGACGTTTACTTTTAACATTATTTTGTCTGTCTACCGATGCAAGACTATGCCAAGTCTATTTTGTAGAAGCGCTAACAATGCAACCCCCAAGGCCCCTACCAGTATTAATTCATATCAAATTGTTACCACAGCATACCTGTCAACTATTTTTTGAAGAAATCCAAAAAATATAAAAACAAATCTAGATTTATATATATATATATATATATAATAAAACAATTATACCCAAATGGCAAAGATAACATGTTTGATAGCATTGTATTATACTTCTCCAAAGTATCTAGATTGCCATCCCTGTACCATAGTGGGCCTACCCGGTGTTCTTGCAAAACCCAAATAACAGCTCATATAACTATAACGTAAAACTGTGCTGGATTGTCTTCTACATCCCTCTAGCACCAATTTGTAGTGGTGGTTCCCATCTACATAAGCACGTGCTGTTAAAAGGTTACTCTAGTACTTAATTCTACATATTTGTCAGTTTAAATTGATCTTTCAAAAAAAGACCATTACATTTTCTTAAACTGGAGTAAGTGTAAGCTGTCTCACTGTAACTGGATTTGTGGATAGGTACAACAGTGATTTACTGTTTAATCTCAGAACATAATTAAGCCAATTTAGAGTAAATACAATAAATTACAACATATTGAACAATATTTGATGATTTGAAATACTTCATTAAATGTGTTGAACTGATGAAAAGTTCAACACAATATAATTTACATATGTAATATTGTGTGTATTAAGAATGGCAAGAAAAATAAGTCCTTGGAAATGGTGCCACATTACACATAAAGAAACTTTTAAAAAAAATATTTAAAAAAATAAAGCTGATTTTTTAAAATAGATTTTTATTGCAATTATATATACCATTTGAAACAAAATAATTAGTATCAAACTAGTTATTTTCAAGTAACAACAGTGAATACTAACAAAAAAATGAACATATCAAAATAACTGAATATTATAATTTTTTTTCTACAATTTTATACACATCTTCAGCAAAATAAAAAAAAATTCACAGTTAACACAAATAGTGTAATAATTAAAGAAATAAATAGCATTATATACATTAATAAAAATGTGTCTATATAATCAGAATGCAATAAGTTGTTATAAAAGTCACACTAATGAACTATTTCAACATAATAATTAGACTAATAAATTTGTCATTTTCCCTTAATAAATTCAACAAAACAAAAATAAGGAAAAACAATTTCTTTGTCCATTTTACCAATACCACAAAAATACAAGCCTGACTATATACAGTTTTATCAAATATAAATTTTCTCTACTGCTGGTCATCATCTTCAAGGTCCGTGCCATATCGAGGGCTTGTAGGACTGTAATGAGGGGTGGTGGGAGAATAAGCAGGGCTACTAGGGGAATAGCCAGGAGAGACTGGGGAGGATGTGGGAGACGTGGGAGAATACTTGGGAGATGAAGGAGAGTAAGTTGGGGATGCTGGGGAATAGTTAGGTGATGAAGGAGAATAGGATGGGGATGTTGGAGAGTAGCGTGGGGAAGAGGAGAGTAATCAGGAGAAGCTGGACTGTATCTCGGAGATGTCGGGGAGATATTTAGGCGATGATGGGGAGTAAGAGGGAGAAGATGGGGGTACTGGGGAGATGATGGTGAATATTGTGGGGAAGATGGGGAGTACTTGGGTGAACTGGGAGAATACTGTGGAGATGATGGAGAATAAGATGGGGAAGTTGGGGAATAGGATGGAGAAGATGGGCTGTACTTGGGGAGAGCTTGGAGAGTATGATGGGGATGATGGAGAGTAATTGGGTGAAGATGGGGAATATGAAGGTGATGAAGGGGAATATGATGGAGAAGATGGGGAGTATGATGGTGATGTTGGGGAATATGAAGGGGAAGTTGGAGAATAAGATGGTGATGCAGGTGAGTAGTTGGGTGATGACGGTGAGTAAGATGGACTGGTGGGGCTGTAGCCTGGACTAGTGGGAGAGTAAGAGGAGGCGTGGGAGAATAAGATGGAGAAGTTGGAGAATAGGAAGGAGATGTTGGGGAATAAGATGGTGATGTTGGAGAGTACGATGGAGAAGTTGGAGAATAAGATGGACTAGTTGGTGAATATGAAGGACTGGTGGGGCTGTAAGATGGGCTGGTGGGGAATATGATGGTGATGTAGGTGAATCTGAAGGACTTGTTGGACTGTAACTCGGAGAAGTGGGTGAGTATGATGGGGAAGTTGGAGAATATGATGGGGAAGTTGGGGAATAGGATGGAGAGGTGGGGGAGTATGAAGGGCTTGTAGGGGGAGTATGATGGTGATGTTGGGGAATACTTTGGACTGGCTGGAGAGTAACCAGGGCTTGAAGGGGAATAAGATGGCGAAGTGGGAGAATAGCTTGGACTCTGAGGAGTAGCAATAGCAGGGAACTTGGCATGTAGGCAGGCGATGAAGGTGAATAGCTGGGTGACGATGCTCCATGTGGGGATGGAATGTACGGAGAACTTGGTGATCCAGGAGATCCTGGCTGGGGGGACCAAGCAGGAGAATATCCAGGAGAATAACCAGCTTCACTTGCAGCAGAAGGAGAAAATCCTGCCCCACCTGGAGTCATACCACTGCCAGCACCAGGTGACCAGAGCACTTGCATAGCCAGGAGTGCCAACCTGAGCCTCCCAGGGAGTCATCTGCGGTGACATGGAGCTTGTGGGAGAGCCTGCAGCGCCAAAGAACATGCCTGTTCCAGCACCACCTATAAAATAAATTCAAAAAACATTGCAAACATTTTAAAAAGATTCAATATGACTATTTTGACAGTTCAAATCACCTTTATTTATTTATTAGCATCAAAATTTATTATTTCAGAGGTATTAATGACCCATAA
>JAGDYQ010000022.1:2473092-2484904 GCA_021962125.1 Bulinus truncatus
TTCATACAGTCACTGTACCTCCTTGTACATACTGTCACTGTACCTTATACATACAGTCACTTTACCTTCTTATACATACAGCCACTGTACCTTTTACATACAGCCACTGTACCTTTTTATACATACTGGGGTATGGATTTTTTTTTATTGATCTTGAGGGATGCTGCAAAGTTATACATGTTTACATGTAATACTTAGATTGTCCATCAATGTGTCTGTCTTGAGAAAGGTCTTAAAGTAATACGTTATAAAGTGTACATGTAATACTTAGATTGTCCATCAACGTGTCTGTCTTGAGAAAGGTCTTAAAGTAATACGTTATAAAGTGTACATGCAATACTTAGATTGACCATCAATGTGTCTGTCTTGAGGGATTCTTTAAAGCAATACAGTAAACAGTGTACATGTAATACGTAGTTTGTCGATTTCCGTGTCTGTCTGATCCATGTATGTACGTCTGCAATGTAGAGTATACATTTCAATTTATTTCAGCCAATAACATATTGTTTCCTGATTTTTTTTTCAAAGAAAGAAAGAAAATCATTTCGGTTACCATGGAGATGTGTTGAAGACGTATTGGGTCCAACTTGTTTCCTCTTTAAGTTCCTATTTACCCACTCCCAGCTTTTTGTCTACTGTCTGAGACAGGCTCATTGTCTGTCGGTCGCTCCCTCCCTCCCTCCCAACCTTTACACATTCATTGCAGGAACGAGGACCGCCTCATTACCCCAGGGGCCAGGGGCTTATGAAAACATTAATTTCACGTGAGATGGGAGGCTGTTCCTACAAACTCTGGAGCTAGGGTGGTTGGGTGTTGGTGGTGGTGATTTGTAGTGTGATTGATTCCGTCAGATACACGAAGATTTAAAAAAAAATGTTCTAGCAGATTATTACCACCGAAACTTGTATGTGTACACGCCCATGTATTTGTATTCTACACGCCCATGTATTTGTATTCTACACAGATGTATCGCCGAGGCCGATTGTAATGTGTGTAATTGAAAAAACAACAACGGGTGGAGGGCGTATTACAGGACGATGGTTTCCATAAGACGCACGAAGATCGTTCTTACAGATTAAATCGTACAACTTACACACCGGAACCTGTACACACACACGCGTAGGGGCGTACCCATTTTGCAGTTGTACATAGACGTACCACTCAGGTCACTCCCCCAAGGTTGTTTTTTTTTTTTGATCGATAAATTCGAAAGGAACAATTTTTGTTTCTATTTGATTATCTTTGCTCCATGTTTCGTCATGTAGTGACGCTGTCTGACAGTAGTGACGCTGTCTGACAGTAGTGACACTGTCTTACAGTAGTGACGCTGTTTGACAGCAATTGATAAACCCTTGGTTCTCAACCGATGGTACCGCGTACCGCAGGGTGTACGGGGGAGAAGGAACGCAGGGTACGCCTGATACGTACATTTATTATCAAAGTTAACCTTTGAGGGGGTACTTTCGCATCCTTTGAGGTACAGTTGAGAAAAAGGTTTGAGAAGCACTGCGATAGACGCAGCACATGTTACACACACCAGAGATAGACGCAGCACATGTTACACACACCAGAGATAGACGCAGCACATGTTACACACACCAGAGATAGACGCAGCACATGTTACACACACCAGAGATAGACGCAGCACATGTTACACACGCCAGAGATAGACGCAGCACATGTTAACACACACCAGAGATAGACGCAGCACATGTTACACACACCAGAGATAGACGCAGCACATTTTACACACACAGACCTAATCGTGTGTTTCAGGGCTAACTTTTTTTTTCACTCGTCGGGCGACAATGACAGAAGATCTTGACCAATATCATACAATCTACACAAGAGCCGGACTTTGGGTGGTTGGGTGGAATAGTTCTTTTAACAAATACACATCACGTGAACTTGAACATTACATTCGCAGCTCGTAGTTTGCCCACCCTTGGTCACGATAAGCTTGATTAACCACAGAGATCAATCGTCAGAATCCTCCTTGCCGGTCACCCCTTTGAGAGTATCGGTCAGTAACAACATATCTTCAGAGTCCTTAAGACCTGTGCCACCCTTCTCAACACCCATAGATGATGTACAATTTCAGGGGCTTAGAACAGTGCTTCTCAAAGTGGTGGGCCGCGGCTCCCTAGGGGGCCGTGGACTGTCCGGAGGGGGCCGTGGAATTTCGAAAAATGTGACACATAAAATATAATTAACCTAATGCATTGTATTTAAATAGTATTAATATATGTTTAAAATCTAGTTTATCTTATTGTATATGTTGCATCCTTTCACTCGTTTCATTGTTAACATTAGAAAAAGCATGTATTGACTAGTAAATGTTTTACATATAGAAGTTTAAAATTATAAATCTAAGCAATCTAAACCAAAAAAAAAGGGGGCCGCGACATATTAATTGACGTTCCAAGGGGGCCGTGACTTCAAAAAGTTTGAGAAGCACTGGCTTAGAACACAGTTCTTGTTCGCCGAATATCTATAAAAAATAATATAAAACCATAAAGTCATATCCTATTTGTGGATATGGGGTACACTGGTGGGTCGCGAGCTGATTTCAAGCGGGTCGCCCAATTTTTTTCTTAATAACCACCTCATTTAGAAGTTATACAATTAATTTTAAGTATCCCCCCCTTGCAGGCCCGTAGCGTGCGGGGGGGGGCAGAAAGGCCTACTCCCCTGCGTTTTGTATGGCCCCCTCTGCTTGTTTGCCCTACTTGGTGACATTTATTTCCTGCCCTCCCCCTGCTATTGGCCTGGCCCCTGCTGTAGAATGCTTGGCCCCTGCTGTAGAGTTTTCACGCTACGGGGCTGCCCCCTTGTATCCTTTATTCCCCCGTTCTTACAGACGGGCCTCGAAATCGGTTTCTTCTTGGGTCGCGAATCGCTTAAGTTTGAGAATCCCTGCATTAGCGTGAGAATGGCGCACGGTACACGACACATTGTCTATTTCTATTATTGCTCGTTGCAGCAGCACCCTATTAATGAATTTCTTTTTTTTTGTTTGTTTCTGTGGTATGTCAAGGTCGAAACGTCACTTTGCTTGGATCGAGAGTTTTTTTTTGAGTAGGCAAGAAATTCATGCTCGCGCCTCTGTGCGTGTGTGTCTGGTTGGTTGGTTGGTTTGGAACGTGACTCCACTAGAGGTGAATACGATTTTTCGTGGCCTTGCACATTTAAATATGTCACAGTAGCCGCCATCGAGAGAGGCTTAAAATGTTTGTTAGCATTGCGGTTTTCGTATTGTTTGTCTTTATTACATCATTCTTGACGCTTGAACTCGTGTTTTTTTGTTAAGTCCATACTTCTTCACCAACATTGTCCTATCACTTATGTACGGTCTCCGATATGCATGTGATTCAACTCTTTATAGAACAAAAGGAAGTTCAGTAGTTGTCGAGTGTATTGTAAGGCAAAAATAAAATAAAATAAAAATTACCCTATTGTGTGCATGTCTAAAGCAAGAGATGACGTGTCAGCCCACCGAATCATTGAGAGAGTTCTGATACAGACAGATGTCGAGAAGTGTTTTGGAGCAATAGTATATTTTTTTTACATTGTCCCCCCCCCACCACCCACCCACTATTCCACTTCAAGCATCACAGATTGATGGTCCATCTGCCTTAGACCCGTTTAGACACCAAGTGTAAACTACTGTCAAACCTTGATTTTTGTTTCGTCCTCCGGAAATTCCCTTTTCCTGCTCTTTTTTTTTAGCGGATCTGACTCTTCTAGTAATGAGTCATTCGATCGTGTTTTTTTTTTTTAAATTCTACATTCAAACCCAGACAGTATAAAGCTAATTTATGCGGAAACACTGTTTGAACTGCTGTGGAAAATGTTGTATACCACCACCCCCCACGGCCCCCATCCGCCAATCCCTTTTCCCCATCTACGTGGGTCAGTGGAGGGACTGGCCAGTTTGTTGACCTTCCATGATCGAACAAAAAAACTAAACCAGTGACAACATTGTTTACAGTCTATACTTGGACCTACTTTTTTTGTATTCTTCTTTTCCCCTCTCTCCAATGTTCATATAAGCTAAAAACTGGTTCGTAAAAAGTAGGTCATATATAATGATACACGAAGCTTCCCGTGGATTGTTTTGACCTATTTATAGCGAATGGTGGTCAGCCCCCCCACATACCCACCACCAACCATACAAGCTACAATTAAAAGATACGTTGTAAGCCCTCCCACCTACCTAGTCCAATCTGTACTTAGTGTGTGTACCGTATGCCTTCCACGAGAGTCATTGGACTAATATACAGGCCAGTGAGACGGGTGATCAGTGATCACTTGGAACAGGTCACTTGATATATGCTATTAAACCTGGAACCAGCTCACACCGTTATTGTCGTTATCTGTGTCAGAGTGAACAAATAAACACTCAACAGTTTTGTGGAATTTAAGTTTCAATGCACAGAACCCACGGACTATAATATATATATATATCCCACAGATCCCAGCCTAATCCACAGACTATAATATATTATACAGAAAGTAATCTAACAATGACTTAAAACAACGATGCCGTCTGTGTTACTTTCCTTTTTATATTTATAGTGCAGCACCTAAATGTTAAATCACAGTGGCAAAATAACACAAAACATGGCGGGCTTTCGTAAATGACCTGTTTAAAACGATGCTCGTTCTTTGTAATTTATGTTCTGTGGCCTTATCTGAAGTTATGCGTGTCATTTATTTTTCTCGTAGCGTGAGTAACTGTCTACGTATATCTCATTGTTTGTTATCCATTCCTTTGTGCTGGCATCATATCCGGGGACTTTCTTTAACCACACGTCTCATTACACGTTATTGGATAAATTTTTCAGGGCTGGAACTCTCTGTGGATTTTTTCTGCAACTTGAATCATCTCAATTAACGACCACCACCGGCGACACGCAGCCGATAGCTTTTTTTTTTTAGAGTGATGTCCGAGACTTGAGTATCTTCGGGGGACTAAATCTAAAGTCTTAGATGGCTAAACGATACACCGCGCTAACATTGTCACGTTGCATGTGGATGACTTCTTTGTGTTTTTTTTAATCAAATTAATTGGGTATTGTCAATGTGTACTGCAACTTAAAAAATACAATAAAATATCAATAATAATAATTATCAAACCTATTCGATAGTTTGAAAGGTTTGTGTGTGTGTGTGTATGTTCATTAAGTGTGTCTTAAGTATGCATATGTGTTCTCTAAAGCGTGTGTAAGTGTGTGTGTTCACTGAGTGTGTATGTGCACTATGTATGTGTGTTTTCACTAATCGTGTGTGGGTTTGTGTTTGTAGAGTGAGTATGGAGTAGAAAAAAGGAGGGGGGGGGGGAAGGGTGGGGTAGGAGATGCTGACCAACTTCGTTACCGGTGAGAATGTTCCGGCCGTGAGATGATGATCCGCTGATGGACAGGGTGCAGCGTCACTTTGTGATAAGATTTATTTACACCATGTTGCTGGTGGTGTGTATATATGTGTGTGTGTGTGGGGGGGGTTCCAGTATGGCAGGGGGTTGACATTTCTGAAATCTTCACTGCTGGACAATGTCACCGGATATATCGATTGGTGTCGTCATGGTATGGCGACTTGCTCTTGTCATTTGTTCTCGGAAAACAAACAAACAAACAACAACAGCCTCTGTAACTTGGCCTACAGAAGGTCATTATGTTAAGCTTAACTTTCCGGCCTGTTTTCTACATTTTTGTGTTTTTATTTCTCTGTGTTTGATAAAACGTCCTGAGGGTAAAAGCGGCAACAAATGTTTATGTATCGTGTGTGTTTTATGTTTTCTGCTAGCAAGCATATTGTGGTGAAATAAATCATCTGGCGGGCTGATGAATTGAATCCCTTGGGTTTTTTTTAGGAGTTCGACTCGGGCAACTGTTTCGGTCATGTTGCTCCAGAGGCCTGTCAGCTCACTGACCTGTTGATTGGTTTGTTTGTCGTATCGTAAATCACGAACAGCGTGTACTTACACTGTACTTTCGTTTTTTAATGTCAAAACACACACACAGACACACACACACATATATATATATATATATATACATACATATATTTTTAAAATGTTTGGGATTGTATAAAACGGTTGGTACTCTTTAAAACGTTTCGGTTAACCACTCTTTCTTTCTTTTATTCTTTCTTTCTTTCTTGCTATCTTTTACTTATGTCTTGCTTTATTTCTCGCTGTCTTTATTTCTTTTTCTCGCCGTCTTTCTTTCCTTAATATCATTCTATCTTTCTCTTTCTTTCGTCTAGGTGTGTGCACATTTGTGTTTTTTTCTCTAAAGGTAAGACTCCGTGTATGAATACAGTGGCGTGGATAGAGATGGGGCTCCGGTCAGCTACGTGTTCTGTTGATCTAGCTGAGAGCTCAGTCTAAACATTGTCCAGTTTATTGTCCTCCCCGACTTCAAATATCACCCCCCCCCCCACCTCCAGGCCGTTCTGACAATTTCGTCATTATGTTCCCAGAAATGCAACAGCCGAACATGCTTATTGTTTTAAAAAAAATATTATTAATCCTGTTGATTTGAGTTAGTGGAGAAGGAGGGGGGGGAATCTGTCCCCCCGGGATAAATTTATATTCAAATCGGACATATCAAGTTTAGAATTCGTATGTTTCAGTTGCCACGGCATATTGGGGGATTGTGTTGATATCAGCCATCTTAACTTCCTCAAAATATGTCAAGGTACCCATTTAAATATGGGTGGGCTTGGGAACCTTCACCAGGACCTGAAAAAAAAAAAAAAAACAACCCTAAATGTCCTCACTGAGGTTCGAACCCGTAACACTCGGTTGACAGTCGTTCGCTCTACACCACACGACCACCCGTCCCCTATTGAACAAAAATTGGCTGGAAATTGACCGATTCCTATACGCCAGCCCCACGGGACATTTCCGACTCATGATTCCAAATGAATCGTCCCATCACTTATTTTAACTTTCTATACCGTAGACTCTTGATGTTTATATTTTAGACCTTGATCAGTATCGGAAGAGGGATTATATTTGAGGATTCACACACAGTATTACACGCGCGCATCACCGGACTTGTGTGCTATATCGCCCCGTTGCGATATTGACTTTGTAATTCATCGCCCCGTCGACATTAGACACCGTGACGTCACAGTGCTTGCCCTCTGGCTAGAGCGGCGGGTGACTCACTGGAGCAACTGTTATTATTTCTGGCGGCCACTGTTTGTGCCCCTGCTCACTTTTTATTTTTTTGGACGCGACAGATACCGAATTTCAAAAAAAAAATCCCACAAGAGGCTCACTACACGACCAAAACATATGCTTGAGATATGCGACAGGCGCCCTCTCGCCCCCGCCCTCCCTCCCTCCCTCCCACCCCCCAAGATCAGGTCTCTCAAAGTTTTTCTGTCATTAACAGTTGGACCCTCCCACTACCTTGTCTTCATCCCTGAGCTGTGATGTAATTAATTTAAATCTTCGCCCTGCTCTCGTATATATGCAAGTGTTGTTGACTGCTGCAGTATACACTATGACTATACAGTCTGTTGATAAAAGTAAACCCCACCCTCCCCGGGGTCACATATAAGAACCATGCGCATCTATTAGTTCCACGTTAAATAGTTCAGGCATAGTTCTCTAACAAAGATGTGTCAGGAATTAAAAAAAAAAACAACATCAAGAGGTAAATGTAACTGTCCTTGTGAATTTCTCACACCGCGGGTTACTGCCGTTGGTACATTGTGTGTGTGTGCGTGCGTGTGTGTTTGTTAGGCTGCCAACTATTTTATTGAAGAATCATCATATATCATATTTTTCATTTCCATTCTGCGTTAAATCGAAAGCGGAAAACAAGAATTCAAAATGGCGTCTTGCCAGCGTACCGATCGGGAGATGTTTTTTAAAAATCTACAGTTTTGAATTGATTCTGCGGTTTTTAAACGTGAAAGCCAAATGCCAAAATGTCAAATAATTCCATTTAAATATTTTTTGGTTTGTTTTTGTGTATTTCTACAACATATTACATCTTTAAATTGTAATAAAATCATGAAATTATCGGATCTGACCGAAACCAAAAATAACCTAGCCTACCGATCAAACCTAAGGGAGGCTATTCAAAAAGCAAAATAAACCAAACAATATGCCGGCCTCTTCATCAGTCGAGAACATATGCATCTTGCTTAAAACAGTTAATATTTTTTTAAAAAAGTAGGGCCGTAAAATGATAAAACTATATGACCACTTTAATAAAATAATGAGGTAAGTTCATGTTTTTAAGGTGTCTTTCTTATTATCAGAATGATTTTAGCTGCGTTTTGCATAACGCTGTTGTTAACAATAACATCCTCGACATCATAGTAGTATTAGTAGTAATAATTATTATTCACGAACAGTGAATGACAAGTAAATATAACAAAGACAACGCAGCCTTGCAGATCTTTAGATGATTAATGTCATGTTTATGGCTTTTTTGTAAATTATGTAAAATTTAGTATTATCTCTATACTATAGTCAGTTTTATTTAAAATAAAAAAAATCTTTATATATGATTCTGTGCATAACTAAGGGAAATCTACTCCTAATATACTCAACAAAAATATATCATCTGCAATTATATTTTTCATAGTAATTACAAAGAATTTTCGACAGTCTGTCTGTTCTACTCAGTTTATTGGTGGTTGGTAATAATTATTGCTTTTTGACAGTCTTTCTGTGCTGTTAAGCCTATTAGTTTTATGTAAGAGTTATTGGGGTTTTTTCATTGCAAACAAATAAATTAGTCTATTTCTCTTTGCATCAAAGATTTCTATCCATCAAAGATTTCTATTTTCTATAAAATTGTGTAAAAGCATAAAATTGTAATATGTCAGATTTACTTAAAAATAATTGCAAGATAGTCAGAGATGAATCATCTGAAGCAAAAAAAATGCACTTGGAATCTAATAAATTGCGAAAGCAACAGAGAATATTTCATGAATCTGCAAATTCTTTTTCATTTGACTTTGTTAACATGTTCTTAGATAATTTCATTTTTTTCAATTTGGACCACAGATGGCTTTGGTTAATACAGGTCCCTACTATATAATCCCTTGATGCTCTTAGAATAACTGGTAGAAGCTGTCGGAAATCTCCTCCCATCAAAATAACTTTCCCTTCGAATAATGCATCACTTTCCATTAAATCTTTCAGTAATCTATCCACAGCAATAAAACAATGAGTTTTGATTCTGTCAAAGTCTATGGAGAAAAAAATTCTAAAAATCCTGTGTATAAAGAGGTCTTGATGCAATAAAAAAATCTTATGTACATAATTTAAAAAATGTAACATTGTAGAAATTGTACAAAAACTTATTTTAACTGTAAGTAACCACCACCACCAGTTATTTTATCTAAAAGGTCCATTGTAGGTCAACTACCTTTTTTTTATTGTATTTAACAGTCCTTTTTAGGGCTATTACCTTTTATTGTATTTAACGTTCCTCATTAGGGCCACTACCATTTATTGTGTCTTAACGGTCCTTTTTAGGGCCACTACCATATTTTGAATCTTGAAAGTCCTTTTCAGGGCTAATGAAAATTTTACAATTAGCTTGAGTTCGCTTGCTAGCATGAGTTTTAATAAAAAAGTTCCTTTCAGGACCACCTAAAAGTAAAGTTTATTTATTTAAGGTACATTTATAAGTAAAATATAAACATTGTTGAGGTTAATTCATAGTTATTAGTATTTTAAAAAGTGCTGCAAATGTTTTGCGGGTACAGCTAGTTAACCATAAACGTTATGGAATGTATCTAGATTGTACTCAATATGTATATCTAATACTCAAAAATAAAATCATCCAGATTTATTATTCGATAGATTTATTATTATATCAAGATTTCTCCAAAAATATCGAGATCCAGATTTGCAGTCCTGGTGTGTGTGTGTGTGTGTGTAAAAGTCGTGGTAGGATCATCTCAATTACACGTTTCCGTTCTACCCCCCCCTCCCCTTCTTTCTCTCTCTCTTTTTCCCTTTCCCCACTCTATTAGTTTTTCTGCACCTTTTCTTTTTCAGTAGATGCATTTTTTTTAAAAACTCCACAAAAAAATAAATAAAATAAAATATGTGTGTCACGTGATATGGAGTGGAGAGAGAGGGAGAGACAAAAGATAAGGAAGAGGGAGGAGGGTGGGGGGGGGACTGAAACAGTTCCAGCATTAATTTGCAGCTCGCGTTACACAAAAAATAAAAAAAAAAATTAATGTTCTCACACACAGGATGATTAACTGCAATCAATAAAACAAAAAAAAAACACAACCCCTTTTTTTTTGTTTTGTTTGTGACAGAACGTTGTGATGACGTCATATCTTTTTGTCTCCGGCAGACGAAAATGACGCAGCGTGTGTGTGTGTGTGAGTCATCATGTAAAACACACACGCACACAAAATATCCCCGACTCGGTGTGTTTATGGTGTCTGTGTGTGTGATTAAACTTTTTTGCCTTACCTTTGTTTACTGTGACAACATTTAATGACAATGTTCAGCCGCAGCACTTTGGGTACATATGTGTGCCCCGATTTATGAAGCCGGTGAAAGATTTCAGAGTAACATGCCCTTTCCTAGTTTTAATGGCTGGGGAGGATGGGGGGGGGGCGCTAGGTTTCAGGTCACGGGTTTAGGTCCCAGCTGCACTCGTCATCTATCTCCCATTATCCATGGCCTCGATAAAGCCAGGCTCCATGGTGCCATATCGCGCTTTTTTTTTTTAGAAAATGGGCTACTTTATTGGGATCATGCACTTCGTAAAAGTTATACCAAGTTTATTCCCATAAGCTTTATTTGACCAAATAATAAATGCATTACTTTGTGCTATTAGGGGGAAAAAAAAACGTTTTGCAGTACTTTGGTTCAGAACTTTGTCAACACGGTTGCTTTTGATAAGCTATCCCATGATGTAAATGTGGAGAATGTGTGTGTGTAAGACTTGTGATCACTGGTGTGTGTGTGTGTGTTTGTTAAGAAGGGTGACGTAGACAAAATTAAAAACTTAGAATCTGGTGGGAATAGCGTCAGCGTAAAAAAGACAGTTTGGCGGAGTTTTTCGTGTTCAATCTTTTAAATGGAGTAAAAAAAAATGTCTGCCTTTGACAATTCCCCCGTGTGACTGAGTCTGATGCACACCCTCCTACACGTCCTACTACACGTCACCTACACATCCTCCTACTCGCCCTGTGAGTTCACTTTGCTGTGTGTTGGCGTGTTGGCTGAGTTAACTTTAAAAAAAAACAATCACCGTTGATGTTGACCACCTGGAATTAGAATGTGTACACACAACACACCTTTTACACAACGTGTACACACAACACACCTTACACAACGTGTACACACAACACACCTTACACAACGTGTACACACAACACACCTTTTACACAACGCGTACATACAACACACCTTTTACACAACGTGTACACACAACACACCTTTTACACAACGTGTACACACAACACACCTTTTACACAACGTGTACACACAACACACCTTTATACAACGTGTACACACAACACACCTTTCACACACAACGTGTACACACAACACACCTTTTACACAACGTGTACACACAACACACCTTTTACACAACGTGTACACACAACACACATTTACACAACCTGTACACACAACACACCTTTACACAACGTGTACACACAACACACATTTACACAACCTGTACACACAACACACCTTTACACAACGTGTACACACAACACACATTTACACAACGTGTACACACACCACACCTTTACACAACGTGTACACACAGCACACATTTACACAACGTGTACATA
>JAGDYQ010000022.1:2485404-2545404 GCA_021962125.1 Bulinus truncatus
ACACTTTTCTGTCTTTGAGGTGATAATTGAATAATTGTCACCATAGGATAAATTTGGAGTTTTTTTTGCAAACGCGCTAAAAGAAGGATGTAGTCACGTGGTTTATGAAATAGGAAGCGTAGTTTTATAAACTCAGTTTAATTCAAGTAATATACATAAACTCAGTTTAATTAAAGTAAAATACACATTTCTGAAATACAGTTTTTTATCGCTTAAGTATTTTAATGTAAATTCTCTAAGGCCAAGACTGTCTAGTGCAGGAAAATTTGAAATATGTTCATGGTGGAAGTCTTGGGGGAGGGGAATTTGGCACCCTGAATTTTCCGCATCGGGTGACACCAACCATAGTGATGGATGTCACTATGTTGGCAGCACTGTTGCATGTATTCCACACCGATTAAGGGTTTTCAAAATTACACGTATATCATCAGAAGCAAATAAAAACGTTTTTTGTAAAACATGTTATCTTGACGGAATTTTATCTTCCATTTTTTTGTCCATGCTACAATCAATCTATCTATAGACATAAATAGAAGGGTCATAGTTCGTATACTTATGTCTATTTGTCTGAAAGAAATCTCACAATTATGGCGGATGAATCAAGTATACATAATTTTTTGTATATTTTTTATTTGTGAAATGTAAAGAATGTTATTATTCTTTATAGGGAAACTTCACCCATGCCTAAACAACGTGTTTACCAGAGTGGGGCTAAAAAAAGGAAAAAAGTGTGGCTTTACAGAAAGACAAGAGGCTACAAAATCATGGCAAAGCTTTTGAAAGGTCTCTTAAGAAGAAACCTTTATAATAGCATTGAAAACAAAGAAGACCATGAACATGGCAAAGAAAAGTATCACCATTTAGATAATTCATGCAAAGATAGAGCAGTGTAGCAACAGCTTACTTGGCCACAAAGAAAAACTGGATTCTCCTAGTCCTGGGAACTTCCTGAGAATCTTTGAAATTTCTTGCAGAATTTGATGAAGTTACGTAACATCACTTGAATAATTCAAAATGAGTTCATAAACTTGATGGGCAATAAAGTTAAGGAATCAGTTGTTGGGAAAGTAAAGCAAGTTTGTTAGGCTTTCTTTCTCTGATGTTTGATTTCACTCCAGATGTTTCTCACAAAGAATAAGTATCCCTTAAAGTTCGTTACATGGATGTCAAGAATTTTGAAATAAAAGAGTAATTCCTTGGACATTTTGAAACTTGTGAAGCCAGATGCACTGAACATTAAGATAAACTTGTTCTAAAAACTCTTTAAGGCTATGTGGACCAGACTTTAATCTGTGTACAGGTCAAACCTATGATAACGCAGCCACAATGAGTGGCCGTCGAATCTGGCCCGCAGAAACGTCTCTTAGATATAAATCCAAACGTAACATTTCTGAACTGTGATAATCACTCTCTCAACTTGGCAGCTCTTCATTCTGCTGAGATAAATCTAGACATTGTCACCATTTTTGGAACTGTTCATGAATTGCTCAACTTTTTTTCCAATTCCACCCCAGAGATAGGCCCAAACTGAAAGAAGCTGGAGCCAGGAGTCAAAAGAAAGGAGAGTAGCCTACAAAGGTGGTCTTCAAGAAAGAAGCTATGTCATCATTCTCCTTGCATCTTGACAAAGCTGCTGAAGAGATTAAGACCAATTTCATGCTTTCTTCAAAATGATGAGAAATGCACGAAACCGATCACCCAATCCATTGAAAGAGCAAAAGAAGGCATTGAATGCTATGGATTTCCTGTATGCAAAACAACAAAGACTTGATGGGTAGTTGTGTTCTGATGAAGGACTGTTAATAGAACTGCAATTTAAACGTGTTGCGACAGAAGTGCTGGACAAACTTCATATGGAGAAGAAGGACATATTCTAAAGGCTTCAAACCACGTGGACTCCTTTGGGTTTCTTCTTGAACCAAGATACCTGTTTAATTCTATGGATGATCAAACACTGATGAAAAACTGTGTTACCTTTTCGTGTTGGTATGATGACATACAGGTAAATCACTTGATCAATGATGTCATTGATGCTCGAGCTATTTTCATCAACAAACTAGTACCACGATCACCAACTGACTTATTGAGGAAGCTGACTTCATGTGGTAATGATGTGTGCTCAAACCTCAAACAAATACTGCTAACTCAGGCCACTTCCATTGCATTATGTGAGAGATCATTCTCTAAACTCAAGTTAATCAAAAACTATCTCAGGAGCACAATGACACATATCTTTAATGTCAGTGGAGTCAAAAATACTATACAGCATTGATCTAGATGATGTTATAGTTGCCTTTGCTGCACAGAAAGCACGACGTAAGGCGGTATGAATTGAGATTTGTCACTTGTTTATTATCTCGCCCATAAACAACGGAATTATTCATTAAAAGAGTTTTAATGATTAATTTTTGTTAATATTATTGATATATTGTATTAAATTGAATTTAGACATATCTCGTGTCAAGATGTCGTATTTCAAATTGCAGGGGCCCCCAAAAATGCCAACCCCTGGCCCCCAAATACCTAGGAACGCCCCTGCAGAAATTCATTGACAGTATACACGACAGTTGATATTGACTTAATATTGAGAATACAAGCTCGCTTCGATTGGGTTTTATTCTATCGCAGGGTAGTAGTTACAATCATTTAGACTGATTAACAGTTGAGACAGTTGGTATAAGACACATTTTGGGAAAATGTTGTTGCTGAATGCACACGGGGTTATAGTTGCTCAGAAAGTAATACATCTCCTGAGTATAGACGGTAGTAAATTCTCAATGACACAATAGTGTCACATAGAGCTGTCCCTGGGATGAGTTAATCAGGGCTAGCTGTAATTATCTTTAACAAATCACTGATGCAAAGACAGTGGTAAACAGTTTATTTATTTTAACTGGATGATTTTGTGAGTCGAGAGAACTTTAGCTGAAGAAGTTGAACCATAAAATACACACATTATGGAAAACTCTAGGATTTATTATAAATAAATAACAAGTTTATAACAAAACAAAAAAAAAATGTGCGATAATTACCAATAAATTTTAGTCAAAAAAATAATATAAAAAAATATCATTTTTTGAATTAAAAACAACAACACACGATACGATTTCATTATATTATATTCTACTGTTTTATTATCTCTTTTTTTTTTATCTTGGGGTTTCTTGGGCTTTTATGGCTCCAATTTGGGTTTTTCACTTTTTTTTGTTAAGAGTTGTAACACTGGATGTAGGTCAGTAGTGGGCAAACTTATTAAGTCGTGGACCACTATAGGCTCATAAATTTGTCCGCCAGCAGGTGATGACATGATCTAATATAAACTAAAGGTACACCCCAAAACATAAAAGACTAGTTCTGTGTTTCAGTAAGAAACGAGTGACTTGCCGCGGACTGAATTAAACTTACTGCAGTTTGTCCCGTGGCTTTAGCATATGCTTAGTTTATATTTCACCTCAGGTAAATAAAAAGGTCTTCAAAACGATTCAACTCACATTATTATTAACGTTAAGGGTGTTTATCCGAATGGTAAAAAAAACAGACTTTGTTGCACTATAGACAACTAGATGGTATTGAAAATACATGACATGTGTAAGAAATCAACATGAAGCGCCAGTTAATGTGTTGGAGTTATGGTTTGTAAGATAATGTCCATGACAATCGTGTTGCCTCCAAGACTGCTGATGTAATGATACTGAAGACAAGAAATCGGACACTGAAATTCAATCTTAAAACCTCTACTTTATAATGAATTAAAACAACTTCAGCTAATGTTCATGAAAAATAAACAAAGGTTCGGATAGTTTTCATTACCGTAGAATATATTTTCAATACATGCGCCAATTTTAAATTTCAATAAACATTTTACAAACTTAATATCTGAAACTCTGTTAGTTATATATGTTTAATATGGCATATTATATAAGCAGAGATAACAAACCTTACACTATACAGTTTGTAGTTAAAATGCTTTCCTGACCACAGCAGTTATTGTTAGTTTGGATCAGATTACCATTAAGTCACAAGGAATAATCTGTGCAAAGGTGACAAAGAAGTGGACCGAATTTCTAGTATATCTTGATAGTCTTGATATATATATATATATATATATATATATATATATATATATATATATAAACAAAACATATAAAAAGAACCAGGGATTATTTCTTATTTACATTTATCTCAACGACACACAAAGAGACATAAGACAAAAAGTAATGACAAAATCAATATCTAAAAATGTCCAATAAACACTACTCTGGCCCAATACAACTTATGTTAGATTTAAACTGACACAGATCACCCTATCCTTCTCTTACGCCAGTACACAAACATAAACCTGTTACTCAATTCACTGCCAGTACACAAACATAAACCTGTTACTCAATTCACTGCCAATACACAAACATAAACCTGTTACCCAATTCACTGCCAATACACAAACATAAACCTGTTACTCAATTCACTGCACTGACTGCTGATACCCGCAAAGAATTAGGTCGCATCTGATCACTTACAAAAAAATAAATCGCCAATAGTTTGCTCACTTTAGTATTAAATATTTGTGTATGATCGAAACACATATACACTAAAGTGAGAAAACAAAGTTCTCTAACCTGATATGCGTAAACCTGAAGTACTGCAATGGTAAAGTTTGAATCTGAATCTTGCTTCAAGCTACATATTTTATAATTATCCAGTCCACAGTGAAACTGTCGTGAATCATGAATGGAAGGAACTACTGATATATTTACTATCTATGTTTGTACATTATCTCGTACTAGGCACCTCATGACTTATGACAATGAATAAGAAAAATTAAAATAGCTTTTCAGGGTTTGTTTTCAATGAAAAATGGGATAAAGTACTTTTAGCTTGGCCTGAATAATTTTTTGCCTCCACAAATTTACGGTCCAAACTCGACGAGCAACAATAACTGGTAATGGCCATGTACATATATATATATATATATATATATATATATATATATATATATATATATATATAACACATCTATGGCCATGGACTTAGATATATAACACATCTATGGCCATGTACACAGATATATAACACATCTATGGCCATGGACACAGATATATAACACATCTATGGCCATGGACACAGATAAATAACACATCTATGGCCATGGACTTAGATATATAACACATCTATGGCCATGGACGCAGATATATAACACATCTATGGCCATGGACACAGATAAATAACACATTTATGGCAATGGACTTAGATATATAACACATCCATGGCCATGACAAAATGACGACCACCAACAACTATGTACATTTTCAATTTTATTTTATTTTAAGCTAATGAAGAAAACTTAAATAAATAAAATAAAGAAATGTTTCTGCACTGACATATCAACATTCTAAAATATTTTTGGTTGGTACGTAATTGAATTTATGGATCAATTCCAGGATTTATCATTTCCTTGCGTTTTGCTTATCTCAAGAAGTGTTTGGTGAGTAATTCATCAGGAAAACTTTCAGTCTCTGCTATTGACCATGTTACATATTTACTGTTCATGACAGAGAAACTGCTAACAAAAGTTAAAAACAAAACTGGCACAACAGACGCAATGGCACAACAACAGACGCAAAGACACAACAGACGCAAAGACACAACAACAGACGTAATGGCACAACAACAGACGCAATGGCACAACAACAGACGTAATGTTAGAGGATACATTGATGGATTATAATATTTTATGTAAACTCAGATCCACACTTAGCTTTGATTCTATCTATCTATCTATCTATCTATCTATCTATCTATCTATCTATCTATCTATCTATCTATCTATCTATCTATCTATCTATCTATCTATCTATCTATCTATCTATCTATCTATCTATCTATCTATCTATCTATCTATCTATCTATCTATCTATCTATCTATCTATCTATCTATCTATCTATCTATCTATCTATCTATCTATCTATCTATCTATCTATCTATCTATCTATCTATCTATCTATCTATCTATCTATCTATCTATCTATCTATCTATCTATCTATCTATCTATCTATCTATCTATCTATCTATCTATCTATCTATCTATCTATCTATCTATCTATCTATCTTACTTATGTCTCTCTCTCTCTCTATATATGTGTGTGTGTGTGTTAATCTTCATTGTGAGAGCTCACTAAGTATTTAAAAGTACAACATTTGCTATAGTTTTCACGGTAGCTAGACACTGATACAAAACAGGAAAGGAGTACTCAGCTAATTAGATTCATAGCGGCGAGTTTGTTTGTAAAATGTTGTATTCCTTTTCAATGGTATCATACAACATGACTTAAAATAAGAATGAATGAATGCTACACAATAAATTGAAACTGTTACTTACATAAGAACAATGGTTTCATACTTCATGTTCTCATATTTCATGGTTTAACATTTCATGGTTTCATACTTCATCGTTTCATATATCATGGTTTCATAACTCATGGTTTCGTATTTCATGGTTTCATACTTCGTCGTTTCATACTTTATTGTTTCATATTTCATGTTTACTCACCCTGTGTGGTCCAGCAGCATCACACTGCATGAAAATTCTGTTTATTTTCATTCTTCCATTCTGTCAATATACAAACAAAGTGTTTATGTGCTCTCACTTTCCTGTAGTTTTAATAATGACGTGACCTTTAAATATCTATGTCCACCAGAGGATGTCCAGCAATACTTTACTAGGAAGAAACATTTATGAAAAAAACAAATAATAATTGAAATCACCAATTAACATTTTTATCTACATTTATTTTAACAAAAAACATAATGGATGGGGAGAGGGGTATAAATAAACTCTATATATAATCACCGCGTGATAACCACCTATGACTATTGCCAAACACAAATTTTTACGACTCGAATATTTTTCAGTGTCAGATGCTTTTAAATTTAATTCTGATTTGAGTCAAATATTTAAAAAAAAAGGAATATAAATAGATTCCAATTATTTCTGATGTGATTCATTGAAAACTGGACGGACAAAGAACAGAGAAATTAAATCTACGTAAGTACAAGTAATGCAGTAAACTGTGCAACGCATAGAGCAAGGGAAGTAATCTCTTGTGATACTTGTGTTTTCTAAATAATTCGGCTTTGTACCATTTTTACTCTGAATTATTAGAGGATGAGAATATCTGTTTGTTTGTTTGTTGAGCTTTCGAATTGTTGTTTTGAGAAGGGGGGGAGTGGGAATGTTGACAGAAAGTGGAACAAATTGTTTATAGTCAAAATTGTCGCTGACTGAACTGACTAACTGACTGAACTGACTAACTGACTGAACTGACTGACTGAACTGACTGACTGAACTGACTGACAGACTGAACTGACTGACTGAACTGACTGACTGACTGAACTGACAGACTGAACTGACAGACTGAACTGACTGGCTGAACTGACTGACTGAACTGACTGACTGAACTGACTGACTGACTGAACTGACAGACTGAACTGACAGACTGAACTGACAGACTGAACTGACAGACTGAACTGACTGACTGAACTGGCAGACTGAACTGACTGGCTGAACTGGAACTGACTGAACTGACTTGAACTGACTGACTGAACTGACAGACTGAACTGACCGACTCAACTGACTGACTGAACTGACTGACTGAACTGACTTGAATTGACTGACTGAACTGACAGACTGAACTGACTGACAGACTCAACTGACTGACTGACTAAACTGACTGACTGAACTGACAGACTGAACTGACTGAATGAACTGACTGACTGAACTGACTTGAACTGACTGACTTAACTGACAGACTGAACTGACTGACAGACTCAACTGACTGACTGAATTGTTTTAATCTACAAACTGCTATTTTCCTTAGGTTGTGATTCCTGTAGTCACAATTATGACGTGATAATATTGCATGCACACATCTCAGTAGCTCAGACGGTATGAACAAACAAAGTAAAACCAGGATTGTATGAGTGGTCAGTAGTGACTATACTGGACATGATCAAACTACTGCCCGCGGGTCAGGTAATGCCCGTGTATGTTGGGGCCCGAACTAAACTCCCCTACGTTCGTTCACATGCACGACGCTATATTTCATTTATATTGTTTTATACAAACATTCCATTCATCTGGTCTTGGCCGGCCCTTGTGTCACATTTTAAAAGTCCTCTGTGTCACACGGATCACAATGTTTGCCCATCTTTGGTCTATACCTGTACAACTTTAATTTTCTAATATCTATTTAAAAATATTTCTTGTATACCATCAATTCCCTGATAACAAATCGATACAATAATATAGACCAGTTGAAGTATTCTAATATTATTTTCAGCTCTTGAACTCCACATTCCCAAAGTAAAAATAAAAGAAAGGAAACAATATTCGGAAAAAACTAGAAGTTCAGTAAAATACAGTTGTTGTTTAGTATTAGAATTTTTAAAATAAACGGATGAAAGACATGTCTGTGATAAACCTCCCTTCATTGACACATTAGACACTGTGACATGTCTCTCTTCATTGACACATTAGTCACTGTGACCTGCCTCCCTTCATTGACACACTAGTTACTGTGACATGCCTCCCTTCATTGACACACTAGTCACTGTGACTTGCCTCTCTTCATTGACACACTAGTCACTGTGACATGTCTCCCTTCATTGACACACTAGTCACTGTGACATGTCTCCCTTCATTGACACACTAGTCACTGTGACATGTCTCTCTCCATTGACACACTAGTCACTGTGACATGCCTCCCTTCATTGACACACTAGTCACTGTGACATGCCTCCCTTCATTGACACACTAGTCACTGTGACATGTCTCCCTTCATTGGCACACTAGTCACTGTGACATACCTCCCTTCATTGACACACTAGTCACTGTGACATGTCTCTCTTCATTGACACACTAGTCACTGTGACATGTCTCCCTTCATTGACACACTAGTCACTGTGACATACCTCTCTTCATTGACACACTAGTCACTTTGACATGCCTCTCTTCATTGACACACTAGTCACTGTGACATGCCTCCCTTCATTGACACACTAGTCACTTTGACATGCCTCTCTTCATTGACACACTAGTCACTGTGACTTGCCTCTCTTCATTGACACACTAGTCACTGCGACATGCCTCTCTTCATTGACACACTAGTCACTGTGACATGCCTCCCTTCATTGACACACTAGTCACTGTGACATGCCTCTCTTCATTGACACACTAGTCACTGCGACATGCCTCCCTTCATTGACACACTAGTCACTGTGACATGTCTCTCTTCATTGACACACTAGTCACTGTGACATGCCTCTCTTCAATGACAGACTAGTCACTGTGACATGCCTCTCTTCATTGACACACTAGTCACTGTGACATGCCTCTCTTCATTGACACACTAGTCACTGTGACATGTCTCTCTTGATTGACACACTAGTCACTGTGACATGCCTCTCTTCAATGACACACTAGTCACTGTGACATGCCTCTCTTCAATGACACACTAGTCACTGTGACATGCCTCCCATCATTGACACACTAGTCACTGTGACATGTCTCTCTTCATTGACAAACTAGTCACTGTGACATGCCACTCTTCATTGACACACTAGTCACTGTGACATGTCTCCCTTCATTGACACACTAGTCACTTTGACATGCCTCTCTTCATTGACACACTAGTCACTTTGACATGCATCTATTCATTGACACACTAGTCACTGTGACTTGCCTCTCTTCATTGACACACTAGTCACTGTGACATGCCTCCCTTCATTGACACACTAGTCACTGTGACATGCCTCTCTTCATTGACACACTAGTCACTGTGACATGCCTCTCTTCATTGACACACTAGTCACTGTGACATGCCTCTCTTCATTGACACACTAGTCACTGTGACATGTCTCTCTTCATTGACACACTAGTCACTGTGACTTATCTCTCTTCATTGACACACTAGTAACTGTGACATGTCTCTCTTCATTGACACACTAGTCACTGTGACATGCCACTCTTCATTGACACACTAGTCACTGTGACATGTGTCCCTTCATTGACACACTAGTCACTGTGACTTGCCTCTCTTTATTGACACACTAGTCACTGTGACATGTCTCTCTTCATTGACACACTAGTCACTGTGACATGTCTCCCTTCATTGACACACTAGTCACTGTGACATGCCTCTCTTCATTGACACACTAGTCACTGTGACATGCCTCCCTTCAATGACACACTAGTCACTTTGACATGCCTCTCTTCATTGACACACTAGTCACTGTGACATACCTCTCTTCATTGACACACTAGTCACTTTGACATGCCTCTCTTCATTGACATACTAGTCACTGTGACTTGCCGCTCTTCATTGACACACTAGTCACTGTGACATGCCTCCCTTCATTGACACACTAGTCACTGTGACATGTCTCCCTTCATTGGCACACTAGTCACTGTGACATACCTCCCTTCATTGACACACTAGTCACTGTGACATGTCTCTCTTCATTGACACACTAGTCACTGTGACATGTCTCCCTTCATTGACACACTAGTCACTGTGACATACCTCTCTTCATTGACACACTAGTCACTTTGACATGCCTCTCTTCATTGACACACTAGTCACTGTGACATGCCTCTCTTCATTGACACACTAGTCACTTTGACATGCCTCTCTTCATTGACACACTAGTCACTGTGACTTGCCTCTCTTCATTGACACACTAGTCACTGCGACATGCCTCTCTTCATTGACACACTAGTCACTGTGACATGCCTCCCTTCATTGACACACTAGTCACTGTGACATGCCTCTCTTCATTGACACACTAGTCACTGCGACATGCCTCCCTTCATTGACACACTAGTCACTGTGACATGTCTCTCTTCATTGACACACTAGTCACTGTGACATGCCTCTCTTCAATGACAGACTAGTCACTGTGACATGCCTCTCTTCATTGACACACTAGTCACTGTGACATGCCTCTCTTCATTGACACACTAGTCACTGTGACATGCCTCTCTTCATTGACACACTAGTCACTGTGACATGTCTCTCTTGATTGACACACTAGTCACTGTGACATGCCTCTCTTCAATGACACACTAGTCACTGTGACATGCCTCTCTTCAATGACACACTAGTCACTGTGACATGCCTCCCATCATTGACACACTAGTCACTGTGACATGTCTCTCTTCATTGACACACTAGTCACTGTGACATGCCACCTCTTCATTGACACACTAGTCACTGTGACATGTCTCCCTTCATTGACACACTAGTCACTTTGACATGCCTCTCTTCATTGACACACTAGTCACTTTGACATGCATCTATTCATTGACACACTAGTCACTGTGACTTGCCTCTCTTCATTGACACACTAGTCACTGTGACATGCCTCCCTTCATTGACACACTAGTCACTGTGACATGCCTCTCTTCATTGACACACTAGTCACTGTGACATGCCTCTCTTCATTGACACACTAGTCAATGTGACATGCCTCTCTTCATTGACACACTAGTCACTGTGACATGTCTCTCTTCATTGACACACTAGTCACTGTGACTTATCTCTCTTCATTGACACACTAGTAACTGTGACATGTCTCTCTTCATTGACACACTAGTCACTGTGACATGCCACTCTTCATTGACACACTAGTCACTGTGACATGTGTCCCTTCATTGACACACTAGTCACTGTGACTTGCCTCTCTTTATTGACACACTAGTCACTGTGACATGTCTCTCTTCATTGACACACTAGTCACTGTGACATGTCTCCCTTCATTGACACACTAGTCACTGTGACATGCCTCTCTTCATTGACACACTAGTCACTGTGACATGCCTCCCTTCAATGACACACTAGTCACTTTGACATGCCTCTCTTCATTGACACACTAGTCACTGTGACATACCTCTCTTCATTGACACACTAGTCACTTTGACATGCCTCTCTTCATTGACATACTAGTCACTGTGACTTGCCGCTCTTCATTGAAACACTAGTCACTGTGACATGTCTCCCTTCATTGACACACTAGTCACTGTGACATGTCTCTCTTCATTGACACACTAGTCACTGTGACATGCCTACCTTCATTGACACACTAGTCACTGTGACATGCCTCTCTTCATTGACACACTAGTCACTGTGACATGTCTCTCTTCATTGACACACTAGTCACTGTGACATGCCTCTCTTCATTGACACACTAGTCACTTTGACATGCCTCTCTTCATTGACACACAAGTCACCGTGACTTGCCTCTCTCTCTCTTCATTGACACACTAGTCACTGTGACATGCCTCCCCTTCATTGACACATAGTCACTGTGACATGCCTCCCTTCATTGACACACTAGTCACTGTGACATGTCTCCCTTCATTGACACACTAGTCACTTTGTCATGCCTCTCTTCATTGACCCACTAGTCACTGTGACTTGCCTCTCTTCATTGACACACTAGTCACTACTGACATGCCTCTCTTCATTGACACACTAGTCACTGTGACATTGACACACTAGTCACTGTGACACGCCTCCCTTCATTGACACACTAGTCACTGTGACTTGCCTCCTTTCATTGACACACTAGTCACTGTGACATGTCTCCCTTCATTGACACACTAGTCACTGTGACATGTCTCCCTTCTTTGACACACTAGTCACTGTGACATGCCTCTCTTCATTGACACACTAGTCACTGTGACATGCCACTCTTCATTGACACACTAGTCACTGTGACATGTGTCCCTTCATTGACACACTAGTCACTGTGACTTGCCTCTCTTTATTGACACACTAGTCACTGTGACATGTCTCTCTTCATTGACACACTAGTCACTGTGACATGTCTCCCTTCATTGACACACTAGTCACTGTGACATGACTCTCTTCATTGACACACTAGTCACTGTGACATGCCTCCCTTCATTGACACACTAGTCACTTTCACATGCCTCTCTTCATTGACACACTAGTCACTGTGACATGCCTCTCTTCATTGACACATTAGTCACTTTGACATGCCTCTCTTCATTGACACACTAGTCACTGTGACTTGCCTCTCTTCATTGACACACTAGTCACTGTGACATGTCTCACTTCATTGACACACTAGTCACTGTGACATGTCTCTCTTCATTGACACACTAGTCACTGTGACATGCCACCCTTCATTGACACACTAGTCACTGTGACATGCCTCCCTTCATTGACACACTAGTCACTGTGACATGTCTCCCTTGATTGACACACTAGTCACTGTGACTTGCCTCTCTTCATTGACACACTAGTCACTGTGACATGCCTCCCTTCATTGACACACTAGTCTGCTGTGACATGTCTCCCTTGATTGACACACTAGTCACTGTGACATGTCTCTCTTCATTGACACACTAGTCACTGTGACATGCCTCTCTTCATTGACACACTAGTCACTGTGACATGCCTCTCTTCATTGACACACTAGTCACTGTGACATGCCTCTCTTCATTGACACACTAGTCACTGTGACATGTATCTCTTCATTGACACACTAGTCACTGTGACATGCCTCTCTTCATTGACACACTAGTCACTGTGACATGCCTCTCTTCATTGACACACTAGTCACTGTGACATGCCTCCCTCCATTGACACACTAGTCACTGTGACATGTCTCTCTTCATTGACACACTAGTCACTGTGACTTATCTCTCTTCATTGACACACTAGTAACTGTAGACATGTCTCTCTTCATTGACACACTAGTCACTGTGACATGCCACTCTTCATTGACACACTAGTCACTGAGACATGTGTCCCTTCATTGACACACTAGTCACTGTGACATGCCTCCCTTCATTGAC
This sequence comes from Bulinus truncatus, assembly GCA_021962125.1. NCBI lineage: Eukaryota > Metazoa > Mollusca > Gastropoda > Planorbidae > Bulinus > Bulinus truncatus. The sequence continues at coordinate 2,499,286 of JAGDYQ010000022.1, forward strand.
ACACTAGTCACTGTGACATGTCTCCCTTGATTGACACACTAGTCACTGTGACTTGCCTCTCTTCATTGACACACTAGTCACTGTGACATGCCTCCCTTCATTGACACACTAGTCACTTGTGACATGTCTCCCTTGATTGACACACTAGTCACTGTGACTTGCCTCTCTTCATTGACACACTAGTCACTGTGACATGTCTCTCTTCATTGACACACTAGTCACTGTGACATGTCTCCCTCCATTGACACACTAGTCACTGTGACATGTCTCTCTTCATTGACACACTAGTCACTGTGACATGTCTCCCTTCATTGACACACTAGTCACTGTGACATGTCTCCCTTCATTGACACAGTAGTCACTGTGACATGTCTCTCTTCATTGACACACTAGTCACTGTGACATGCCTCTCTTCATTGACACACTAGTCACTGTGACATGCCTCTCTTCATTGACACACTAGTCACTGTGACATGCCTCTCTGCATTGACACACTAGTCACTGTGACATGCCTCCCTCCATTGACACACTAGTCACTGTGACATGTCTCTCTTCTTTCACACTAGTCACTGTGACTTATCTCTCTTCATTGACACACTAGTAACTGTGACATGTCTCTCTTCATTGACACACTAGTCACTGTGACATGTCTCTCTTGATTGACACACTAGTCACTGTGACATGCCTCTCTTCAATGACACACTAGTCACTGTGACATGCCTCTCTTCAATGACACACTAGTCACTGTGACATGCCTCCCATCATTGACACACTAGTCACTGTGACATGTCTCTCTTCATTGACACACTAGTCACTGTGACATGCCACTCTTCATTGACACACTAGTCACTGTGACATGTCTCCCTTCATTGACACACTAGTCACTTTGACATGCCTCTCTTCATTGACACACTAGTCACTTTGACATGCATCTATTCATTGACACACTAGTCACTGTGACTTGCCTCTCTTCATTGACACACTAGTCACTGTGACATGCCTCCCTTCATTGACACACTAGTCACTGTGACATGCCTCTCTTCATTGACACACTAGTCACTGTGACATGCCTCTCTTCATTGACACACTAGTCAATGTGACATGCCTCTCTTCATTGACACACTAGTCACTGTGACATGTCTCTCTTCATTGACACACTAGTCACTGTGACTTATCTCTCTTCATTGACACACTAGTAACTGTGACATGTCTCTCTTCATTGACACACTAGTCACTGTGACATGCCACTCTTCATTGACACACTAGTCACTGTGACATGTGTCCCTTCATTGACACACTAGTCACTGTGACTTGCCTCTCTTTATTGACACACTAGTCACTGTGACATGTCTCTCTTCATTGACACACTAGTCACTGTGACATGTCTCCCTTCATTGACACACTAGTCACTGTGACATGCCTCTCTTCATTGACACACTAGTCACTGTGACATGCCTCCCTTCAATGACACACTAGTCACTTTGACATGCCTCTCTTCATTGACACACTAGTCACTGTGACATACCTCTCTTCATTGACACACTAGTCACTTTGACATGCCTCTCTTCATTGACATACTAGTCACTGTGACTTGCCGCTCTTCATTGAAACACTAGTCACTGTGACATGTCTCCCTTCATTGACACACTAGTCACTGTGACATGTCTCTCTTCATTGACACACTAGTCACTGTGACATGCCTACCTTCATTGACACACTAGTCACTGTGACATGCCTCTCTTCATTGACACACTAGTCACTGTGACATGTCTCTCTTCATTGACACACTAGTCACTGTGACATGCCTCTCTTCATTGACACACTAGTCACTTTGACATGCCTCTCTTCATTGACACACAAGTCACCGTGACTTGCCCTCTTCATTGACACACTAGTCACTGTGACATGCCTCCCTTCATTGACACACTAGTCACTGTGACATGCCTCCCTTCATTGACACACTAGTCACTGTGACATGTCTCCCTTCATTGACACACTAGTCACTTTGTCATGCCTCTCTTCATTGACCCACTAGTCACTGTGACTTGCCTCTCTTCATTGACACACTAGTCACTGTGACATGCCTCTCTTCATTGACACACTAGTCACTGTGACATTGACACACTAGTCACTGTGACACGCCTCCCTTCATTGACACACTAGTCACTGTGACTTGCCTCCTTTCATTGACACACTAGTCACTGTGACATGTCTCCCTTCATTGACACACTAGTCACTGTGACATGTCTCCCTTCTTTGACACACTAGTCACTGTGACATGCCTCTCTTCATTGACACACTAGTCACTGTGACATGCCACTCTTCATTGACACACTAGTCACTGTGACATGTGTCCCTTCATTGACACACTAGTCACTGTGACTTGCCTCTCTTTATTGACACACTAGTCACTGTGACATGTCTCTCTTCATTGACACACTAGTCACTGTGACATGTCTCCCTTCATTGACACACTAGTCACTGTGACATGACTCTCTTCATTGACACACTAGTCACTGTGACATGCCTCCCTTCATTGACACACTAGTCACTTTCACATGCCTCTCTTCATTGACACACTAGTCACTGTGACATGCCTCTCTTCATTGACACATTAGTCACTTTGACATGCCTCTCTTCATTGACACACTAGTCACTGTGACTTGCCTCTCTTCATTGACACACTAGTCACTGTGACATGTCTCACTTCATTGACACACTAGTCACTGTGACATGTCTCTCTTCATTGACACACTAGTCACTGTGACATGCCACCCTTCATTGACACACTAGTCACTGTGACATGCCTCCCTTCATTGACACACTAGTCACTGTGACATGTCTCCCTTGATTGACACACTAGTCACTGTGACTTGCCTCTCTTCATTGACACACTAGTCACTGTGACATGCCTCCCTTCATTGACACACTAGTCACTGTGACATGTCTCCCTTGATTGACACACTAGTCACTGTGACATGTCTCTCTTCATTGACACACTAGTCACTGTGACATGCCTCTCTTCATTGACACACTAGTCACTGTGACATGCCTCTCTTCATTGACACACTAGTCACTGTGACATGCCTCTCTTCATTGACACACTAGTCACTGTGACATGTATCTCTTCATTGACACACTAGTCACTGTGACATGCCTCTCTTCATTGACACACTAGTCACTGTGACATGCCTCTCTTCATTGACACACTAGTCACTGTGACATGCCTCCCTCCATTGACACACTAGTCACTGTGACATGTCTCTCTTCATTGACACACTAGTCACTGTGACTTATCTCTCTTCATTGACACACTAGTAACTGTGACATGTCTCTCTTCATTGACACACTAGTCACTGTGACATGCCACTCTTCATTGACACACTAGTCACTGAGACATGTGTCCCTTCATTGACACACTAGTCACTGTGACATGCCTCCCTTCATTGACACACTAGTCACTGTGACATGTCTCCCTTGATTGACACACTAGTCACTGTGACTTGCCTCTCTTCATTGACACACTAGTCACTGTGACATGCCTCCCTTCATTGACACACTAGTCACTGTGACATGTCTCCCTTGATTGACACACTAGTCACTGTGACTTGCCTCTCTTCATTGACACACTAGTCACTGTGACATGTCTCTCTTCATTGACACACTAGTCACTGTGACATGTCTCCCTCCATTGACACACTAGTCACTGTGACATGTCTCTCTTCATTGACACACTAGTCACTGTGACATGTCTCCCTTCATTGACACACTAGTCACTGTGACATGTCTCCCTTCATTGACACATTAGTCACTGTGACATGTCTCTCTTCATTGACACACTAGTCACTGTGACATGCCTCTCTTCATTGACACACTAGTCACTGTGACATGCCTCTCTTCATTGACACACTAGTCACTGTGACATGCCTCTCTGCATTGACACACTAGTCACTGTGACATGCCTCCCTCCATTGACACACTAGTCACTGTGACATGTCTCTCTTCTTTCACACTAGTCACTGTGACTTATCTCTCTTCATTGACACACTAGTAACTGTGACATGTCTCTCTTCATTGACACACTAGTCACTGTGACATGCCACTTTTCATTGACACACTAGTCACTGTGACATGTGTCCCTTGATTGACACACTAGTCACTGTGACATGTCTCTCTTCATTGACACACTAGTCACTGTGACTTATCTCTCTTCATTGACACACTAGTAACTGTGACATGTCTCTCTTCATTGACACACTAGTCACTGTGACATGCCACTCTTCATTGACACACTAGTCACTGTGACATGTGTCCCTTCATTGACACACTAGTCACTGTGACTTGCCTCTCTTTATTGACACACTAGTCACTGTGACATGTCTCTCTTCATTGACACACTAGTCACTGTGACATGTCTCCCTTCATTGACACACTAGTCACTGTGACATGCCTCTCTTCATTGACACACTAGTCACTGTGACATGCCTCCCTTCAATGACACACTAGTCACTTTGACATGCCTCTCTTCATTGACACACTAGTCACTGTGACATACCTCTCTTCATTGACACACTAGTCACTTTGACATGCCTCTCTTCATTGACATACTAGTCACTGTGACTTGCCGCTCTTCATTGACACACTAGTCACTGTGACATGTCTCCCTTCATTGACACACTAGTCACTGTGACATGTCTCTCTTCATTGACACACTAGTCACTGTGACATGCCTACCTTCATTGACACACTAGTCACTGTGACACGCCTCTCTTCATTGACACACTAGTCACTGTGACATGTCTCTCTTCATTGACACACTAGTCACTGTGACATGCCTCTCTTCATTGACACACTAGTCACTTTGACATGCCTCTCTTCATTGACACACAAGTCACCGTGACTTGCCTCTCTTCATTGACACACTAGTCACTGTGACATGCCTCCCTTCATTGACACACTAGTCACTGTGACATGCCTCCCTTCATTGACACACTAGTCACTGTGACATGTCTCCCTTCATTGACACACTAGTCACTTTGTCATGCCTCTCTTCATTGACCCACTAGTCACTGTGACTTGCCTCTCTTCATTGACACACTAGTCACTGTGACATGCCTCTCTTCATTGACACACTAGTCACTGTGACATTGACACACTAGTCACTGTGACACGCCTCCCTTCATTGACACACTAGTCACTGTGACTTGCCTCCTTTCATTGACACACTAGTCACTGTGACATGTCTCCCTTCATTGACACACTAGTCACTGTGACATGTCTCCCTTCTTTGACACACTAGTCACTGTGACATGCCTCTCTTCATTGACACACTAGTCACTGTGACATGCCACTCTTCATTGACACACTAGTCACTGTGACATGTGTCCCTTCATTGACACACTAGTCACTGTGACTTGCCTCTCTTTATTGACACACTAGTCACTGTGACATGTCTCTCTTCATTGACACACTAGTCACTGTGACATGTCTCCCTTCATTGACACACTAGTCACTGTGACATGACTCTCTTCATTGACACACTAGTCACTGTGACATGCCTCCCTTCATTGACACACTAGTCACTTTCACATGCCTCTCTTCATTGACACACTAGTCACTGTGACATGCCTCTCTTCATTGACACATTAGTCACTTTGACATGCCTCTCTTCATTGACACACTAGTCACTGTGACTTGCCTCTCTTCATTGACACACTAGTCACTGTGACATGTCTCACTTCATTGACACACTAGTCACTGTGACATGTCTCTCTTCATTGACACACTAGTCACTGTGACATGCCACCCTTCATTGACACACTAGTCACTGTGACATGCCTCCCTTCATTGACACACTAGTCACTGTGACATGTCTCCCTTGATTGACACACTAGTCACTGTGACTTGCCTCTCTTCATTGACACACTAGTCACTGTGACATGCCTCCCTTCATTGACACACTAGTCACTGTGACATGTCTCCCTTGATTGACACACTAGTCACTGTGACATGTCTCTCTTCATTGACACACTAGTCACTGTGACATGTCTCCCTTCATTGACACACTAGTTACTGAGACATGTCTCCCTTCATTGACACACTAGTCACTGTGACATGTCTCTCTTCATTGACACACTAGTCACTGTGACATGTATCTCTTCATTGACACACTAGTCACTGTGGCATGCCTCTCTTCATTGACACACTAGTCACTGTGACATGCCTCTCTTCATTGACACACTAGTCACTGTGACATGCCTCCCTCCATTGACACACTAGTCACTGTGACATGTCTCTCTTCATTGACACACTAGTCACTGTGACTTATCTCTCTTCATTGACACACTAGTAACTGTGACATGTCTCTCTTCATTGACACACTAGTCACTGTGACATGCCACTCTTCATTGACACACTAGTCACTGAGACATGTGTCCCTTCATTGACACACTAGTCACTGTGACATGCCTCCCTTCATTGACACACTAGTCACTGTGACATGTCTCCCTTGATTGACACAGTAGTCACTGTGACTTGCCTCTCTTCATTGACACACTAGTCACTGTGACATGCCTCCCTTCATTGACACACTAGTCACTGTGACATGTCTCCCTTGATTGACACACTAGTCACTGTGACTTGCCTCTCTTCATTGACACACTAGTCACTGTGACATGTCTCTCTTCATTGACACACTAGTCACTGTGACATGTCTCCCTCCATTGACACACTAGTCACTGTGACATGTCTCTTTTCATTGACACACTAGTCACTGTGACATGTCTCCCTTCATTGACACACTAGTCACTGTGACATGTCTCCCTTCATTGACACACTAGTCACTGTGACATGTCTCTCTTCATTGACACACTAGTCACTGTGACATGCCTCTCTTCATTGACACACTAGTCACTGTGACATGCCTCTCTTCATTGACACACTAGTCACTGTGACATGCCTCTCTTCATTGACACACTAGTCACTGTGACATGCCTCCCTCCATTGACACACTAGTCACTGTGACATGTCTCTCTTCTTTCACACTAGTCACTGTGACTTATCTCTCTTCATTGACACACTAGTAACTGTGACATGTCTCTCTTCATTGACACACTAGTCACTGTGACATGCCACTTTTCATTGACACACTAGTCACTGTGACATGTGTCCCTTGATTGACACACTAGTCACTGTGACTTGCCTCTCTTTATTGACACACTAGTCACTGTGACATGCCTCCCTTCATTGACACACTAGTCACTGTGACATGTCTCCCTTGATTGACACACTAGTCACTGTGACTTGCCTCTCTTCATTGACACACTAGTCACTGTGACATGTCTCTCTTCATTGACACACTAGTCACTGTGACATGTCTCCCTCCATTGACACACTAGTCACTTTGACATGCCTCTCTTCATTGACACACTAGTCACTGTGACTTGACTCTCTTCATTGACACACTAGTCACTGTGACATGCCTCCCTTCATTGACACACTAATCACTGTGACATGTCTCCCTTCATTGACACACTAGTCACTGTGACATGCCTCTCTTCATTGACACACTAGTCACTGTGACATGCCTCCCTTCAATGACACACTAGTCACTTTGACATGCCTCTCTTCATTGACACACTAGTCACTGTGACATGCCTCTCTTCATTGACACACTAGTCACTTTGACATGCCTCTCTTCATTGACACACTAGTCACTGTGACTTGCCTCTCTTCATTGACACACTAGTCACTGTGACATGTCTCCTTTCATTGACACACTAGTCACTGTGACATGTCTCTCTTCATTGACACACTAGTCACTGTGACATGTCTCTCTTCATTGACACACTAGTCACTGTGACATGCCTCCCTTCTTTGACACACTAGTCACTGTGACATGTCTCCCTTGATTGGTACACTAGTCACTGTGACTTGCCTCTTTTCATTGACACACTAGTCACTGTGACATGCCTCTCTTCATTGACACACTAGTCACTGTGACATGTCTCTCTTCATTGACACACTAGTCACTGTGACATGTCTCTCTTCATTGACATACTAGTCACTTTGACATGCCTCTCTTCATTGACACACTAGTCACTGTGACTTGCCTCTCTTCATTGACACACTAGTCACTGTGACATGCCTCCCTTCATTGACACACTAGTCACTGTGACATGCCTCCCTTCATTGACACACTAGTCACTGTGACATGTCTCTCTTCATTGACACACTAGTCACTTTGACATGCCTCTCTTCATTGACACACTAGTCACTGTGACATGCCTGCCTTCATTGACACACTAGTCACTGTGACATGTCTCCCTTGATTGGTACACTAGTCACTGTGACTTGCCTCTCTTCATTGACACACTAGTCACTGTGACATGCCTCTCTTCATTTACACACTAGTCACTGTGACATGTCTCTCTTCATTTACACACTAGTCACTGTGACATGTCTCTCTTCATTGACACACTAGTCACTGTGACATGCCTCCCTTCATTGACACACTAGTCACTGTGACATGCCTCTCTTCATTGACACACTAGTCACTGTGACATGCCTCTCTTCATTGACACACTAGTCAATGTGACATGCCTCTCTTCATTGACACACTAGTCACTGTGACATGTCTCTCTTCATTGACACACTAGTCACTGTGACTTATCTCTCTTCATTGACACACTAGTAACTGTGACATGTCTCTCTTCATTGACACACTAGTCACTGTGACATGCCACTCTTCATTGACACACTAGTCACTGTGACATGTGTCCCTTCATTGACACACTAGTCACTGTGACTTGCCTCTCTTTATTGACACACTAGTCACTGTGACATGTCTCTCTTCATTGACACACTAGTCACTGTGACATGTCTCCCTTCATTGACACACTAGTCACTGTGACATGCCTCTCTTCATTGACACACTAGTCACTGTGACATGCCTCCCTTCATTGACACACTAGTCACTTTGACATGCCTCTCTTCATTGACACACTAGTCACTGTGACATACCTCTCTTCATTGACACACTAGTCACTTTGACATGCCTCTCTTCATTGACATACTAGTCACTGTGACTTGCCGCTCTTCATTGAAACACTAGTCACTGTGACATGTCTCCCTTCATTGACACACTAGTCACTGTGACATGTCTCTCTTCATTGACACACTAGTCACTGTGACATGCCTACCTTCATTGACACACTAGTCACTGTGACATGCCTCTCTTCATTGACACACTAGTCACTGTGACATGTCTCTCTTCATTGACACACTAGTCACTGTGACATGCCTCTCTTCATTGACACACTAGTCACTTTGACATGCCTCTCTTCATTGACACACAAGTCACCGTGACTTGCCTCTCTTCATTGACACACTAGTCACTGTGACATGCCTCCCTTCATTGACACACTAGTCACTGTGACATGCCTCCCTTCATTGACACACTAGTCACTGTGACATGTCTCCCTTCATTGACACACTAGTCACTTTGTCATGCCTCTCTTCATTGACCCACTAGTCACTGTGACTTGCCTCTCTTCATTGACACACTAGTCACTGTGACATGCCTCTCTTCATTGACACACTAGTCACTGTGACATTGACACACTAGTCACTGTGACACGCCTCCCTTCATTGACACACTAGTCACTGTGACTTGCCTCCTTTCATTGACACACTAGTCACTGTGACATGTCTCCCTTCATTGACACACTAGTCACTGTGACATGTCTCCCTTCTTTGACACACTAGTCACTGTGACATGCCTCTCTTCATTGACACACTAGTCACTGTGACATGCCACTCTTCATTGACACACTAGTCACTGTGACATGTGTCCCTTCATTGACACACTAGTCACTGTGACTTGCCTCTCTTTATTGACACACTAGTCACTGTGACATGTCTCTCTTCATTGACACACTAGTCACTGTGACATGTCTCCCTTCATTGACACACTAGTCACTGTGACATGACTCTCTTCATTGACACACTAGTCACTGTGACATGCCTCCCTTCATTGACACACTAGTCACTTTCACATGCCTCTCTTCATTGACACACTAGTCACTGTGACATGCCTCTCTTCATTGACACATTAGTCACTTTGACATGCCTCTCTTCATTGACACACTAGTCACTGTGACTTGCCTCTCTTCATTGACACACTAGTCACTGTGACATGTCTCACTTCATTGACACACTAGTCACTGTGACATGTCTCTCTTCATTGACACACCAGTCACTGTGACATGCCACCCTTCATTGACACACTAGTCACTGTGACATGCCTCCCTTCATTGACACACTAGTCACTGTGACATGTCTCCCTTGATTGACACACTAGTCACTGTGACTTGCCTCTCTTCATTGACACACTAGTCACTGTGACATGCCTCCCTTCATTGACACACTAGTCACTGTGACATGTCTCCCTTGATTGACACACTAGTCACTGTGACATGTCTCTCTTCATTGACACACTAGTCACTGTGACATGCCTCTCTTCATTGACACACTAGTCACTGTGACATGCCTCTCTTCATTGACACACTAGTCACTGTGACATGCCTCTCTTCATTGACACACTAGTCACTGTGACATGTATCTCTTCATTGACACACTAGTCACTGTGACATGCCTCTCTTCATTGACACACTAGTCACTGTGACATGCCTCTCTTCATTGACACACTAGTCACTGTGACATGCCTCCCTCCATTGACACACTAGTCACTGTGACATGTCTCTCTTCATTGACACACTAGTCACTGTGACTTATCTCTCTTCATTGACACACTAGTAACTGTGACATGTCTCTCTTCATTGACACACTAGTCACTGTGACATGCCACTCTTCATTGACACACTAGTCACTGAGACATGTGTCCCTTCATTGACACACTAGTCACTGTGACATGCCTCCCTTCATTGACACACTAGTCACTGTGACATGTCTCCCTTGATTGACACACTAGTCACTGTGACTTGCCTCTCTTCATTGACACACTAGTCACTGTGACATGCCTCCCTTCATTGACACACTAGTCACTGTGACATGTCTCCCTTGATTGACACACTAGTCACTGTGACTTGCCTCTCTTCATTGACACACTAGTCACTGTGACATGTCTCTCTTCATTGACACACTAGTCACTGTGACATGTCTCCCTCCATTGACACACTAGTCACTGTGACATGTCTCTCTTCATTGACACACTAGTCACTGTGACATGTCTCCCTTCATTGACACACTAGTCACTGTGACATGTCTCCCTTCATTGACACACTAGTCACTGTGACATGTCTCTCTTCATTGACACACTAGTCACTGTGACATGCCTCTCTTCATTGACACACTAGTCACTGTGACATGCCTCTCTTCATTGACACACTAGTCACTGTGACATGCCTCTCTTCATTGACACACTAGTCACTGTGACATGCCTCCCTCCATTGACACACTAGTCACTGTGACATGTCTCTCTTCTTTCACACTAGTCACTGTGACTTATCTCTCTTCATTGACACACTAGTAACTGTGACATGTCTCTCTTCATTGACACACTAGTCACTGTGACATGCCACTTTTCATTGACACACTAGTCACTGTGACATGTGTCCCTTGATTGACACACTAGTCACTGTGACATGTCTCTCTTCATTGACACACTAGTCACTGTGACTTATCTCTCTTCATTGACACACTAGTAACTGTGACATGTCTCTCTTCATTGACACACTAGTCACTGTGACATGCCACTCTTCATTGACACACTAGTCACTGTGACATGTGTCCCTTCATTGACACACTAGTCACTGTGACTTGCCTCTCTTTATTGACACACTAGTCACTGTGACATGTCTCTCTTCATTGACACACTAGTCACTGTGACATGTCTCCCTTCATTGACACACTAGTCACTGTGACATGCCTCTCTTCATTGACACACTAGTCACTGTGACATGCCTCCCTTCAATGACACACTAGTCACTTTGACATGCCTCTCTTCATTGACACACTAGTCACTGTGACATGTCTCCCTTCATTGACACACTAGTCACTGTGACATGCCTCTCTTCATTGACACACTAGTCACTGTGACATGCCTCCCTTCAATGACACACTAGTCACTTTGACATGCCTCTCTTCATTGACACACTAGTCACTGTGACATGCCACTCTTCATTGACACACTAGTCACTGTGACATGTGTCCCTTCATTGACACACTAGTCACTGTGACTTGCCTCTCTTTATTGACACACTAGTCACTGTGACATGTCTCTCTTCATTGACACACTAGTCACTGTGACATGTCTCCCTTCATTGACACACTAGTCACTGTGACATGACTCTCTTCATTGACACACTAGTCACTGTGACATGCCTCCCTTCATTGACACACTAGTCACTTTCACATGCCTCTCTTCATTGACACACTAGTCACTGTGACATGCCTCTCTTCATTGACACATTAGTCACTTTGACATGCCTCTCTTCATTGACACACTAGTCACTGTGACTTGCCTCTCTTCATTGACACACTAGTCACTGTGACATGTCTCACTTCATTGACACACTAGTCACTGTGACATGTCTCTCTTCATTGACACACTAGTCACTGTGACATGCCACCCTTCATTGACACACTAGTCACTGTGACATGCCTCCCTTCATTGACACACTAGTCACTGTGACATGTATCTCTTCATTGACACACTAGTCACTGTGGCATGCCTCTCTTCATTGACACACTAGTCACTGTGACATGCCTCTCTTCATTGACACACTAGTCACTGTGACATGCCTCCCTCCATTGACACACTAGTCACTGTGACATGTCTCTCTTCATTGACACACTAGTCACTGTGACTTATCTCTCTTCATTGACACACTAGTAACTGTGACATGTCTCTCTTCATTGACACACTAGTCACTGTGACATGCCACTCTTCATTGACACACTAGTCACTGAGACATGTGTCCCTTCATTGACACACTAGTCACTGTGACATGCCTCCCTTCATTGACACACTAGTCACTGTGACATGTCTCCCTTGATTGACACAGTAGTCACTGTGACTTGCCTCTCTTCATTGACACACTAGTCACTGTGACATGCCTCCCTTCATTGACACACTAGTCACTGTGACATGTCTCCCTTGATTGACACACTAGTCACTGTGACTTGCCTCTCTTCATTGACACACTAGTCACTGTGACATGTCTCTCTTCATTGACACACTAGTCACTGTGACATGTCTCCCTCCATTGACACACTAGTCACTGTGACATGTCTCTTTTCATTGACACACTAGTCACTGTGACATGTCTCCCTTCATTGACACACTAGTCACTGTGACATGTCTCCCTTCATTGACACACTAGTCACTGTGACATGTCTCTCTTCATTGACACACTAGTCACTGTGACATGCCTCTCTTCATTGACACACTAGTCACTGTGACATGCCTCTCTTCATTGACACACTAGTCACTGTGACATGCCTCTCTTCATTGACACACTAGTCACTGTGACATGCCTCCCTCCATTGACACACTAGTCACTGTGACATGTCTCTCTTCTTTCACACTAGTCACTGTGACTTATCTCTCTTCATTGACACACTAGTAACTGTGACATGTCTCTCTTCATTGACACACTAGTCACTGTGACATGCCACTTTTCATTGACACACTAGTCACTGTGACATGTGTCCCTTGATTGACACACTAGTCACTGTGACTTGCCTCTCTTTATTGACACACTAGTCACTGTGACATGCCTCCCTTCATTGACACACTAGTCACTGTGACATGTCTCCCTTGATTGACACACTAGTCACTGTGACTTGCCTCTCTTCATTGACACACTAGTCACTGTGACATGTCTCTCTTCATTGACACACTAGTCACTGTGACATGTCTCCCTCCATTGACACACTAGTCACTTTGACATGCCTCTCTTCATTGACACACTAGTCACTGTGACTTGCCTCTCTTCATTGACACACTAGTCACTGTGACATGCCTCCCTTCATTGACACACTAATCACTGTGACATGTCTCCCTTCATTGACACACTAGTCACTGTGACATGTCTCTCTTCATTGACACACTAGTCACTGTGACATGCCTCTCTTCATTGACACACTAGTCACTTAGTCATGCCTCTCTTCATTGACACACTAGTCACTGTGACATGCCTCTCTTCATTGACACACTAGTCACTTTGACATGCCTCTCTTCATTGACACACTAGTCACTGTGACTTGCCTCTCTTCATTGACACACTAGTCACTGTGACATGCCTCCCTTCATTGACACACTAGTCACTGTGACATGTCTCTCTTCATTGACACACTAGTCACTGTGACATGTCTCTCTTCATTGACACACTAGTCACTGTGACATGCCTCCCTTCTTTGACACACTAGTCACTGTGACATGTCTCCCTTGATTGGTACACTAGTCACTGTGACTTGCCTCTTTTCATTGACACACTAGTCACTGTGACATGCCTCTCTTCATTGACACACTAGTCACTGTGACATGTCTCTCTTCATTGACACACTAGTCACTGTGACATGTCTCTCTTCATTGACATACTAGTCACTTTGACATGCCTCTCTTCATTGACACACTAGTCACTGTGACTTGCCTCTCTTCATTGACACACTAGTCACTGTGACATGCCTCCCTTCATTGACACACTAGTCACTGTGACATGCCTCCCTTCATTGACACACTAGTCACTGTGACATGTCTCTCTTCATTGACACACTAGTCACTTTGACATGCCTCTCTTCATTGACACACTAGTCACTGTGACATGCCTCCCTTCATTGACACACTAGTCACTGTGACATGTCTCCCTTGATTGGTACACTAGTCACTGTGACTTGCCTCTCTTCATTGACACACTAGTCACTGTGACATGCCTCTCTTCATTTACACACTAGTCACTGTGACATGTCTCTCTTCATTGACACACTAGTCACTGTGACATGCCTCTCTTCATTGACACACTAGTCACTTTGACATGCCTCTCTTCATTGACACACTAGTCACTGTGACTTGCCTCTCTTCATTGACACACTAGTCACTGTGACATGGCTCCCTTCATTGACACACTAGTCTTTGTGACATGCCTCCCTTCATTGACACACTAGTCACTGTGACTTGTCTCTCTTCATTGACACACTAGTCACTGTGACATGCCTCTCTTCATTGACACACTAGTCACTTTGTCATGCCTCTCTTCATTGACCCACTAGTCGCTGTGACTTGCCTCTCTTCATTGACACACTAGTCACTGTGACATGCCTCTCTTCATTGACACACTAGTCTCTGTGACATTGACACACTAGTCACTGTGACATGCCTCCCTTCATTGACACACTAGTCACTGTGACTTGCCTCCTTTCATTGACACACTAGTCACTGTGACATGTCTCCCTTGATTGACACACTAGTCACTGTGACTTGCCTCTCTTCATTGACACACTAGTCACTGTGACATGCCTCCCTTCATTGACACACTAGTCACTGTGACATGTCTCCCTTGATTGACACACTAGTCACTGTGACTTGCCTCCCTTCATTGACACACTAGTAACTGTGACATGTCTCTCTTCATTGACACACTAGTCACTGTGACATGCCACTCTTCATTGACACACTAGTCACTGAGACATGTGTCCCTTCATTGACACACTAGTCACTGTGACATGCCTCCCTTCATTGACACACTAGTCACTGTGACATGCCTCCCTTCATTGACACACTAGTCACTGTGACATGCCTCCCTTCATTGACACACTAGTCACTGTGACATGCCTCCCTTCATTGACACACTAGTCACTGTGACATGCCTCCCTTCATTGACACACTAGTCACTGTGACTTGCCTCTCTTAATTGACACACTAGTCACTGTGACATGCCTCTCTTCATTGACACACTAGTCACTGTGACATGCCTCTCTTCATTGACACAGTAGTCACTGTGACTTGCCTCTCTTCATTGACACACTAGTCACTGTGACATGCCTCTCTTCATTGACACTTTAGTCACTGTGACATTGACACACTAGTCACTGTGACATGCCTCCCTTCATTGACACACTAGTCACTGTGACATGCCTCCCTTCATTGACACATTAGTCACTGTGACATGTCTCCCTTCAATGACACACTAGTCACTGTGACATGTCTCTCTTCATTGACACACTAGTCACTGTGACATGTCTCCCTTCATTGACACACTAGTCACTGTGACATGTCTCTCTTGATTGACACACTAGTCACTGTGACATGCCTCTCTTCATTAACACACTAGTCACTGTAACATGTCTCCCTTCATTAACACACTAGTCACTGTGACATGCCTCCCTTCATTGACACACTAGTCACTGTGACATGCCTCTCTTCATTGACACACTAGTCACTGTGACATGCCTCCCTTCATTGACACACTAGTCACTGTGACATGCCTCCCTTCATTGACACACTAGTCACTGTGACATGTCTCTCTTATTTGACACACTAGTCACTACGACATGCATCCCTTCATTGACACACTAGTCACTGTGACATGTCTCCCTTCATTGACACACTAGACACTGTGACATGTCTCTCTTCATTGACACACTAGTCACTGTTACATGCCTTCCTTCATTGACACACTAGTCACTGTGACATGCCTCTCTTCATTGACACACTAGTCACTGTGACATGCCTCCCTTCATTGACACACTAGTCACTGTGACATGCCTCCCTCCATTGACACACTAGTCACTGTGACATGTCTCTCTTCATTGACACACTAGTCACTGTGACTTATCTCTCTTCATTGACACACTAGTAACTGTGACATGTCTCTCTTCATTGACACACTAGTCACTGTGACATGCCTCTCTTCATTGACACACTAGTCACTGTGACATGTCTCCCTTCATTGACACACTAGTCACTGTGACATGCCTCCCTTCATTGACACACTAGTCACTGTTACATGCCTTCCTTCATTGACACACTAGTCACTGTGACATGCCTCTCTTCATTGACACACTAGTCACTGTGACATGCCTCCCTTCATTGACACACTAGTCACTGTGACATGCCTCCCTCCATTGACACACTAGTCACTGTGACATGTCTCTCTTCATTGACACACTAGTCACTGTGACTTATCTCTCTTCATTGACACACTAGTAACTGTGACATGTCTCTCTTCATTGACACACTAGTCACTGTGACATGCCACTCTTCATTGACACACTAGTCACTGAGACATGTGTCCCTTCATTGACACACTAGTCACTGTGACATGCCTCCCTTCATTGACACACTAGTCACTGTGACATGTCTCCCTTGATTGACACACTAGTCACTGTGACATGTCTCCCTTCATTGACACACTAGTCACTGTGACATGTCTCTCTTCATTGACACACTAGTCACTGTGACATGCCTCCCTTCATTGACACACTAGTCAATGTGACATGCCTCTCTTCATTGACACACTAGTCACTGTGACATGTCTCTCTTCATTGACACACTAGTCACTGCGACATGTCTCTCTTCAATGACATACTAGTCACTGTGACATGCCTCTCTTCATTGACACACTAGTCACTGTGACATGCCTCTCTTCATTGACACACTAGTCACTGTGACATGTCTCTCTTCATTGACACACTAGTCACTGTGACTTGCCTCCCTTTATTGACTCACTAGTTTGAGGCCTCGTTATTCACTCATCGATCTGACACGCCTCACCTAATCGAGACACTAATCTGTGACACGCCTCTAATCATTGACAATGTCTGTAACACGCCTCTCTTCATTGACATACCAGTCTGATACAGATGTTCCAACAAATTACTCCGAAGATTAATGAAAATTTAATCAAACTTTCGTCAGAGAGAAAGAGAGATAAATCTGTGCAGCACACTGTTATCAGTTATCTTCCTTCCTAAGATCACTCACAGAGTTCCGTAGATGTGAGATAATGAGAAAGAAAAAAGAATTAAAACATATAATTAAGTTCATGTTTACACACAAAAAACAAAATATAGAATTAAGTTCATGTTTACACACAAAAAACAAAATATAGAATTAAGTTCATGTTTACACACAAAAAACAAAATATAGAATTAAGTTCATGTTTACACACAAAAAACAAAATATAGAATTAAGTTCTAGTTTACACACAAAAAACAAAATGTAGAATTAAGTTCTAGTTTACAAACAAAAAACAAAATATAGAATTAAGTTCTAGTTTACACACAAAAAAACAAAATATAGAATTAAGTTCTAATTTACACACAAAAAAAAACAAAATATAGAATTAAGTTCTAATTTACACACAAAAAACAAAATATAGAATTAAGTTCTAGTTTACACACAAAACACAAAAATATAGAATTATGTTCTAGTCACGCACATAAAATTTTATGATTTATATATATATTTTCTTCAATTTAATTTTTTTAGAAGTTCTCGTTTTGATTCAACGAAACTTACAGAAACTTGGTGTGTAGGTGAGAAATATCAGTAAACTAGGTTGTATACGAGAGATGTTTAATACATGCCAATGGTAAATAGATACATATGGACTGTATTATAATGGACAGCTAACAGTTGTTATTAGTTATTCATTTCATTGTTAGCTATAATTAATTGTTAGCTATTGAATTAATTGTTAGCTATAGAATCAATTGTTAACTAGAATTAATTGTAAGCTATAATTAATTGTTAGCTAGAATTAACTGTTAACTAGAATTAATTGTTAGCTATAGAATTAATTGTTAGCTATAGAATTAATTGTTAGCTATAGAATTAATTGTTAGCTATAGAATTAATTGTTAGCTAGAATTTATTGTTAGCTATAGAATTTATTGTTAGCTATAGAATTAATTGACTTCATTTTCACGATCTATTATGATGCATCTCTCTTTTGATTTGTAGAAACTGAAACTTTCAATTTAATGTTACCCGCTTTCCTTCCCTACATCTGAAGTGATTTACTTTGTTCAAGCTTGGAGGCAAAAAATGTTGTAAGTGGTTTAGTTCACAAAGACAATAGAAACCACAAACTGTCATATAATACAGCAACTGCATGTGGTTCAGTTCACAAACACAACTGAAACTACAAACGAACAAGCAATGTGTTTATTTTAATAACATTAAATTTACAATTATTTTAATGCGATGTATAACATGTGCTTTTAGGATTGATTTCATTTAGTAACGCCATGTTTAATTTGTATGGGGACCAATCATAAAGTGAATCTTCACATATGGTGGTTCATAAAAATTATCCAAAGATTAACATATGACAAGCATCAGATAAAAAAAGGAGAAAACATTTCATATTCCCATAAAAAAAATATAACCGAACGCTAAAAAAAAAAACTGGGGAGAAAAAAAATCTATCAATAGCAGCCAATGGATCTTCTCGTATGGAGACACTATAACAAATTGAATCTCGCTTCTGGTGTAAGTTGAATGACTTGATGTTCTAGCCTGCGCTATCTAATCTTACCATCATCAGGGCCAAGTTGGCCCACACTGTAACGATAACATTCCAATAAACGGCCAAAACATTCAGGCGATCTGTCAAGGGAATTGACCATCTACTAATCTGTGCTATTTCCTTTTACTATCGATCCTTGTGGCCACAGACTGTCGTAAACAGTTGCGTCCCTTGCCCCTCTCTTTCCTAAAAAAAAAATAAACACATTGATTACACATGCACACGAGTTGTTTCAACTGTGCTTGTTGCTGATGATGGTCTAAATACATTTCTCCCTAATATTGAGAACTTTCATATCAAGTTCTGTATTTGGTTTTACAACTATCGCCAATCAATACGACATGGATAATGCAAGTAATGTATATTATACAATAACAGAAACAGAATATAAATACTTAAAAGAAAAGTTTACACACATATGAAGGTTACGTATAATTGGGACCACTCTTGTCCCACCCACCCTACTCCACCCCCAGCATTTGAAACGCCTCAGAGATGAATGAAAAGTAGATTTGATTGATATTTGATTGATATTTGATTGATATTTGATTGATATTTGATTGATATTTTATTGTTCTTTCTTTTTTATTCTTGAAAACATAATACGAATACTCAAACATTCTACAAATACTTCAAACATTCTACAAATACTTCAAACATTCTACAAATACTTCAAACATTCTACAAATACTTCAAACATTCTACAAATACTTCGAACATTCTACAAATACTTCAAAATAAAGGCTGGAAGTCTGCAAACGGACAAGGCAAATACTAATGTAAACATTTGGTGTCTCTATTGGTCCTGATATAAAACTCGACTAATTACTGTCTGCAGGAGATGAGAGAATATATATATATATATATATATATATATATATATATATATATATGTGTGTGTGTGTGTATAATATATATATATATATATATATATATATATAAATTGACGAGTGTAGTAATATATGTTTAACCCAGCCTGTGTTGTGTTGTGTACATACAATATATATATATATATATATATATATATATATATATATATATATTAGAGCTGTTGTTTGATTAAAAAAAGTGATCGAAATTAACGCATGATTAAAAATTTTAATCGCAAATTAACGCACTTTTCAATCAACACAATATAATACATTTTGTTTGTATTCAGACTAGTAAGTCATAAAATCATAGCATAAAATTGGTATAATAAACAAGAGAGATTAATTTACGAAAGAGGTAAGATTAATTGTAACAGATTTATTAAGCATTAGCACATATGTCTGTTGACTTTTATATTGGGACCAATTTTTTGACATGTATCCATCACGTCAAGTGATGCGAGTTTTTTGTTAATCAACAACCATGCAAAACAAGTGTTTTTCTTGTACCATAGGTTCAGAGATAATTACGTATTTCAACCCCTCTTCCCTCTATCCCTGTCGTATTTTGCTACACTTTGCCCCCCCCCCCCCCCACGTATGTCTTGTTTACCCAACCCTCCACTACCGTACCTACCCCTTCACTTTAAATATTGTCTGATCTGGTTATGGTTATAGAATTGGGTTAATTACTGATTACTGAAATGACAACATTTGGCTAAAATTTAACGCATTTTGATGTTTGCGTTAAAAATGTAGTCGCATATTTTTAACGCATTAATTATGCTTTAATTGCAGTTAAAAAAAGCAGCCCTATATAAACTATTAAATTTAGCTCAGTGTCACAATAATTCTGAAAAATACAACCAGTCTCGTGTACAGTCTAGGCCTTGATTGACAGGTGTCATGTATATGAAACTATTAAAGCGATAAAAAAAATTGCGCAAAAAATGATGATACAAAATTTCTAAAATCTCGTTATTTTGATCTAATTATAACCTGGCTCATGATACACTTAATTTTTTTTTACCTTCAAATTGACTTCAACAATACACTACGGTATAAATGTAAACTAGTGAATGAAATTTTTCTCTTTTTACATAGAGCAGGAAGTTTACTTGTCGTAGGGCTATAAAATAAATACATCTTCATTTATATTACAAGTGGGGATTTTGTTGACAAACCTGGGGGAGTGTGTGTGTGCGGATTGCGACAGGGTGGGGTGGTAGATCTACTTAATAAGTGAACAAACCTATAAACTTCAAATTTGTTGAGTGAAATACTGTTATCGATTTCTTGAACATTCGGTATTTTTGGTCAAATTAACGCATTTAGGTGTTGCGTTAAAAATTTTAATCGCAAAAGTTTTATGACGCGTTAATCGCAAATTAACGCAGTTTAATCAGCAGCCCTAATATATATATATATATATATATATATATATATATATATATATGGTTGTTTGGGGAAACGAATACGTCCTTTCTGTTGGGTTAAAGACTTTGGTGGCGCCCATCTCCTCCCCAAGTCAGCGGCGAATATTTTTGGATTTACCAGGGATAGAACCCTGTGCCTTTTGCAAGTGAGTCTAGTTCGCTATCCACACACACACACATATATATATATATATATATATATATAAATATATATATATATAGGCATATATATATATATATATATATATATATATATATATATATATATATATATATATATAATCTAGGTTAAGAATTGGTTTTGTGTGGTACTTAAATGTCATATTATGCACTTATATATATATATATATATATATATATATATATATATATATATATTTATATATATATATATATATACATATATATATATATATATATATATATTTATATTTATATATATATCAACAATAAACGTACATGTTGGGATTATTGAAACGTGACATCAGACATTGTTGGGATACCATAATGAACAAGGCAGTCGTGTGGGAACTTTTACAAAGGGAAGTAATCACTTGCACCAACAGTTTTTTTTTAGCTTTCTCCCGAATAATTTTCATTTTGGGACACAGGGGAGAATATCTCCTGATATCGTCAGTCTCTCTTTCAGTTCACACACGGACGAGTCCAAGTTGATCACGCCAACATCTTTGTGTTCCATTGTTATACATATATTTATTATTACTGTAATATTTATTAGACAGTTAACCCTATCCAACTAACTAAATTTATGCATGAATAATAAAAACATCGCCATAATCATTGATAAATTTATTAATTAGAGATTGAGGAAAAGTACAAGCTAAACAATATGCATTATACCTCCGGATGATAACATACCTCTAGATGATAACATACCTCTGGATGATAACATACCTCTAGATGATAACATACATAATGCCTCTGGACGATAATATACATTGTAACTCTGGACGATAACTTACATTATACATCTGGATGATAACATACATTATACCTCTGGACGATGTAAATGGGAAACAGAAAGCTTGTATAGGATTACAAACACACAGGTTATAGAATCATCGCCAGCCATTGTTCACACAGGTTATAGAATCATCGCCAGCCATTGTTCCTGTTATTTTAAATGTTTTTTTTTTGCAGATGAATTATTTTGAGTGCTTTTTATTTTTATTTTAAGGTGCTAATGTGTGTGTGTGTGTGCGTGTGTGTGTGTATGTGTGTGTGCGTGTGTGTATGTGTGTGTGGATCAGTGGTTATCAAACTTTTACTTGAAAAAAAAGTTTCGCTTTTGTGACCCACCTCCAAATAAAATCGATGATAAAATTGGTAATTATGTGCAATTGTGCATTGATCTATTTTTATCACTAGTTTAAATATTTCGGTATTTTATTTTTTGCGACCCGCTAGTGAAAACCACTGCTGTAGATGATGAGAACCACTGCTGTAGGTGAGAACCACTGCTGTAGATGAGAACCACTGCTGTAGATGAGAACCACTGCTGTAGATGATGAGAACCACTGCTGTAGATGATGAGAACCACTGCTGTATATGAGAACCACTGCTGTAGATGACGAGAACCACTACTGTAGATGATGAGAACCACTGCTGTAGATGAGAACCACTGCTGTAGATGAGAACCACTGCTGTAGATGATGAGAACCACTGCTGTAGATGATGAGAACCATTGCTGTAGATGATGAGAACCACTGCTGTAGATGATGAGAACCACTGCTGTAGATGAGAACCACTGCTGTAGATGTTGAGAACCACTGCTGTAGATGAGAACCACTGCTGTAGATGATGAGAACCACTGCTATATATGATGAGAACCACTGCTGTAGGTAAGAACCACTGCTGTAGATGATGAGAACCACTGCTGTAGATGAGAACCACTGCTGTAGATGAGAACCACTGCTGTAGATGATGAGAACCACTGCTGTAGATGATGAGAACCACTGCTGTAAGAGAGAACCACTGCTGTAGATGATGAGAACCACTGCTGTAGATGAGAACCACTGCTGTAGATGATGAGAACCACTGCTGTAGATGATGAGAACCACTGCTGTAGATGATGAGAACCACTGCTGTAGATGAGAACCACTGCTGTAGATGTTGAGAACCACTGCTGTAGATGAGAACCACTGCTGTAGATGATGAGAACCACTGCTATATATGATGAGAACCACTGCTGTAGGTAAGAACCACTGCTGTAGATGATGAGAACCACTGCTGTAGATGAGAACCACTGCTGTAGATGAGAACCACTGCTGTAGATGATGAGAACCACTGCTGTAGATGATGAGAACCACTGCTGTAAATGAGAACCACTGCTGTAGATGATGAGAACCACTGCTGTAGATGATGAGATACACTGCTGTAGATGATGAGAACCACTGCTGTAGATGAGAACCACTGCTGTAGATAATGAGAACCACTGCTGTAGATGAGAACCACTGCTGTAGATGAGAACCACTGCTGTAGATGATGAGAACCACTGCTGTAGATGATGAGATACACTGCTGTAGATGATGAGAACCACTGCTGTAGATGATGAGAACCACTGCTGTAGATGATGAGAACCACTGCTGTAGATGATGAGAACCACTGCTGTAGATGATGAGAACCACTGCTGTAGATGAGAACCACTGCTGTAGATGATGAGAACCACAGCTGTAGATGAGAACCACTGCTGTAGATGAGAACCACTGCTGTAGATGATGAGAACCACTGCTGTAGATGATGAGAACCACTGCTGTAGATGAGAACCACTGCTGTAGATGAGAACCACTGCTGTAGATGAGAACCACTGCTGTAGATGATGAGAACCACTGCTGTTGATGAGAACCACTGCCGTAGATGATGACCACTGCTGTAGATGATGAGAACCACTGCTGTAGATGAGAACCACTGCTGTAGATGATGAGAACCACTGCTGTAGATGAGAACCACTGCTGTAGATGATGAGAACCACTGCTGTAGATGATGAGAACCACTGCTGTAGATGAGAACCACTGCTGTAGATGATGAGAACCACTGCTGTAAATGAGAACCACTGCTGTAGATGATGAGAACCACTGCTGTAGATGAGAACCACTGCTGTAGATGAGAACCACTGCTGTAGATGAGAACCACTGCTGTAGATGAGAACCACTGCTGTAGATGATGAGAACCACTGCTGTAGATGATGAGATACACTGCTGTAGATGATGAGAACCACTGCTGTAGATGAGAACCACTGCTGTAGATGAGAACCACTGCTGTAGATGATGAGAACCACTGCTGTAGATGAGAACCACTGCTGTAGATGAGAACCACTGCTGTAGATGATGAGAACCACTGCTGTAGATGATGAGATACACTGCTGTAGATGATGAGAACCACTGCTGTAGATGAGAACCACTGCTGTAGATGAGAACCACTGCTGTAGATGATGAGAACCACTGCTGTAGATGAGAACCACTGCTGTAGATGAGAACCACTGCTGTAGATGATGAGAACCACTGCTGTAGATGATGAGAACCACTGCTGTAAATGAGAACCACTGCTGTAGATGATGAGAACCACTGCTGTAGATGAGAACCACTGCTGTAGATGATGAGAACCACTGCTGTAGATGAGAACCACTGCTGTAGATGATGAGAACCACTGCTGTAGATGAGAACCACTGCTGTAGATGAGAACCACTGCTGTAGATGATGAGAACCACTGCTGTAGATGATGAGATACACTGCTGTAGATGAGAACCACTGCTGTAGATGATGAGAACCACTGCTGTAGATGATGAGAACCACTGCTGTAGATGATGAGAACCACTGCTGTTGATGAGAACCACTGCTGTAGATGATGAGAACCACTGCTGTAGATGAGAACCACTGCCGTAGATGATGAGAACCACTGCTGTAGATGAGAACCACTGCTGCAGATGAGAACCACTGCTGTAGATGATGAGAACCACTGCTGTAGATGATGAGAACCACTGCTGTAGATGAGAACCACTGCTGTAGATGAGAACCACTGCTGTAGATGAGAACCACTGCTGTAGATGATGAGAACCACTGCTGTTGATGAGAACCACTGCCGTAGATGATGACCACTGCTGTAGATGATGAGAACCACTGCTGTAGATGAGAACCACTGCTGTAGATGATGGGAACCACTGCTGTAGATGAGAACCACTGCTGTAGATGATGAGAACCACTGCTGTAAATGAGAACCACTGCTGTAGATGATGAGAACCACTGCTGTAGATGAGAACCACTGCTGTAGATGAGAACCACTGCTGTAGATGAGAACCACTGCTGTAGATGATGAGAACCACTGCTGTAGATGATGAGATACACTGCTGTAGATGATGAGAACCACTGCTGTAGATGAGAACCACTGCTGTAGATGAGAACCACTGCTGTAGATGATGAGAACCACTGCTGTAGATGAGAACCACTGCTGTAGATGAGAACCACTGCTGTAGATGATGAGAACCACTGCTGTAGATGATGAGATACACTGCTGTAGATGATGAGAACCACTGCTGTAGATGAGAACCACTGCTGTAGATGAGAACCACTGCTGTAGATGATGAGAACCACTGCTGTAGATGAGAACCACTGCTGTAGATGATGAGAACCACTGCTGTTGATGAGAACCACTGCTGTAGATGATGAGAACCACTGCTGTAGATGAGAACCACTGCTGTAGATGATGAGAACCACTGCTGTAGATGAGAACCACTGCTGTAGATGAGAACCACTGCTGTAGATGATGAGAACCACTGCTGTAGATGATGAGAACCACTGCTGTAGATGAGAACCACTGCTGTAGATGAGAACCACTGCTGTAGATGAGAACCACTGCTGTAGATGATGAGAACCACTGCTGTTGATGAGAACCACTGCCGTAGATGATGACCACTGCTGTAGATGATGAGAACCACTGCTGTAGATGAGAACCACTGCTGTAGATGATGAGAACCACTGCTGTAGATGAGAACCACTGCTGTAGATGTTGAGAACCACTGCTGTAGATGAGAACCACTGCTGTAGATGATGAGAACCACTGCTATATATGATGAGAACCACTGCTATAGGTAAGAACCACTGCTGTAGATGATGAGAACCACTGCTGTAGATGAGAACCACTGCTGTAGATGAGAACCACTGCTGTAGATGATGAGAACCACTGCTGTAGATGATGAGAACCACTGCTGTAAATGAGAACCACTGCTGTAGATGATGAGAACCACTGCTGTAGATGATGAGAACCACTGCTGTAGATGATGAGAACCACTGCTGTAGATGATGAGAACCACTGCTGTAGATGAGAACCACTGCTGTAGATGTGAACCACTGCTGTAGATGATGAGAACCACTGCTGTAGATGAGAACCACTGCTGTAGATGAGAACCACTGCTGTAGATGACGAGAACCACTGCTGTAGATGATGAGAACCACTGCTGTAAATGAGAACCACTGCTGTAGATGATGAGAACCACTGCTGTAGATGATGAGAACCACTGCTGTAGATGAGAACCACTGCTGTAGATGATGAGAACCACTGCTGTAGATGAGAACCACTGCTGTAGATGAGAACCACTGCTGTAGATGATGAGAACCACTGCTGTAGATGATGAGATACACTGCTGTAGATGATGAGAACCACTGCTGTAGATGATGAGAACCACTGCTGTAGATGATGAGAACCACTGCTGTAGATGATGAGAACCACTGCTGTTGATGAGAACCACTGCTGTAGATGATGAGAACCACTGCTGTAGATGAGAACCACTGCTGTAGATGATGAGAACCACTGCTGTAGATGAGAACCACTGCTGTAGATGAGAACCACTGCTGTAGATGATGAGAACCACTGCTGTAGATGATGAGAACCACTGCTGTAGATGAGAACCACTGCTGTAGATGAGAACCACTGCTGTAGATGAGAACCACTGCTGTAGATGAGAACCACTGCTGTAGATGATGAGAACCACTGCTGTTGATGAGAACCACTGCCGTAGATGATGACCACTGCTGTAGATGATGAGAACCACTGCTGTAGATGAGAACCACTGCTGTAGATGATGAGAACCACTGCTGTAGATGAGAACCACTGCTGTAGATGATGAGAACCACTGCTGTAAATGAGAACCACTGCTGTAGATGATGAGAACCACTGCTGTAGATGAGAACCACTGCTGTAGATGAGAACCACTGCTGTAGATGAGAACCACTGCTGTAGATGATGAGAACCACTGCTGTAGATGATGAGATACACTGCTGTAGATGATGAGAACCACTGCTGTAGATGAGAACCACTGCTGTAGATGAGAACCACTGCTGTAGATGATGAGAACCACTGCTGTAGATGAGAACCACTGCTGTAGATGAGAACCACTGCTGTAGATGATGAGAACCACTGCTGTAGATGATGAGAACCACTGCTGTAAATGAGAACCACTGCTGTAGATGATGAGAACCACTGCTGTAGATGAGAACCACTGCTGTAGATGAGAACCACTGCTGTAGATGAGAACCACTGCTGTAGATGATGAGAACCACTGCTGTAGATGATGAGATACACTGCTGTAGATGATGAGAACCACTGCTGTAGATGAGAACCACTGCTGTAGATGAGAACCACTGCTGTAGATGATGAGAACCACTGCTGTTGATGAGAACCACTGCCGTAGATGATGACCACTGCTGTAGATGAGAACCACTGCTGTAGATGAGAACCACTGCTGTAGATGAAAACCACTACTGTAGATGAGAACCACTGCTGTAGATGATGAGAACCACAGCTGTAGATGATGAGAAGCACTACTGTAGATGAGAACCACTGCTGTAGATGAGAACCACTGCTGTAGATGAGAACCACTGCTGTAGATGATGAGAACCACTGCTGTAGATGAGAACCACTGCTGTAGGTGAGAACCACTGCTGTAGATGATGAGAACCACTGCTGTGGATGAGAACCACTGCTGTAGATGATGAGAACCACTGCTGTAGATGATGAGAACCACTGCTGTAGATGAGTAGAACCACTGCTGTAGATGATGAGAACCACTGCTGTAGGTGAGAACCACTGCTGTAGATGATGAGAACCACTGCTGTGGATGAGAACCACTGCTGTAGATGATGAGAACCACTGCTGTAGATGATGAGAACCACTGCTGTAGATGATGAGAACCACTGCTGTAGATGATGAGAACCACTGCTGTAGATGAGAACCACTGCTGTAGATGATGAGAACCACTGCTGTAGATGAGAACCACTGCTGTAGATGATGAGAACCACTGCTGTAGATGATGAGAACCACTGCTGTAGATGAGAACCACTGCTGTAGATGATGAGAACCACTGCTGTAGATGAGAACCACTGCTGTAGATGATGAGAACCACTGCTGTTGATGAGAACCACTGCTGTAGATGATGAGAACCACTGCTGTAGATGATGAGAACCACAGCTGTAGATGAGAACCATTGCTGAAGATGATGAGAACCACTGCTGTACATGAGAACCACTGCTGTAGATGACGAGAACCACTGCTGTAGATGAGAACCACTGCTGTAGATGATGAGAACCACTGCTGTAGATGATGAGAATCACTGCTGTAGATGAGAACCACTGCTGTAGATGAGAACCACTGCTGTAGATGATGAGAACCACTGCTGTAGATGAGAACCACTGCTGTAGATGATGAGAACCACTGCTGTAGATGATGAGAACCACAGCTGTAGATGATGAGAACCACTGCTGTAGATGAAAACCACTGCTGTAGATGATGAGAACCACTGCTGTAGATGATGAGAACCACAGCTGTAGATGAGAACCACTGCTGTAGATGATGAGAACCACTGCTATTGATGAGAACCACTGCTGTTGATGAGAACCACTGCTGTAGATGATGAGAACCACAGCTGTAGATGAGAACCACTGCTGTAGATGATGAGAACCACTGCTGTAGATGAGAACCACTGCTGTAGATGATGAGAACCACTGCTGTAGATGATGAGAACCACAGCTGTAGATGAGTACCATTGCTGTAGATGATGAGAACCACTGCTGTAGATGAGAACCACTGCTGTAGATGATGAGAACCACTGCTGTAGATGAGAACCACTGCTGTAGATGATGAGAACCACTGCTGTAGATGATGAGAACCACTGCTGTAGATGAGAACCACTGCTGTAGATGATGAGAACCACTGCTGTAGATGAGAACCACTGCTGTAGATGAGAACCACTGCTGTAGATGAGAACCACTGCTGTAGATGATGAGAACCACTGCTGTAGATGATGAAAACCACTGCTGTAGATGATGAGAACCACTGCTGTAGATGATGAGAACCACAGCTGTAGATGAGAACCACTGCTGTAGATGATGAGAACCACTGCTATTGTTGAGAACCACTGCTGTTGATGAGAACCACTGCTGTAGATGATGAGAACCACAGCTGTAGATGAGAACCACTGCTGTAGATGATGAGAACCACTGCTGTAGATGAGAACCACTGCTGTAGATGATGAGAACCACTGCTGTAGATGAGAACCACTGCTGTAGATGATGAGAACCACAGCTGTAGATGAGAACCATTGCTGAAGATGATGAGAACCACTGCTGTACATGAGAACCACTGCTGTAGATGACGAGAACCACTGCTGTAGATGAGAACCACTGCTGTAGATGATGAGAACCACTGCTGTAGATGAGAACCACTGCTGTAGATGATGAGAACCACTGCTGTAGATGATGAGAACCACTGCTGTAGATGAGAACCACTGCTGTAGATGATGAGAACCACTGCTGTAAATGAGAACCACTGCTGTAGATGATGAGAACCACAGCTGTAGATGATGAGAACCACTGCTGTAGATGAAAACCACTGCTGTAGATGATGAGAACCACTGCTGTAGATGATGAGAACCACAGCTGTAGATGAGAACCACTGCTGTAGATGATGAGAACCACTGCTATTGATGAGAACCACTGCTGTTGATGAGAACCACTGCTGTAGATGATGAGAACCACAGCTATTGTTGAGAACCACTGCTGTTGATGAGAACCACTGCTGTAGATGATGAGAACCACAGCTGTAGATGAGAACCACTGCTGTAGATGATGAGAACCACTGCTGTAGATGAGAACCACTGCTGTAGATGATGAGAACCACTGCTGTAGATGAGAACCACTGCTGTAGATGATGAGAACCACAGCTGTAGATGAGAACCATTGCTGAAGATGATGAGAACCACTGCTGTACATGAGAACCACTGCTGTAGATGACGAGAACCACTGCTGTAGATGAGAACCACTGCTGTAGATGATGAGAACCACTGCTGTAGATGATGAGAATCACTGCTGTAGATGAGAACCACTGCTGTAGATGAGAACCACTGCTGTAGATGATGAGAACCACTGCTGTAGATGAGAACCACTGCTGTAGATGATGAGAACCACTGCTGTAGATGATGAGAACCACAGCTGTAGATGATGAGAACCACTGCTGTAGATGAAAACCACTGCTGTAGATGATGAGAACCACTGCTGTAGATGATGAGAACCACAGCTGTAGATGAGAACCACTGCTGTAGATGATGAGAACCACTGCTATTGATGAGAACCACTGCTGTTGATGAGAACCACTGCTGTAGATGATGAGAACCACAGCTGTAGATGAGAACCACTGCTGTAGATGATGAGAACCACTGCTGTAGATGAGAACCACTGCTGTAGATGATGAGAACCACTGCTGTAGATGATGAGAACCACAGCTGTAGATGAGTACCATTGCTGTAGATGATGAGAACCACTGCTGTAGATGAGAACCACTGCTGTAGATGATGAGAACCACTGCTGTAGATGAGAACCACTGCTGTAGATGATGAGAACCACTGCTGTAGATGATGAGAACCACTGCTGTAGATGAGAACCACTGCTGTAGATGATGAGAACCACTGCTGTAGATGAGAACCACTGCTGTAGATGAGAACCACTGCTGTAGATGAGAACCACTGCTGTAGATGATGAGAACCACTGCTGTAGATGATGAAAACCACTGCTGTAGATGATGAGAACCACTGCTGTAGATGATGAGAACCACAGCTGTAGATGAGAACCACTGCTGTAGATGATGAGAACCACTGCTATTGTTGAGAACCACTGCTGTTGATGAGAACCACTGCTGTAGATGATGAGAACCACAGCTGTAGATGAGAACCACTGCTGTAGATGATGAGAACCACTGCTGTAGATGAGAACCACTGCTGTAGATGATGAGAACCACTGCTGTAGATGATAAGAACCACAGCTGTAGATGAGTACCATTGCTGTAGATGATGAGAACCACTGCTGTAGATGAGAACCACTGCTGTAGATGAGAACCACTGCTGTAGGTGATGAGAACCACTGCTGTAGATGATGAGAACCACTGATGTAGATGAGAACCACTGCTGTAGGTGAGAACCACTGCTGTAGATGAGTACCACTGCTGTGGATGAGAACCACTCCTGTAGATGACAACCACTGCTGTAGATGATGAGAACCAGTGCTGTAAAGGATGAGAACCACTGCTGTAGATGAGAACCACTGCTGTAGATGAGAACCACTGCTGTAGATGATGAGAACCACTGCTGTAGATGAGAACCACTGCTGTAGATGATGAGAACCACTGCTGTAGATGAGAACCACTGCTGTAGGTGATGAGAACCACTGCTGTAGATGAGAACCACTCCTGTAGATGATGAGAACCACTGCTGTAGATGATGAGAACCACTGCTATTGATGAGAACCACTGCTGTTGATGAGAACCACTGCTGTAGATGATGAGAACCACTGCTGTAGATGAGAACCACTGCTGTAGATGATGAGAACCACTGCTGTAGATGAGAACCACTGCTGTAGATGATGAGAACCACTGCTGTAGATGATGAGAACCACAGCTGTAGATGAGAACCATTGCTGTAGATGATGAGAACCACTGCTGTAGATGAGAACCACTGCTGTAGATGATGAGAACCTCTGCTGTAGATGAGAACCACTGCTGTAGATGATGAGAACCACTGCTGTAGATGATGAGAACCACTGCTGTAGATGATAAGAACCACAGCTGTAGATGAGTACCATTGCTGTAGATGATGAGAACCACTGCTGTAGATGAGAACCACTGCTGTAGATGAGAACCACTGCTGTAGGTGATGAGAACCACTGCTGTAGATGATGAGAACCACTGATGTAGATGAGAACCACTGCTGTAGGTGAGAACCACTGCTGTAGATGAGTACCACTGCTGTGGATGAGAACCACTCCTGTAGATGACAACCACTGCTGTAGATGATGAGAACCAGTGCTGTAAAGGATGAGAACCACTGCTGTAGATGAGAACCACTGCTGTAGATGAGAACCACTGCTGTAGATGATGAGAACCACTGCTGTAGATGAGAACCACTGCTGTAGATGATGAGAACCACTGCTGTAGATGAGAACCACTGCTGTAGGTGATGAGAACCACTGCTGTAGATGAGAACCACTCCTGTAGATGATGAGAACCACTGCTGTAGATGATGAGAACCACTGCTATTGATGAGAACCACTGCTGTTGATGAGAACCACTGCTGTAGATGATGAGAACCACTGCTGTAGATGAGAACCACTGCTGTAGATGATGAGAACCACTGCTGTAGATGAGAACCACTGCTGTAGATGATGAGAACCACTGCTGTAGATGATGAGAACCACAGCTGTAGATGAGAACCATTGCTGTAGATGATGAGAACCACTGCTGTAGATGAGAACCACTGCTGTAGATGATGAGAACCACTGCTGTAGATGAGAACCACTGCTGTAGATGATGAGAACCACTGCTGTAGATGATGAGAACCACTGCTGTAGATGATGAGAACCACTGCTGTAGATGAGAACCACTGCTGTAGATGAGAACCACTGCTGTAGTTGATGAGAACCACTGCTATAGATGAGAACCACTGCTGTAGATGATGAGAACCACTGCTGTAGATGATGAGAACCACTGCTGTTGATGAGAACCACTGCTGTTGATGAGAACCACTGCTGTAGATGAGAACCACTGCTGTAGGTGAGAACCACTGCTGTAGATGAGAACCACTGCTGTAGGTGATGAGAACCACTGCTGTAGATGACAACCACTGCTGTAGATGATGAGAACCAGTGCTGTTAAGGATGAGAACCACTGCTGTAGATGAGAAGCACTGCTGTAGATGAGAACCACTGCTGTAGATGATGAGAACCACTGTTGTAGATGAGAACCACTGCTGTAGATGATGAGAACCACTGCTGTAGATGAGAACCACTGCTGTAGGTGATGAGAACCACTGCTGTAGATGAGAACCACTCCTGTAGATGATGAGAACCACTGCTGTAGATGATGAGAACCACTGCTATTGATGAGAACCACTGCTGTTGATGAGAACCACTGCTGTAGATGATGAGAACCACTGCTGTAGATGAGAACCACTGCTGTAGATGATGAGAACCACTGCTGTAGATGAGAACCACTGCTGTAGATGATGAGAACCACTGCTGTAGATGATGAGAACCACAGCTTTAGATGAGAACCATTGCTGTAGATGATGAGAACCACTGCTGTAGATGAGAACCACTGCTGTAGATGATGAGAACCACTGCTGTAGATGAGAACCACTGCTGTAGATGATGAGAACCACTGCTGTAGATGAGAACCACTGCTGTAGATGAGAACCACTGCTGTAGATGATGAGAACCACTGCTGTAGATGAGAACCACTGCTGTAGATGATGAGAACCACTGCTGTAGATGAGAACCACTGCTGTAGGTGATGAGAACCACTGCTGTAGATGAGAACCACTCCTGTAGATGATGAGAACCACTGCTGTAGATGAGAACCACTACTGTAGATGATGAGAACCACTGCTGTAGATGATGAGAACCACTGCTGTAGATGATGAGAACCACTGCTGTAGATGATGAGAACCACTGCTGTAGATGAGAACCACTGCTGTAGATGAGAACCACTGCTGTAGATGATGAGAACCAATGCTGTAGATGAGAACCACTGCTGTAGATGATGAGAACCACTGCTGTAGATGATGAGAACCACTGCTGTAGATGAGAACCACTGCTGTAGATGATGAGAACCACTGCTGTAGATGAGAACCACTGCTGTAGATGATGAGAACCACTGCTGTTGATGAGAACCACTCCTGTAGATGACAACCACTGCTGTAGATGATGAGAACCAGTACTGTAAAGGATGAGAACCACTGCTGTAGATGAGAACCACTGCTGTAGATGAGAACCACTGCTGTAGGTGATGAGAACCACTGCTGTAGATGAGAACCACTCCTGTAGATGATGAGAACCACTGCTGTAGATGATGAGAACCACTGCTATTGATGAGAACCACTGCTGTTGATGAGAACCACTGCTGTAGATGATGAGAACCACTGCTGTAGATGAGAACCACTGCTGTAGATGATGAGAACCACTGCTGTAGATGAGAACCACTGCTGTAGATGATGAGAACCACTGCTGTAGATGATGAGAACCACAGCTGTAGATGAGAACCATTGCTGTAGATGATGAGAACCACTGCTGTAGATGAGAACCACTGCTGTAGATGATGAGAACCACTGCTGTAGATGAGAACCACTGCTGTTGATGAGAACCACTGCTGTAGATGAGAACCACTGCTGTAGGTGAGAACCACTGCTGTAGATGAGAACCACTGCTGTAGGTGATGAGAACCACTGCTGTAGATGAGTACCACTGCTGTAGATGATGAGAACCACTGCTGTAGATGATGAGAACCACTGCTGTTGATGAGAACCACTCCTGTAGATGACAACCACTGCTGTAGATGATGAGAACCAGTACTGTAAAGGATGAGAACCACTGCTGTAGATGAGAACCACTGCTGTAGATGAGAACCACTGCTGTAGGTGATGAGAACCACTGCTGTAGATGAGAACCACTCCTGTAGATGATGAGAACCACTGCTGTAGATGATGAGAACCACTGCTATTGATGAGAACCACTGCTGTTGATGAGAACCACTGCTGTAGATGATGAGAACCACTGCTGTAGATGAGAACCACTGCTGTAGATGATGAGAACCACTGCTGTAGATGAGAACCACTGCTGTAGATGATGAGAACCACTGCTGTAGATGATGAGAACCACAGCTGTAGATGAGAACCATTGCTGTAGATGATGAGAACCACTGCTGTAGATGAGAACCACTGCTGTAGATGATGAGAACCACTGCTGTAGATGAGAACCACTGCTGTAGATGATGAGAACCACTGCTGTAGATGATGAGAACCACTGCTGTAGATGATGAGAACCACTGCTGTAGATGAGAACCACTGCTGTAGATGAGAACCACTGCTGTAGTTGATGAGAACCACTGCTATAGATGAGAACCACTGCTGTAGATGATGAGAACCACTGCTGTAGATGATGAGAACCACTGCTGTTGATGAGAACCACTGCTGTTGATGAGAACCACTGCTGTAGATGAGAACCACTGCTGTAGGTGAGAACCACTGCTGTAGATGAGAACCACTGCTGTAGGTGATGAGAACCACTGCTGTAGATGAGTACCACTGCTGTAGATGATGAGAACCACTGCTGTAGATGATGAGAACCACTGATGTAGATGAGAACCACTGCTGTAGGTGATGAGAACCACTGCTGTAGATGATGAGAACCACTGATGTAGATGAGAACCACTACTGTAGGTGAGAACCACTGCTGTAGATGAGAACCACTGCTGTGGATGAGAACCACTCCTGTAGATGACAACCACTGCTGTAGATGATGAGAACCAGTGCTGTTAAGGATGAGAACCACTGCTGTAGATGAGAAGCACTGCTGTAGATGAGAACCACTGCTGTAGATGATGAGAACCACTGTTGTAGATGAGAACCACTGCTGTAGATGATGAGAACCACTGCTGTAGATGAGAACCACTGCTGTAGGTGATGAGAACCACTGCTGTAGATGAGAACCACTCCTGTAGATGATGAGAACCACTGCTGTAGATGATGAGAACCACTGCTATTGATGAGAACCACTGCTGTTGATGAGAACCACTGCTGTAGATGATGAGAACCACTGCTGTAGATGAGAACCACTGCTGTAGATGATGAGAACCACTGCTGTAGATGAGAACCACTGCTGTAGATGATGAGAACCACTGCTGTAGATGATGAGAACCACAGCTTTAGATGAGAACCATTGCTGTAGATGATGAGAACCACTGCTGTAGATGAGAACCACTGCTGTAGATGATGAGAACCACTGCTGTAGATGAGAACCACTGCTGTAGATGATGAGAACCACTGCTGTAGATGAGAACCACTGCTGTAGATGAGAACCACTGCTGTAGATGATGAGAACCACTGCTGTAGATGAGAACCACTGCTGTAGATGATGAGAACCACTGCTGTAGATGAGAACCACTGCTGTAGGTGATGAGAACCACTGCTGTAGATGAGAACCACTCCTGTAGATGATGAGAACCACTGCTGTAGATGAGAACCACTACTGTAGATGATGAGAACCACTGCTGTAGATGATGAGAACCACTGCTGTAGATGATGAGAACCACTGCTGTAGATGATGAGAACCACTGCTGTAGATGAGAACCACTGCTGTAGATGAGAACCACTGCTGTAGATGATGAGAACCAATGCTGTAGATGAGAACCACTGCTGTAGATGATGAGAACCACTGCTGT
This sequence comes from Bulinus truncatus, assembly GCA_021962125.1. Taxonomy (NCBI): domain Eukaryota; kingdom Metazoa; phylum Mollusca; class Gastropoda; family Planorbidae; genus Bulinus; species Bulinus truncatus. The sequence continues at coordinate 2,536,912 of JAGDYQ010000022.1, forward strand.
AGATGATGAGAACCACTGCTGTAGATGAGAACCACTGCTGTAGATGATGAGAACCACTGCTGTAGATGAGAACCACTGCTGTAGATGATGAGAACCACTGCTGTTGATGAGAACCACTCCTGTAGATGACAACCACTGCTGTAGATGATGAGAACCAGTACTGTAAAGGATGAGAACCACTACTGTAGATGTGAACCACTGCTGTAGATGAGAACCACTGCTGTAGATGATGAGAACCACTGCTGTAGATGAGAACCACTGCTGTAGATGATGAGAACCACTGCTGTAGATGATGAGAACCACTGCTGTAGATGAGAACCACTGCTGTAGATCAGAACCACTGCTGTAGATGAGAACCACTGCTGTAGATGATGAGAACCACTGCTGTAGATGATGAGAACCACTGCTGTTGATGAGAACCACTGCTGATGATGAGAACCACTGCTGTAGATGATGAGAACCACTGCTGTAGATGATGAGAACCACTGCTGTAGATGAGAACCACTGCTCTAGATGATGAGAACCACTGCTGTAGATGAGAACCACTGCTGTAGATGATGAGAACCACTGCTGTTGATGAGAACCACTCCTGTAGATGACAACCACTGCTGTAGATGATGAGAACCACTGCTGTAAAGGATGAGAACCACTGCTGTAGATGAGAACCACTGCTGTAGATGAGATCCACTGCTGTAGATGATGAGAACCACTGCTGTAGATGAGAACCACTGCTGTAGATGATGAGAACCACTGCTGTAGATGAGAACCACTGCTGTAGGTGATGAGAACCACTGCTGTAGATGAGAACCACTGCTGTAGATGATGAGAACCACTGCTGTAGATGATGAGAATAACTGCTATTGATGAGAACCACTGCTGTTGATGAGAACCACTGCTGTTGATGAGAACCACTGCTGTAGATGATGAGAACCACTGCTGTAGATGATGAGAACCACTGCTGTAGATGAGAACCACTGCTGTAGATGATGAGAACCACTGCTGTAGATGATGAGAACCACAGCTGTAGATGAGAACCAGTGCTGTAGATGATGAGAACCACTGCTGTAGATGAGAACCACTGCTGTAGATGATGAGAACCACTGCTGGAGATGAGAACCACTGCTGTAGATGTTGAGAACCACTGCTGTAGATGATGAGAACCACTGCTGTAGATGAGAACCACTGCTGTAGATGATGAGAACCACTGCTGTAGATGATGAGAACCACTGCTGTAGATGATGAGAACCACTGCTGTAGATGAGAACCACTGCTGTAGATGAGAACCACTGCTGTAGATGATGAGAACCACTGCTATAGATGAGACCACTGCTGTAGATGATGAGAACCACTGCTGTAGATGATGAGAACCACTGCTGTTGATGAGAACCACTGCTGTTGATGAGAACCTCTGCTGTAGATGAGAACCACTGCTGTAGATGAGAACCACTGCTGTAGATGATGAGAACCACTGCTGTAGATGAGAACCACTGCTGTAGATGAGAACCACTGCTGTAGATGATGAGAACCACTGCTGTGGATGAGAACCACTGCTGTAGATGATGAGAACCACTGCTGTAGATGAGAACCACTGCTGTAGGTGAGAACCACTGCTGTAGGTGAGAACCACTGCTGTAGATGATGAGAACCACTGCTGTAGATGAGTACCACTGCTGTAGATGATGAGAATCACTGCTGTAGATGATGAGAACCACTGCTGTAGATGATGAGAACCACTGCTGTTGATGAGAACCACTGCTGTTGATGAGAACCACTGCTGTAGATGAGAACCACTGCTGTAGATGATGAGAACCACTGCTGTAGATGATGAGAACCACTGCTGTAGATGAGAACCACTGCTGTAGATTAGAACCACTGCTGTAGTTGATGAGAACCACTGCTATAGATGAGAACCACTGCTGTAGATGATGAGAACCACTGCTGTAGATGATGAGAACCACTGCTGTAGATGATGAGAACCACTGATGTAGATGAGAACCACTGCTGTAGGTGATGAGAACCACTGCTGTAGATGATGAGAACCACTGATGTAGATGAGAACCACTGCTGTAGGTGAGAACCACTGCTTTAGATGAGTACCACTGCTGTGGATGAGAACCACTCCTGTAGATGACAACCACTGCTGTAGATGATGAGAACCAGTGCTGTAAAGGATGAGAACCACTGCTGTAGATGAGAACCACTGCTGTAGATGAGAACCACTGCTGTAGATGATGAGAACCACTGCTGTAGATGAGAACCACTGCTGTAGATGATGAGAACCACTGCTGTAGATGAGAACCACTGCTGTAGGTGATGAGAACCACTGCTGTAGATGAGAACCACTCCTGTAGATGATGAGAACCACTGCTGTAGATGATGAGAACCACTGCTATTGATGAGAACCACTGCTGTTGATGAGAACCACTGCTGTAGATGATGAGAACCACTGCTGTAGATGAGAACCACTGCTGTAGATGATGAGAACCACTGCTGTAGATGAGAACCACTGCTTTAGATGATGAGAACCACTGCTGTAGATGATGAGAACCACAGCTGTAGATGAGAACCATTGCTGTAGATGATGAGAACCACTGCTGTAGATGAGAACCACTGCTGTAGATGATGAGAACCACTGCTGTAGATGAGAACCACTGCTGTAGATGATGAGAACCACTGCTGTAGATGAGAACCACTGCTGTAGATGAGAACCACTGCTGTAGATGATGAGAACCACTGCTGTAGATGAGAACCACTGCTGTAGATGATGAGAACCACTGCTGTAGATGATGAGAACCACTGCTGTAGATGAGAACCACTGCTGTAGATGAGTCATTTCGAATTTTAGTTGATGAGATTTGACGTGGTTTGCGTTTCTTTGATGATCTATAGCTTTAGTAAACCTTTTGTGATTAGTGAATTTTTAGTAATTGAATAAAGAGTTAGCGTTTTTTCAAAGTGTAATTAAAAAAAAAATATGCAGAGATAAAAAATAAAAAAAAGTGATGTGTTGAAGTCACTGCAAAGTCAGCAACAACTTAACTCTTTTTTCGGAATGACCATTTGGAGCGCGTAACATAGTATCAGACTAACAGTGGCTGACGTTGGTTTTCTTGATTTAGACTTTGTACTACTGAGCTAAATATCGGACATGAAGGACTAATAACTATGCTTGGAATGTTGTTTACAGTTATCACACACTACAGCGACTGGGCATGTTGGGCACTCTTGCTAATAATAGCCCGAAGGAAACTTGGAGAACCAGCTTGATTACAGGATGGTAGACAATTATCTTTCCCTAGTCTTAGCATTATATATCCGTTGTTGTATTGACTAGTAATTACATCACTGGGCTTAAAGTGTTATATTGGCTGGTCAGTGCATTATTGTTTGTTGTATCGACTTGTCAGTAGATCACTAGACTCAATGTGTGGTATTGACTGGTCAGTAGATCACTAGACTAAAAGTTTGTTTATCGACTGGTCAGTAGATCACTAGACTAAAAGTTTGTTGTATCGACTGGTCAGTAGATCTCTAGACTAAAAGTTTGTTGTATTGACTGGTCAGTAGATCACTAGACTCAAAGTGTTGTATCGACTGGTCAGTGGAACACTAGACTCAAAGTGTTGTATCGACTGGTCAGTAGATCACTAGACTCAAAGTTTGTTGTATTGACTGGATTGTATAAAGTGTTATGTAGACTCTTGTTGCAAGTGTTGGGTGGACATTTTGTACCACTTTACTAGTAGTAAGTGTAAAGTATGGTACACTTTTATTATACTTTAATTGTGGACTTTATGAAGTAATGGGCAGATTGTTGTTACACTTTCTAGTATACACTTTTGTTTGTTACACTTTCTAGTATACACTTTTGTTTTCTTTACAAATTATTTCAAGCAATAAATAAGACCCACCTGATTCAATGTGATGAGCTTTCAATTGACAATTCTACACACTTTCTTCAAACTGTTATAAAAAAATAACTGTATTTTTTTATTACATGATATTTCTTAATGTCTGATCAGAGGCCTTTTAGAGATATTGTATGACAGCCTAACACAGGAATGAAATGATTACGCGGAAGTGCTCATGCATTAAGTGGACACCAGTGTAGCATTTCTTTAATAAGTTTGGTTTAAAAGAGTTCAGCACCTAAATAACTCCCCTAGTGAACATTCGATCGATCATCTTCTATCGGTACCTACTATGCAATTGATGCCAACTTCATTTGCTAAAATTTATTACGGAGAGTATCACAAAATATTTTGGCATGATATTTTGTGAGCTCTCCTTCCTGGGGGGATGGATCATAGGGGTTCTCTAGTCAGGCAAAAAACCCATTACTTGCTAGGGTGGTGGTACTGTGGTCAATGAGGACTATCCGAGACCGCAGTATTCACAGCTGGCGGTGGTGGCGGATGTGGTCGGCACACAACACCCTTCCACTCCGTCCCACTCAACCACACCTGCGCAGCCTGTCATTTCGGGCTGAGGGTACAGGCACACTACACCCTCCCCTCTGTCCGAGAGGCAGGAAAAACCCCTTTCCTTGCCATTCTGGCCGATCGGCAGTACACACACCCTGTTGGTCTGGCCAGTTTGGGCAAGGATTAAAACCCATCTTTCTGCCATCCCTGCAGATGATAGCGGGCACACTCACCCCGCCGCTCTGTAGGCATGGCAGACGTGCATCAGCGCCGCCAACAATGTTGGTGTGGTAGGCACACTACACCCTACCATGCTGGCAATGGCGGCGTTAAAAAAAAAAATAAAAAACATCTTCTATTTACTGTTTACAAGTAAGTTTAACTGTCTGTCAGACCAGAGCCTCATGATAGCTCAGTCTTCCCATCGGATATTTGTGAGAAATAAGCGAAACATTTCGCTTTTTTTTGTTAAACAACAACAAAACCATAAACACCAAGACTGACTGAGAAAACCCACTAGCAGTTTACTGGCGACATTAAAAAAAATGTTTCTAGAAGTTACTGACAACTCAGCACCATGATAGCGGATACTTTAATTTCCTGTTAGATTTTGTTCTAATTTCACTATCGGCTCATCTCCAAAATCCATTAGTGGCCACAAACAGGAAAAGAAGCGTTAGACATCTCATGCACATTAAGCAACAGTTGAACTGGATTCATCAGGCTGAATTGAATCTGGTTTTATAGAATCACAAATTTTGAAAAAAAAATCACATAACTAAACCAAAGAAAAAAAAAAAACACCTTAAGTTGTTTTTTTTTTCAAACTTTAGCCTCGTTGTGGTTATAGTCTTCCCCTCGTTGTGGTTATAGTCTTCTCCTCGTTGTGGTTATAGTCTTCCCCTCGTTGTGGTTATAGTCTTCCCCTCGTTGTGGCTATAGTCTTCCCCTCGTTGTGGTTATAGTCTTCCCCTCGTTGTGGTTATAGTCTTCTCCTCGTTGTGGTTATAGTCTTCCCCTCGTTGTGGTTATAGTCTTCCCCTCGTTGTGGTTATAGTCTTCTCCTCGTTGTGGTTATAGTCTTCCCCTCGTTGTGGTTATAGTCTTCCCCTCGTTGTGGCTATAGTCTTCCCCTCGTTGTGGTTATAGTCTTCCCCTCGTTGTGGCTATAGTCTTCCCCTCGTTGTGGTTATAGTCTTCCCCTCGTTGTGGTTATAGTCTTCTCCTCGTTGTGGTTATAGTCTTCTCCTCGTTGTGGTCATAGTCTTCCCCTCGTTGTGGTTATAGTCTTCCCCTCGTTGTGGTTATAGTCTTCCCCTCGTTGTGGTTATAGTCTTCCCCTCGTTGTGGTTATAGTCTTCCCCTCGTTGTGGTTATAGTCTTCCCCTCGTTGTGGTTATAGTCTTCTCCTCGTTGTGGTTATAGTCTTCCCCTCGTTGTGGTTATAGTCTTCCCCTCGTTGTGGTTATAGTCTTTCCGGATGTAATCAATACAAATGTCTAATTACCAGTTACGTCTATTTTTTTTATTTTACACCTGTAAATGTTTTCGCCAGCTAGTGGGCAAACTTGTTGGACTTCGCATATTGGTCATGACAATATGTTTACAGTGGTGTAACACGTGCAGACGTGTTTATTGTACACTGAGATAAAACTGTATGCACGTATAAATACACAAACAAATACAGACATAATTGACTGTGAGAGATAAGCCAACGGAGTTCACCAGTTCAAATCCCATCTACGATTGTTATCTTGGTCAGTACAAAGTATTCTTCTTCTTCCTTTTGCTCCATAGCCCATTTAGGACCCTAGTCTGCCATATTACTCCTCTCCACTTTCCCCGATTCATGGTCTTCTCCCTCCACTCTCTCACTCCTATGGCTTTAAGGTCTTTCTCCACCCCATATAGCCACCTGCTTCTTGGTCTGCCTTGAGGCCTTTTCTCATTGGATGTTGCCTTATATATTGCCTTTGGACCTCAGTACAAAGTATATTCATGGTAAACTGAGCTAACGACCACCATGCTGCCTTCATTTCATTTGCACCCTTACAGAAACAAAAAAAAAGAAGTCTTTTATTTCATGCACCGTGCCACACAAATAAAGTTTCAAGACACAATTATGTGGATCTTGAACTTAATTATGTACATGACTTGAAACAGCATAACATTACACACGAATGAAGTCACATGGAACTTAATTATGTACATTACTTGAAACAACATAACATTACACACGAATGAAGTCACATCAAATTTCTTACTGTTATTGATACAGCTTGTCCCAGACTCATTCGCCCACAGCAAAAAAATTGAACCAACTTTTCAGTTTGGCGAGTGACCAGCGTTCATATCCACCTCTGACCTGGTCTGACCTCTGACTGACAACTTGCTCTGATTTGCAACTTTATACAAAAACTGGAGTTATGCCAACCTTAAATTCTGATTTCTCTGGCATTTACTTTGAACAATTTCATATTACAATTCGCCATCATGACTTTAGTTCTTTTAAGGTTTCAACATCAACTTAAATTATTTCTTAGGGGGATCGTAAGGGGATCTTAGGGGATCTTGGGGGTGGGGGAACTTAAGGATATCATCCGTTCCGTATGGTATAGTAATGTTTAATCGTTGCCTCTGAATATAATCCGATGAAGAGAGTAACATCACAGAGTAAGCTATGAATCTAATGTACCAGCTAGAGTAAGCTATAAAACTAATGTACCAGCTAGGGTAAGCTATGAATCTAATGTACCAGCTAGGGTAAGCTATGAAACTAATGTACCAGCTAGAGTAAGCTATGAAAGTAATGTACCAGCTAGAGTAAGCTATGAATCTAATGCACCAGCTAGAGTAAGCTATGAATCTAATGTACCAGCTAGGGTTTCTCTCCCGGGATCACGGCTTAATTTCAGCTCATTAAACATTTGGCTGGAATGCGAAGTTGATAGTGAAATTGACTCAAATGTAAAGCGTTCAGGGTTCAATCCTTGTATAGGTAAAAATATTCGTCGCTGACGTTGGGTTTAGGGAATAAAAAAAAATCACTCAATTACTGGGAAATGTATCTTATTCCGGGATATCTGGAGACCAGGAAGAAATGTAACTAGTTTTCGATCAATTTCAATATTTTTATATTACTGTTGTTTAACTTCCTACACATATTTTATTATCCTAAAGCGACAAGGTCTTACATTTGTTATTTCATGTGTTTCAATATTTATTTAGCAGTAAAAGAACAACAACAACAGCAACAACAACAAGGATTACAGAAACAACGACAATAACAATAACGACAACAACAACGACAATAACAATAACAACAACGACAATAACAACAACAACGACAATAACAATAACAACACCAACGACAACGACCAATACAACGACAACGACAACAACAATAACAACAACAATGACAACAACAACAACAACAACGAAAACAATGACAACAACAATGACAACAACAACAAATTCAACAACAACAATGACAACAACAACAACAACGACAATGACAACAACAACGACAACGACCAATACAACGACAACAACAATGACAACAACAACAACAACAACAACAACGACAACGACAACGACCAATACAACGACAACGACAACAACAACAGCAACAACAACAAGGATTACAGAAACAACGACAATAACAATAACGACAACAACAACGACAATAACAATAACAACAACAACAAATACAATAACAACAATGACAACAACAACGACAATGACAACAACAACAACAACGACAATAACAATAACAACAACAACGACAACGACAACGACAACGACAACAACAACAACAACAACAACAAGGATTACAGAAACAACGACAATAACAATAACGACAACAACAACGACAATAACAATAACAACAACAAATACAACAATGACAATGACAACAACAACAACAACGAGAATGACAACAACAACGACAATAACAATAACAACAACAACGACAACGACCAATACAACGACAACGACAACAACAATAACAACAACAATGACAACAACAACAATGACAACGACAATGACAATAACAACGACAACAACAATG
>JAGDYQ010000022.1:2547904-2564692 GCA_021962125.1 Bulinus truncatus
CGTGATCAAATGCATTGTTATGATAATTTGAAAATAAGTAGAAATCAATTCAATGAAGGTATATGAAAATAGGTCTACTATGTTTTAGTAGAAAGTAATTTAAATGTTCTAAAGCTTGACTATAACTTCTGAAAGAACTAAATTGTAAGGGTGATAGAGTGAACTTGGTAGAAAAAGAACATGAGTGACTTGTTGGCATTGAAGAGGGAAAGATCAAATGGCTCAGTAAATGAACACAACTGCGGTACATTTGACATAAAACAACCCACCACAGATGTGGCTGTGTACACAGAAAGACAACATTTATGAATACAACCCACCACATATGTGGCTGTGTACACAGAAGGACAACATATATGAATACAACCCACCACAGATGTGGCTGTGTACACAGAAAGACAACATATATGAATACAACCCACCACAAATGTGGCTGTGTACACAGAAAGACAACATGTATGAATACAACCCACCACCTGATGTGACTGTGGACACAGAAAGACAACATATATGAATTTTTGTTCATGAAAGTCTTCGACGTTACAAACAAAAAAAAATATGTCAAACAAGATATTGAAGTTGATCAATCACGTGGTTTATGCCACCAATGAAATGCAATGAAGAGAGAATGTTTTTGACTTGCCGTGTGAAGATAATGGGGGGAAGTGCTTAGAGATGTGGGTTAAAGAACATCAAATTTCAGGAGATGGGCAGGAAACCTGATTTTGGGCGTAATTCAATGAGGCAAGGGGCGTTACTTGGGCCGGTCGAGCTGCACGGGGCGTTATAATACAATTCTATGTTAACTGTAGATGTTACACGTCGTTTATACCTAGAGACTTCATGTTTATTATGAGGTTGAATAAATAACAAATAGAAATAAAATACAATAAATAAATAATCTGTATTTATTTAGACCAACGCACGGCGGAACACGTTGAAAATAGTTAAATAAACGGGTGTTATCAGGATCAAATATATAGGATAAAATAAAACAATAATCGTTTGTGACAGCAACCATCTTAATAGCATGTTTATAAAACAACGGACTTTTTTTCATAAAAAGTGAGATAAATCCGAATGCAAATATAAATGTAAAAATAAAAAGTGAGATAAATCCGAATGTAAATATAAATGTAAAAATAAAAAGTGAGATAAATCCGAATGTAAATATAAATGTAAAAATAAAAAAGTGAGAAAAATCCAAATGTAAATATAAATGTAAAAATAACAAGTGAGATAAATTCCGAAAGTTAATGTAAACGTTAAAATAAAAAGTGAGATAAATCCAAATGTGAATATAAATGTAAAAATAAAAAGTGAGATAAATCCGAATGTAAATATAAATGTAAAAATAAAAAGTGAGAAAAATCCGAATGTAAATATAAATGTAAAAATAACAAGTGAGATAAATTCCGAAAGTTAATGTAAATGTTAAAATAAAAAGTGAGATAAATCCAAATGTAAATACAATTGTAAAAATAAATATATATTTTATTTGAAATGTACTATAAAGTGCACCTAAAATTATTAGAATGCCACGCAGTGTATGAAGAACGATCTTTTTTATTTTTTTTGTTCAGTTTAATAAGTAGCTCGTACATAAACAGTAAAAAAAAACAATAATAGCAATATGATGCTCTGTGTTAATTTGATGTAAAAAGCACAATATCTATTAAATTACTACAAAACAACATTTATTAAATTGTTAAAAATAATATTTTTTTTTAAATTGCTAGAAAACAATATTTGTTAAATTGCTACAAAGCAATATTTGTTAAATTGCTACAAAGCAATATTTTTTTTAAAATTGCTACAAAGCAATATTCGTTAAATTGCTACAAAGAAATATTCGTTAAATTACTACACAAAAAAACACTTCTTTACGAACTTCTTTAAATGGAATCACTGGCACTCTACTATCTCAGATGATATAAAAATCAAAACGAAATTTTCAGAAACACTTTTATTTGCACCAATGTCTATCAGAAATAATCAAGGCAATCAAAAAGCCATATGACCAAGAAACCATTTCGAATATTCCCCTCAATTCAATCTGTCCACCGGGTACCGACTAGTACCGAGAGATGATCTGTCCGTGCACCTGACCCCATTACACAGACTTTTAACGTCAGCTGATCAATGAGTGGTCAGTGAGTGTTAACGAACCTGTGAGGAAGGCTAGTATAAATGTTTCAGTTAACTACCTGGTTACACCACCCTAAGGCTAGTAAATAAATATCCCAGTTAACTACCTGGTTACACCACCCTACGGCTAGTAAATAAATATCCCAGTTAACTACCTGGTTACACCACCCTACGGCTAGTAAATAAATATCCCAGTTAACTACCTGGTTACACCACCCCACGGCTAGTAAATAAATGTTTCAGTTAACTACCTGGTTACACCACCCTACGGCTAGTAAATAAATGTTCCAGTTAACTACCTGGTTACACCACCCTACGGCTAGTAAATAAATGTCCCAGTTAACTACCTGGTTACACCACCCTACGGCTAGTAAATAAATGTTCCAGTTAACTACCTGGTTACACCACCCTACGGCTAGTAAATAAATGTCCCAGTTAACTACCTGGTTACACCACCCTACGGCTAGTAAATAAATGTCCCAGTTAACTACCTAGTTACACCACCCTACGGCTAGTAAATAAATGTCCCAGTTAACTACCTGGTTACACCACCCTACGGCTAGTAAATAAATGTCCCAGTTAACTACCTGGTTACACCACCCTACGGCTAGTAAATAAATGTCCCAGTTAACTACCTGGTTACACCACCCTACGGCTAGTAAATAAATGTCCCAGTTAACTACCTGGTTACACCACCCTACGGCTAGTAAATAAATGTACCAGTTAACTACCTGGTTACACCACCCTACGGCTAGTAAATAAATGTTTTAGTTAACTACCTGGTTACACCACCCTACAGCTAGTAAATAAATGTTTCAGTTAACTGCCTGGTTACACCACCCTACGGCTAGTAAATAAATGTTCCAGTTAACTGACCGATTAAACCATTCAATAGATGATAAATAAGATGACCCATTTTATTACCTGGTTACACCGCCCTAAAGTAGATTATTGAAAAAAATGTAAACTTACCTAAACTAGATATTTATTTGAAAATAATAAATATCGAAAATTAGAACAAGTCTAAGATATATAATCTTGTATTCATCCTAAATAGTACAAATGTAAGACATCTAATCTTGTAAACATCCTAAATAGTACAAATGTAAAACATCTAATCTTGTAAACAGCCTAAATAGTACAAATGTAAGACATCTAATCTTGTAATCATCCTAAATAATACAAATGTAAAACATCTAATCTTGTAAACATCCTAAATAATGTAATGGGCAAATTAATAAAAAAAACAACATAAAAATAAACTATTTCGTCTCGATCACATAGTATATGTCATTTATATTCAGTCGTCTCGATCACATAGTATATGTCATTTATATTCAGTCGTCTCGATCACATAGTATATGTCATTTATTTTCAGTCGTCTCGATCACATAGTATATGTCATTTATATTCAGTCGTCTCGATCACATAGTATATATCATTTATATTCAGTCGTCTCGATCACATAGTATATATAATTTATATTCAGTCGTCTTAATCACAGAGTATATATCATTTATATCCAGTCGTCTCGATCGCAGAGTATATAACTATATATCATTTATATTACGCAGTGGCTTCGAATACGACCGGCCGTACTACGTTTTTTTTTTCGAGACACGACCAGCAAACTTTGATGACGTTAGTAAACAGAATGAATGAGAACTCTTATTTACTGCAGACGTTGATGACGTCATTTGCTGTTAATAATCGGAGATATTTTTATAATTGGCATTAATTTTTTTCGGGTCTGTCCAAGCCTAATAAAGTCATTTGCTGTTAATAATCGGAGATATTTATATATTTTTTTAAAAATAAATACAGCTTTGAATTATATATTTTAGTTGTCAGGATATATGTCTAAGACTAATAGTAAAGATGTGCACATGCACGGCAGTTTTTTTTTATAACTTTTTTTTCGGGTCTGCCCAAGCCTAATAAAGTCGGACGAATAAAACAAAGCTAACACTCGTTAATTCGTCTCCGTCAGTATTTGGTTCAATTCTCGGATATAAATGCTTCCCCATCCCCTCTATTTTCTTTTCTTAATCTTATTATTATTTAGTAAATATGAAATATGTAGGCTACTCTGATGGTAAGGAAAAGTTAGGTAATATTTAGGACTAGCTGTACCCTGCAAAGTCTTTGCAGGAAGATAGACTATTGTAAAGCCATTGCTGAACCTAAGATTTGGGGGCCTTGCATTTTGACATTCGATACCATGACATGAGATTATGTACTTAATATTTAATGTAAAAATAATTTTGGGGGCTCCCCTCAAGCTGGAGCCCAGCGGGACTTTCGATTTTTGGACCCCCCTTCCTCTGTGTTCACCTTTGATATATATATTCAAAATATTTTTTTTAAGTTATGAAATAGTTAAAAAAAACCTAATTAGTTGTTTTTTCTTTTTCTTACAACATCCTAAAGGAAATATTATTTCAATTTTTAAAAAAAGTCAAAGAGATCTAATTAGTTACTTTTCATTACAACAATTAAAAGGATACATTCTGAAAAAAAAAACACAATAAAAAAAAGTTATGTTTCTGAGAGGAATCGAACCTGGATTTAGTCAGCATAAAAATGAGTCACAAACCAAACGGTTTCACCACTGTGCCAGGATGCAAAGATGCAATTTTAATGTATAAGTAGACAAAATTACTCGTTCCCGCGAAAAGAAAATAACTATAAATCATAAGAGTTCATTCTGTTTACTAACGTCATCAAAGTTTGTAGGTCGTGTCTCGAAAAAAAAAATACGTAGTACGGCCGATCGTATTCGAAGCCACTGCGTTTATATTAAGTCGTCTCGATCACATAGTATATATCATTTATATTAAGTCGTCTCGATCACATAGTATATATCATTTATATTAAGTCGTCTCGATCACATAGTATATATCATTTATATTAAGTCGTCTCGATCACATAGTATATATAATTTATATTCAGTCGTCTTAAGAGTATATATCATTTATATTCAGTCGTCTCGATCACGGAGTATATATAATTTATATTCAGTCATCTTAATCACATAGTATATATAATTTATATTCAGTCGTCTTAAGAGTATATATCATTTATATTCAGTCGTCTCGATCACAGAGTATATATAATTTATATTCAGTCGTCTTAAGAGTATATATCATTTATATTCAGTCGTCTCAATCACGGAGTATATATAATTTATATTAAGTCGTCTCGATCACATAGTATATATAATTTATATTCAGTCGTCTTAAGAGTATATATCATTTATATTCAGTCGTCTCGATCACAGAGTATATATCATTTATATTCCGTCGTCTCAATCACGGAGTATATATAATTTATATTCAGTCGTCTTAATCACAGAGTATATATAATTTATATTCAGTCGTCTTAAGAGTATATATCATTTATATTCAGTCGTCTCGATCACAGAGTATATATAATTTATATTCAGTCGTCTTAATCACAGAGTATATATAATTTATATTCAGTCGTCTTAAGAGTATATATCATTTATATTCAGTCGTCTCGATCACAGAGTATATATCATTTATATTCAGTCGTCTCAATCACGGAGTATATATAATTTATATTCAGTCGTCTTAATCACACAGTATATAAAATTTATATTCAGTCGTCTTAAGAGTATATATCATTTATATTCAGTCGTCTCGATCACAGAGTATATATCATTTATATTCAGTCGTCTCAATTACGGAGTATATATAATTTATATTCAGTCGTCTTAAACACAGAGTATATATAATTTATATTCAGTCGTCTTAAGAGTATATATCATTTATATTCAGTCGTCTCATTCACAGAGTATATATAATTTATATTCAGTCGCCCAATTTGTCTTGATGCAATAGTCAAGAAACAACCTATACAATAGGGTGGTGTGAAAAAATAAAGTTTAGAATTTCTGAATGTAATAGTGCTAAAAAGTTGTCTTAAGTGTTAGTTAACAACTCTGCAAAATTTCAGAATTTTTTGCTTATTTTGAGTGGTGCCCCAATCATGTTGAAAATTTGGACTTCCGTTATAAGCAAAACGGTATTTACAATATTCGTTTACCCTCTATTTTCAAGTGTTTTAATTACTTTGGCGAATAAACGTACATTGTATTTTCTACACAGAGTAAGTATCTATTTATTTTTTAGTATCTACTGCTTAAATCAGCATATTTTAGTAACTTAGCTCCCGGTGGAGTTCATTATCTGCCGTTCGCATTTAATCTAGTCCAGATATTATGGCGCAGTTGTTGTACATTATACTGGCACTGGAAACATTATCGCTTTATGAGTATACATAATTGAATAATATACCAAATATGTTAAATATTTTTTTATGGCTCAGTCATTTTATATGGTTATATAAAATCCTTCCTTAATGCTTTCTCAGATAATCACCGGGATAAAAATGTCATCTAATGTTGACACCAGAGCTGCCAATAAATGCCCTGTTTTTGGTCATTCCTGTGAATTGGTTACAAATGTTTTGCCAACCTATATGGACATGATGAAGTATTACAGTCACATCAGACAAAAATTAAGTTCTGATCAAGCCAAAGAGCCCACAGTGAGTGAAATAGCTGAAATCTTTGCAACAGACATTGAAGCTGTATGGCATAAAGCTTCCATTCCGGTTGTTTCACACACTAGAATTCTCAAACTGATCAGAAATTCACATGATGAACTCGGAAAACTCATGAAGCCATTTAAAGGAAGGAAAGCAGATAACAAGTATTTGCTGAAGTTGCAAGAATATGCTGACAAAAGTAAACAGAAACTCTTTGACGTTGCAATTTGCAAATGTGTTCCTGGAAACTGTGGTTGTGCAAAGCAAAACAAAGTGCCACCTCAGGAACAACACTTTTTGCAGGACCAGAGAACATTGAGGATCATGTTTATTGGTAGTGTTGATCGAGTTTCCTCAGCTAAACTAAAAAAGACATATGATCGCAAGTTGAAGGAGGACTCAAGAGCCAAAAAAGCACCCAAACTCGATTTGAATGACCAATGCCCTGGAGTTATAGATTTGAGCAATGATGATTCATCAGATGCCGAAATTGGCCTCAATGAAGATTTATTTCAGACTGAAGCCGAAAGCAATACCATGATTACAGATACTGAGACACCTACTTCATCCAAACCGAGCTCTAGCCAGATGAGAAGAAAACTACCAAAGTTAGCAAAAATATGTGATCGATTTGCAGTATCAGACAGGGTTGGTGCAGCAGTTGCGACAGCAGTTTCAGCAGTTTGGTATAGTTTCACAAACTGAGGCTGCCAATGTAATTGATCGCTATAAACTAAGACGAGAGCGAAAGATGGCCAGAGATCAATTAGTAGACTCTACTGATGCAATTCAAACTCTCTATTTTGACGGCCGCAAGGATAAAACAATTAAACTAGAGAAGAAAGGAAGCCGTTGGTATCGAAATGTAGTAAATGAGGAACACATCACAATACTGAATGAACCTGGAGGAAAATTCATCACACATTTAGCACCTAAATCATCATCAGCTCGAGATATTGCTGACTGCATATATACATATTTTGACAGCAATGGGCACAACATAACCAACATTTTAAGGATTGGATGTGATGGTACTGCAACAAATACAGGACCTGCTGGAGGTATCATAAGACTTTTGGAGATCAAACTGGGTAGACCATTACAGTGGTTGCCATGCTTGTTGCATGCAAATGAGCTGCCTTTGCGCCATTTAATCAAACATCTTGATGGTAAAACAACTGGGCCACAAGGATTTTCGGGTCCAATAGGTTCTGCCCTGCTAATTTGCGAGCTCCAGCCAGTGTGCAACTTTGTTGCAATTAGCAGTAGCATTCCTGATGTGTCACTTTCAGAACTAAGTACAGAGCAGAGGTATTTACATGAAATGTGCTTAAGTGTGATGACCGGTTGCTGTTCAGAAGAACTTGCTAGAAGAAACCCTGGCAAAATGGCTCATTCACGGTGGTTGACAACGGCCAATCGCATTCTTCGATTGTATATTTCACAACAAAATCCAACTCAAAGCTTACAGATGTTGGCAACTTACATTATGCAGGTGTATGCTCCTGTGTGGTTTGCAATCAAAAGCAAACCCAGCTGTGTAGATGGTACTAAACACATTTGGTTGACAATTCACTTGTCTCGTTCACAGAAGTTAAGAACATCATTGATCCTGTTATCCAAAGAAATGCCTATTTTGCTCATCCAGAGAATCTATTAATAGCAATGGTCACTGATGATCGAGATCACATTAAACAACTTGGACTGCGCAGAATTCTAAAGGCTCGTCAGGAACAGAAAACTGGCATCAGAAAATTTTGTATTCCAAGACTGAACTTTGATTCAACAGACTATGTTGACCTGATAAATTGGCAGGAAGCTGAAGTAACTGCACCACCATTGTTGGCCAATATTCCAATGTCTGAAATAACTAGCAGAATACATGATCAACACAATATTATGTTGCCAATTATCCAGGTACCCTGTCACACTCAAGCCGTAGAAAGACATGTGAAACTCGTTACAGAAACATCACAGTCTGTATGCGGAGAAAGGGCCCGAAATGGCTTCATAAAGAACAGGATTTTGTCCAGGCAGCAAATGACAGCATTCAACCAGAAGACTGATTATTGTTTTGATTAAGTTATTAATTGGACAAAATGGATGTTTGGACATTACAGTTTGTTGTTAGCCGATTTTCAGTAAATTATTCGAGATTTAAGGGATTTCATCAATATTTCATGTCATTGGGGCAGTTGAAAAAATAATAATTTAGAGGTGAAACTTTGGCTACAAAATCATCTTCTATAGTGACAACTTCTCCAAACTATTACATAGTTAAATTCAAAAATTTTTTTTTTACCTCCACATTCACACCACCCTACTATACAATTAATAAAATATTAACTTTTGCAGTAGTGGTTACAACCAGGGCTAGATTTACCGCCAGGGATGCCGGGGATATCCCCGGCACTGAGAACTGTCACCCCCGGCTCTGCTTTAGCTAATATATCCCAGCCGGTGATGAAATCATAGACATTTATCTCCGGCTCTTCCGAAATATTTTTTTCATCCCCGGCACTGGTCTTTTCTTAAATCGAGCACTGGTTACAACATCTAGAGCAGTGCTTCTCAAACTTTTTTTGTTGTGCCCCATCGAATCTAACTAAACCTTTAAAAAATTAGTGCGTTCTCTCCCTCCGTAGCATATATATATATATATATATATATATATATATATATATATATATATATATTACTTTATTTACTAATAGTTGGCCAGAATGGGTTTACTCTCGAATCGTTGACCGGATTGGGTTTACTCTCGAATAGTTGGCCAGATTGGGTTTACTCTCGAATAGTTGGCCAGATTGGGTTTACTCTCGAATCGTCCACTATCCACCTTTTTTTTTATTTGCCAGAAATTTAGGTCATAGATATGGATGTCTCTTTTCCACTTAATTATGGGGGCCACAATGAAATCCGAGAGGTCATCAACAAAATTGCTTACTGCAAATGCCAATGTCGTGGAAGCAAGCCCGGTCAAGATGAAAGTAATGGCCAACGCTACAGTGACTACAATATAGAAACAGCCATGAGTGGTCTAAGATAATCTTCATTTATATGTTGACTTCCGACTATTCATTAACGGAATGTGGATTAGAATTACAAAATATATGGCAGCTATGACCAGACTTGACAAGATCGGGAGGAGCATGAACAGCTTCTGCACAAAACACATTTTGTTAAAGCCACTGGTGATCCACATCATGTTGTTAAAGCCACTGGTGATCCACATCATGTTGTTAAAGCCACTGGTGATCCACATCATGTTGTTAAAGCCACTGGTGATCCACATCATGTTGTTAAAGCCACTGGTGATCCACATCATGTTGTTAAAGCCACTGGTGATCCACATCATGTTGTTAAAGCCACTGGTGATCCACATCATGTTGTTAAAGCCACTGGTGATTCACATCATTTTGTTAAAGCCACTGGTGATCCACATAATGTTCTTAAAGCCACTGGTGATCCACATCATGTTCTTAAAGCCGCTGGTGATCCACATCATGTTGTTAAAGCCACTGCTGATCCACATCATGTTGTTAAAACCACTGGTGATCCACATCATGTTCTTAAAGCCACTGGTGATCCACATCATGTTGTTAAAGCCACTGGTGATCCACATCATGTTGTTAAGCCACTGGTGATCCACATCATGTTGTTAAGGCCACTGGTGATCCACATCATGTTGTTAAAGCCACTGGTGATCCACATCATGTTATTAAAGCCACTGGTGATCCACATCATGTTGTTAAGCCACTGGTGATCCACATCATGTTGTTAAGGCCACTGGTGATCCACATCATGTTGTTAAAGCCACTGGTGATCCACATCATGTTATTAAAGCCACTGGTGATCCACATCATGTTGTTAAAGCCACTGGTGATCCACATCATGTTCTTAAAGCCACTGGTGATCCACATCATGTTATTAAAGCCACTGGTGATCCACACCATGTTATTAAAGCCACTGGTGATCCACATCATGTTGTTAAATCCACTGGTTGATTCACAATATTCTCTATTGCTGCTAATCCTAGAAAATAGACGAAAGATGAACCATGCACTGTAGACCAAGTCATCAAGGAAAAATCTTGAGATTTCCTACAATGATCATAGCGCCAAATGTGACGTAGGAAAGAATCAATCTAGCCTGGTCACCATCGCTAATCACTTCTGGCTACATTAGAAAAGCCAAAGCTGATCTTGTTCAGTCATGTCTCACGTGACATGGCCGTCGTAAGACGTCTATAAAGAAGGTTCATCTGAGAGATCGCACCAGAAAAATAACAACCAAATAGACAGGCCTTGAGAACTACATGGAATATTATAAATAATAATAGGTCAAAACTGATCCCGCAGGTAGATATGAGACAAATAGTACAACGGAGAGACCATTTAAGTGCAGTTTCTCGGAAGTCTTTCCAACCATAAAAACTTGTTCAGGGACGTATTAAATAAAAAATGAATGAAATAAACGTTGGTTTAGAATAGTTTAGATCCAGTGCTCGATTTAAGAAAAAAAACCAGTGCCGGGGATGAAAAAAAAATGTCTGCAGACCCGGGGATAAATGTCTATGGTTTCATCCCCGGCAGGGATGACATTAGCTAAAGCAGAGCCGGGGATGACAGTTCTAAGTGGCAGGGATATCCCCGGCGGTAATTCGAGCCCTGTTTAGATCATTATAATTTGTATTCACTGAAATTTCATTTTCTTTTTCTTTTAACTTTAAAAATGCAAAAAAAACTTTTACGTATATTATCAATCTGTTTGAAATGGCCAACATACAGATTCTAGGTTTTCTTAATATTGTTAATATATTTTATATATAACATATGCATTATAAATAGTCTTATAACTATAGGTTTTCTTAGTATTGTTCATATATTTGTATATACAACAAGAGCTTACATTTTAGTTGAGTATGACATTTTTATATATCGACTTTTTTACACTGAAAGTTATACTTTTCAAAACAAAAAAAAAACGGTTTAATTTTACCGCATTCTGATGCGATTCGGCGCTTTGGTGCATTCGTGACGGGCGTATACTCCCCCTCCCGTGGCACGTGATATCACTGAATCTAGTTCATTAACCTATCAAAAGGATTATATCTCATTTAATCAAATAGGGAATCAGAGTTTATAATCGATTTTTTAAGAAGTGTTGTTCAATTATTCGAGTATTCAAATATTCGAGTATTCTTCTTTAGATTGGAATCATAACACGTTTATAGAAATATATTAGAACTGTTCTTAAATTTTTTGGGCAGGTGTATAGGTTATTTGGGACAGATGTATAGGTTATTTGGAGCAGTTGATTAGGTTATTTGGGGCAGATGTATAGGTTGTTTGGGGCAGATATATAGGTTATCTGGGGCAGATGTATGGGTTATTTGGAGCACTTGTATAGGTTATTTGGGGCAGAGGTATAGGTTATTTGGGGCCGATGTATTGGTTATTTGGGGCAGATGTATAGGCTATTTGGGGCAGATGTATAGGCTATTTGGGGCAGATGTATAGGTTATTTGGGGCAGATGTATAGGTTATTTGGGGCAGATGTATAGGCTATTTGGGGCAGATGTATAGGTTATTTGGGGCAGATGTATAGGCTATTTGGGCAGATATATAGGTTATTTGGGGCAGATTATAGGCTATTTGGGGGCCCTAAGCCAAAGTACTTGTCGTGGCCCCTATGATATATTAAATATTAAATTTCTATAACAAAGTCCTCGGCTATGGGGGAGGCCGTGACAGTTTTCTAGTTTGCCTATCTATAATTAGAGCCCTGGTCTAGATGGTGGACATTCTGTGACAGGGAGCCCTGGTCTAGATGGTGGACATTCTGTGACAGGGAGCCCTGGTCTAGATATGGACATTCTGTGACATGGAGCCCTGGTCTAGATATGGACATTCTGTGACAGGGAGCCCTGGTCTAGATATGGACATTCTGTGACAGGGAGCCCGGGTCTAGATATGGACATTCTGTGACAGGGAGCCCTGGTCTAGATGGTATACATTCTGTGACAGGGATTAGAATGAAAGAAATCGTCTCTGTGAATGAAAATGTTTTATGAAGCTATCTGTAGGAGAGTTAGAGAAAATGAAACAAAAAAAAATGAAAAAAAAAATATAATGTGGAGCTGAAATGTTTTAATTGCTACACTTTTTATCACACAAATTTAAAATTGAAAATAACTAAGTTAATAAAAAGGATACATTGAAATTTAAAAATGTTTGTATATTTGAATGCACAATCAATAAGACGAAAACAATTGTAAGGACAACATTTATCCAGCTGGACTTATGGAAAACAAAACAGAATGTAGGCCCAAACCATTTGTCACGTGATGTCCCACAGATCACTTCATTTACATCCCTGACTCTTTACATTAGCATATAACCTTTTTGTCGCCCCTTTACACGTTCGACTAACTGGATTGTCTCCTCATTTAAAATTTACATTTTAAAATCTTCCTAATCCTAATTATTTAAAATTGTGCAATTAGGGAAATGAATCTTTAAATAACAATGACAAAAACAACAGCTGTTGACAAATTTGAGTCAAGCATTGTAGCGCTGTGGTACATTCGTTAAGTTGTGGTCTCATTGTGTATGCACTGTGGTACATACGTTAAGTTGTGGTCTCATTGTGTATGCACTGTGGTACATACGTTAAGTTGTGGTCTCATTGTGTATGCACTGTGGTACATACGTTAAGTTGTGGTCTCATTGTGTATGCACTGTGGTACATACGTTAAGTTGTGGTCTCATTGTCTCAATGTCACCCTATAATTTCAGACTAACTCTTGATCCTATATCAAATCTGGATAGAACTGTACCATACAGTATAGATCTGTATTAGCCTGTATAGAACTGTATATACCTGTACCGGCCTGTATTGACCTGTACCGACCTGCAGATGACTATAGTGCAAAAGAGCTACACTTTCTTGTTTAGAACAGAGAATAAACAAATGTTAGGATAGTGTCTACAAACAAATGTTAGGATAGTGTCTACAAACAAATGTTAGGATAGTGTCTACATACAAATGTTAGGATAGTGTCTACATACAAATGTTAGGATAGTGTCTACATACAAATGTTAGGATAGTGTCTACATACAAATGTTAGGATAGTGTCTACATACAAATGTTAGGATAGTGCCTACATACAAATGTTAGGATTGTGTCTACAAACAAATGTTAGGATATTGTCTACATACAAATGTGTTAATTTTGATAAACTCAGAAAATAGTTGGCAATAAAACAAAGTTTGTGAATGAATTTCATTTTTTTCTTCGATATCAAATTAACCAAACAAATTAGTTTTAAATAGTATACTTTGACTTACATCAGTTTAGTACCATGCATTTATTTTGAAATGGCGGTGTCAAATTGTTGTGAACATAAAAAGTAAATTAAACTGTGATATGAAATGGGATAACAGATGAACAAGTTCGTCAGTGAAAGTTGACAGTTGATACATGTTGACAGCAGATACCAGTTGACAGATGGTGCCAGTTGACAGTTGATACAAGTTGGCAGCAGATACCAGTTGACAGATTACCAGTTGACAGTTGATACAAGTTGGCAGCAGATACCAGTTGACAGATGGTACCAGTTGACAGTTGATACAAGTTGGCAGCAGATACCAGTTGACAGATGGTACCAGTTGGCAGCAGATACCAATTGACAGTTGATACCAGTTGACAGTTGATACAAGGTGGCAGTTGATACAAGTTGACAGTTGATACAAGTTGACAGTTGATACAAGGTGGCAGTTGATACAAGTTGACAGTTGATACAAGTTGACAGTTGATACAAGGTGGCAGTTGATACATGTTGGCAGTTGATACAAGTTGACAGTTGATACATGTTGGCAGTTGATACAAGTTGACAGTTGATACAAGATGACAGTTGATACAAGATGACAGTTGATACAAGTTGACAGTTGATACAAGTTGACAGTTGATACAAGTTGACAGTTGATACATGTTGGCAGTTGATACAAGTTCTATTCAAACAAAACACACAAAGTCCAGGACAATTTCGAACAATGGGCCAACACCGATAGTGTTTGCCCGCGGGTCACACATGGTTTTTTCTTGGGCAACGAGAATATTTTTTACGAAAATCAATTATCGACGATTTGTTACATTTCTGACTTAAAATATACCTGTTATCAATAGAAGTTAAGAGATCAAATAGACTGACAATTGACATTCATAAATTTTATAACAGATAATACGGTGTATAGCGCTCGACTGTCGACCGGAGAGTCCTGGGTTCAAACCTCAGTGAGAACCTTGGAATTTTTCAGGTTCTGGAGTAAGTTCCCTAGTCCACCCAGCTCTATTGGGTACCTGAATAAAGTTGGGAAGTGAAGGCGGCTGGGCGTCATGCTAACCACACAATGACTTCATATGCCGGGTTATAGAAACAGGAGAATTCTACACTTCATCTGCCACGATAAGCCCTCAGGGGCTTAAGGGAACTTTAAAACTGTTTACTAATGCAAACACCAAGAGTAAACTTATAACATCTACGCAAAAAGTTAGATCATCAAAAGCAAACAGAGAGACAGGCAATAGAAACAGAGACAGCAAATATATACAGAAATATGCAATAGATGCAGAGACAGTCAATAGATACAGAGACATGCAATAGATACAGAGACAGCCATTAGATACAGAGACAGCCAATAGATACAGAGACAGGCAATGTATATAGAGAATGGCAATAGATACTTATAGCCCATGATTTGGCGTGAGCCTTCAAATAATGTGACAGACTGCAACATAGATACAGAGAAAGATAATATATACAGACACAGCCAATAGATACAGATACAGGCAATAAATACAGAGACAGGCAATAGATTCAGAGAAAGGCAATATATACAGAGACTGGCAATAGCTACATTTTTTTTGAATACTATTAGAAACCTAACACTTTGATCCGACTCTATTCTGCTTTTGATTGACTCGTCTGGTTCAATGCCAGGGTCAGGGTCACAGAACTGGAAAAGAAAGTTGGAATGAAATAACACTCACCATGAAGACTAATTGTTTGATTACTCGATGGTCAGTCAGTCTTTGAAAAGCGGCTAATACCTCACAATACCGGACATATCTTTTCATCTCATCAGGGGATAGTTTTTGGAATCATGCCAATGGGAATAGGAAAATCATTTTTGTATTGTGATCTATTTCACACTGGGCATTGAAGAACTTATAAAATACATTTGATCAGTAAATCGGGGGCAGGGGGTTGTGGGGAGGGGGGGTGTTAAAACATAATTAGTTTAGAACGAAAAATAATACACAACAGATAACAAGTAGACATTATGTTATACACACAACAGATAACAAGTAGACATTATGTTATACACACAACAGATAACAAGTAGACATTATGTTATACACACAACAGATAACAAGTAGACATTATGTTATACACACAACAGATAACAAGTAGACATTATGTTATACACACAACAGATAACAAGTAGACATTATGTTATACACACAACAGATAACAAGTAGACATTATGTTATACACACACAACAGATAACAATTATGTTATACACACAACAGATAACAAGTAGACATTATGTTATACACACAACAGATAACAAGTAGACATTATGTTATACACACAACAGATAACAAGTAGACATTATGTTATACACACAACAGATAACAAGTAGACATTATGTTATACACACAACAGATAACAAGTAGACATTATGTTATACACACAAAGATAACAAGTAGACATTATGTTATACACACAACAGATAACAAGTAGACATTATGTTATACACACAACAGATAACAAGTAGACATTATGTTATACACACAACAGATAACAAGTAGACATTATGTTATACACACAACAGATAACAAGTAGACATTATGTTATACACACAACAGATAACAAGTAGACATTATGTTATACACACAACAGATAACAAGTAGACATTATGTTATACACACAACAGATAACAAGTAGACATTATGTTATACACACAACAGATAACAAGTAGACATTATGTTATACA
>JAGDYQ010000022.1:2567692-2590021 GCA_021962125.1 Bulinus truncatus
CGTTGTTGTTGGTGTTGTTGTCGTCGTTGTTGTTGTTGTTGTTGTCGTCGTTGTTGTTGTTGTTTTCGTCGTCGTTGTTGTTGTTGTTTTGTTATTGTCGTCGTTGTTGTTGTCGTTGTTGTGGTCGATGTTGTTGTTGTTGTTGTCGTTGTTGTTGTTGTTGTCGTTGTTGTTGTCGATGTTGTCGTCGTCGTTGTTGTCGTTGTTGTCGTCGTTGTTGTTGTCGTCGTTGTTGTTGTTGTTGTTGTCGTCGTTGTTGTTGTTGTTGTCGTTGTTGTTGTTGTTTTGTTATTGTCGTCGTTGTTGTTGTTGTTGTCGTTGCTGTTGTCAATGTTGTTGTTGTTGTTGTTGTCGTTGTTGTTGTTGTTGTTGTTGTCGTTGTTGTCGTTGTTGTTGTCGATGTTGTCGTCGTCGTTGTTGTCGTTGTTGTCGTCGTTGTTGTTGTCGTTGTTGTTGTTGTCGTTGTTATTGTTGTTGTCGTTGTTGTTGTCGTTGTTGTTGTTGTCGTTGTTGTTGTCGTTGTTGTTGTTGTTGTCGTTGTAGTTGTCGTTGTAGTTGTCGTTGCTGTTGTCAATGTTGTTGTTGTTGTTGTTGTCGTTGTTGTTGTTGTTGTTGTTGTCGTTGTTGTCGTTGTTGTTGTCGATGTTGTCGTCGTCGTTGTTGTCGTTGTTGTCGTCGTTGTTGTTGTCGTTGTTGTTGTTGTCGTTGTTATTGTTGTTGTCGTTGTTGTTGTCGTTGTTGTTGTTGTCGTTGTTGTTGTCGTTGTTGTTGTTGTTGTCGTTGTAGTTGTCGTTGTAGTTGTTGACTAACAATTCATTGAACAGTGACGGATTGATGTAAAGTTGATGTCACCAGTAGAGAAGTCGTTGTCTAGTTGTTTTTTTTTTTTTAAATGGCGTCATTGATTTGAAACAGATGTGTGTATTATATTTATATATCTTTATCTTAAGACTGATAGATACATACTGATAGATAGATAGATAGATAGATAGATAGATAGAGATAGATAGATAGATAGATAGTTAGATAGATAGATAGATAGATACATACATACATACATACATACATACATACATACATACATACATACATACATACATACATACATACATACATACATACATACATACATACATACATACATACATACATACATAAAGAGATAAAATTGCCAGATAGATAGCCATAATGAAAAATATTTGTTTGAATAAGACACTAGATAGAAACATGGATAGATAAAAATAGATAGATAGTATCAATCATAGAACGAATTGAAATTTCTTTTTTTCAATTATCAACTTAGTGATAATCATTGAGCAGAACAAAGTGGATGAAAAACCTGGCCAATGACAAAGACACTTGCGACACATGATACTGCACGCGAGACTGTGACGACTGACATCTGGTGGTCTCTCACTATTATAATCGTCACATGTCCGTCTTTTAAAAACAGACAAACAAACAAACAACAAAGAACTTGATGACTCAAGGCAATCAATGACTCAAACCAACCAATGCTACACTCAATGACTCAAACCAACCAATGCTACACTCAAATAATGACGCAAACCAACCAATGCTACACTCAATCAATGACGCAAACCAATCAATGCTACACTCAATCAATGACGCAAACCGATCAAGGCTACACTCAGATGATGACTCAAACCAACCAATCATACACTCAATCAATATCCCAAACCAACCTTTGCTACACTCAATCAATGACCCAAACCAACCAATGCTACACTCAAATGATGACTCAAACCAACCAATGCTACACTCATTCAATATCCCAAACTAACCTTTGCTACACTCAATAAATGACCCAAACCAACCAATGCTACACTCAAATGATGACTCAAACCAACCAATGCTACACTCAATCAATGACCCAAACCAACCAATGCTACACTAAATACATGACCCAAATTTTCCCCTCCAAAGTTATCCACTCACTAAATAGATAGCAACAATCGATGTACAACAAGTGCTGCAGACGTCACAGACCGCCATCTTGAATTAGTTGCTCATTGTTTGATATCAACAATTGACTGTCATCAACCGGCATTTGAAACGGGCCATTTGAAACGGGCCATTTGAAAAAGGCCATTTTATAAAAAATAGAAGGGTCGCGTCAATGTATTTGAATGATACTAGTGAGATGGTTTCAGCAGTTTCCTTCTTCTATACCCTTCCTTACCCTGGTTCTCACAACATTCGCGCGACTTTCGTTTAGACCGCTCGGCCATCCGTCCCTTGAAGGTTTGTTTTAAGAGTCATACTTGTTTATTTGTATGTCCTGTTTTCGAAGTTTTCAAATACAAACAAAAAATGAAAATAAACATTACTGTATGGTTTATGTTTGGTTTGTAGGTTACAACGGTGTTTAATAATACGCTTGACCTTAAGTTGTATGTTCGATCTGCATTACACCTGACCTTAAGTTGTATGTTCCATCTGTACCACACCAGACCTTAAGTTGTATGTTTGATCTTTACAACACCTAACCTTAAGTTGTATGTTCGATCTGCACTACACCTGACCTTAAGTTGTATTTTCGATCTGCACTACACCTGACCTTAAGTTGTATGTTCGATCTGCACTAAACCTGACCTTAAGTTGTATGTTCAATCTGCACTACACCTGACCTGACCTTAAGTTGTATGTTCGATCTGCACTACACCTGACCTTAAGTTGTATGTTCGATCTGCACTACACCAGACCTGACCTTAAGTTGTATGTTCGATCTGCACTACACCTGACGTTAAGTTGTATGTTCGATCTGCAATACACCTGACCTTAAGTTGTATGTTCAATCTGCACTACACCTGACCTTAAGTTGTATGTTCAATCTGCACTACACCTGACCTTAAGTTGTATGTTCGATCTGCACTACACCTGACCTGACCTTAAGTTGTATGTTCGATCTGCACTACACCTGACGTTAAGTTGTATGTTCCATCTGTACTACACCAGACCTTAAGTTGTATGTTCGATCTTTACAACACCTGACTTTAAGTTGTATGTTCGATCTCTACTACACCTGACTTTAAGTTGTATGTTCGATCTCTACCACACCTGACTTTAAGTTGTATGTTCGATCTCTACTACACCTGACCTTAAGTTGTAAACATCTAAACATCTTAATTTAATGGGTGCCCCAATGAACTCTCAAACTGCTAAATCATTTTAGGCGGGTATCCTAGACACAAATGTTCACATTGTGGTTGGCTAAAAAAAGCTCCTTTTTTGGGGGGCCCCTCCACCTGTATGGGGGGCTCATAGCAGCCTATAATTAAGAACTACTCTGATTGTGTGTATGTGGGCGTCTACTTATGTGTGTGCGTGTGTGTGTGTCTAGCTGTGGCTGTGTGGGGCGCATGTGTGTGCTTACGTGTTTGTTTTAAAAGTTTGTACATAAAAAAAATGTATTCACACATATGTGCTGCAAGACTCAATGAATTTCTTAATTCAGTTTCAACTTCGTTTCAGAAGAACTTTCGATCCAATAGAGTCAACAGAACCTTCATTTCGTGCGATAACCATTTATCCTACTGTATGTAATCAAGTGGCATGTATTGTAACAGTTGCTTGTATTGTAACAGTTGCTTGTATTGTAACAGTTGCATGTATTGTATCGCCTGCATGTGTTATAACAGTTAAATTTATTGTAACAGTTGCTTGTATTTTAGCAGTTGCACGTATTTTTAACAGTTTTCTCGTGTTGTAACAGTTATTAAATGTATTGTAACAGTTATTAAATGTGTTGTAACAGTTTTCACGTGAGTTACGACAGCCAAATAACAAGGCTAAAACAATTACCTGATGAATTTACAAAATGGCTTCTTAGGAAAGAGCACATAGTTAGCTCGTCAGATTCAAGCGGGCTTAAAATGTAAACCAAACGAGTTAAACCCGTTCCTGAAATCTCGGCTGAATTTCTAAATGTACACATTTGAAACAGTTCTGTTCTTTTATAATAATAAAAAAAAAATCTTATAAAATGGATGCATTCGCCATAAGTTCACCACAATCTAACGGCATTCATACAAACTTTGGGGCCTCACCGCATAATGGCTTAAGAGGAGGGGCCCCTTTCTAAAAAAATAAATGTGTGATTTTTTTTCAGTGTCAGGGGCCCAGCCGCGCCGCTAGCCAAAAATAATCAGTCGCTGTGTGTGAACTCGATTCTTAATTTTAAAATGTGGAGCATTCGATTACTCTGTACAACACATTTGATTTATAATCAAAATACAGAAGGTTAAATGGGGGAAAAAAAAAGGGGGGGGGGGTTTACAATTCAATAAAGGCTACAATAATCTAGAGAGATGATTTCACTACAACTTCCTACATGGGCGGATCCCAAGATGTGGTCCTAACCGTTGGGGAAAAGTAATTACAAGTTTTAAAGTAAAATTGACTATAAATTTGTAATGGCTTCCAAGTCGTTCTATTTTTAAACCGTTCAGATATTTTAAAGTATCACTGTAGACTGTAGACCATCTATAAATTAAGATTTTGGCAATGAATAAGTTTTTTTTTTCATATCAAATAAAAACGTTGGACTCTTTATAGCTTGTAGTATAAATACAATTTTATTCGTTAGCAGATTAGTGCACATGTGAGGGTGTTAAAAGGAAATTGAATATAATATTAGAATAATATACATATAGAATACCACCAGAGCCGTCACTAGCTATTGTGACTGTGAGAGTCACATTTTTTGATGCCCTTCTCCCAGTCTGAAAATTGCAAACAAACATTTTATAGCACTCTTTCCGCGCACCTTCCTAGTTCGGCGCCCTGTGCAACCCGCAGTACCCTTTCCTACGCCACACTTTGTTTAGCAGTGCGGTGATATAACATGTTCATTGCATTGATAGAGGCTACGGCGATATAACATGTGCATTGCATTGATAGAGGCTACGGCGATATAACATGTGCATTGCATTGATAGAGGCTACGGCGATATAACATGTGCATTGCATTGATAGAGGCTACGGCGATATAACATGTGCATTGCATTGATAGAGGCTACGGCGATATAACATGTGCATTGCATTGATAGAGGCTACGGCGATATAACATGTGCATTGCATTGATAGAGGCTAACGGCGATATAATATGTGCATTGCATTGATAGAGGCTACGGCGATATAACATGTGCATTGCATTGATAGAGGCTACGGCGATATAACATGTGCATTGCATTGATAGAGGCTACGGCGATATAACATGTGCATTGCATTGATAGAGGCTACGGCGATATAACATGTGCATTGCATTGATAGAGGCTACGGCGATATAACATGTGCATTGCATTGATAGAGGCTACGGCGATATAACATGTGCATTGCATTGATAGAGGCTACGGCGATATAACATGTGCATTGCATTGATAGAGGCTACGGCGATATAACATGTACATTGCATTGATAGAGGCTACAGTTATTCAATTTTTAAAGACAGGGGCGGATTCAAAAGAAGACTCACATGGCGCGCGCCCTGGACATTGACTTCTGAAGGGCCCCACAATACAGCAACTTTATTCCCGTATGTTGCACATTTGATTCCCTGTTTCTCTTTAAATTAAAATGGCTCCGAACTTTCTTCTGAGCCCGGGGCCCCAAGCGACCTTAATCCGTCTTTGTAAAAAGGAGGCGTTGTAAAGGTTATTGTGAAATGTTTAGACCAGCGGCCATCAGACTTTCGGACCTCAAGGACAGCCTAAGTTCACAGGATGTATTTCTTCGGAAAACTAAATTTTATTCTTGATATTCCCGCAAATCACTAAATGCATATTTATTTCAGCAAACAACTATATGTCTATGTCTATGTATGCATGTCTATGTATGAGTAATGCTAAGTGTACGGAAAGGAAGAATGTCGAACTTTTTTCCGCGGACCAGCGAAATCTCGCACATTGCCGACCATTGGTTAAGAAAACATGTCTATACTGTGATCGATGGTAAATACCACATACTGAAAAGTCTGCCTTTCAAAAGTCTTCTTTCAAAAGTCTGTGTTTCAAAAGTCTGTTTTAAAAGGCTTTCTTTCAAAAGTCTGTCTTGAAGTGTGGAAAACTGTTGAGTGGTAGAGTATAGGGCACGCTTTATTTAGGTTGGACTGATTGGGTGCAGGGCATAAGGGTGCGATAAAGGCGTCTTCTGCAGAAGAAGAAAAGTTAGTTACAGGGATGTTAGGGCGGGGAGGGAACAGGGTGGCTCACTGAAGAATCACCCCCCCCCCCCATGCGCACTCACATCACACAGGGAGACAAGTTTGCCCCAGTGTATTGACAACTGATCCACCGGAGAGCGGGAAGGGGGGGGACGGGGGGCGCGGACTGCTCACCCCACACGAGGGGCGCCCCGGATAGGCGGACACGGGATCATCTTACTTCAAGTGATAGAGGGGTGGGGTGGGGGTTGAGGGGTGGGGGTTTGTGTGACACAAGTCACGTGAACACATTTGGGGTGGACACAGAGCTGAGCAGCAAATTAAATGGCGGCAGAGAGTGAGTGGATACAATTACTCCCTCCCACCCCCCTATTCTATCTCTGTCCTCCGACTCTGCGAGTTCCACAAAGCTTTTCCCCCATCATGGCGATGGTCGAGCGGGGCGTGAGGGGCGGGGGCGGGCGCGCGCATTACAGTTTAGGTATATCACATGATATGTCAGCTGACAGTATTAAACTATTAGAGAACGCGAACCTGCAGAAGAGGAGGACTGACGGAGGGCGGCAAATGGAGATCCCCCTGATGTAGGGCGGCAACTGGAGATGATTCCCCCCCCCCCTCCGTGACTAAACAGACAGTCCATACATGCATGTGAAAGAAAAGTTAAAAAAAAAACTCTGCCGTCTTGTAGAGACTTGGGAGACTTTAAGTTAATGACCCTCCTAGGTCCCGCTTAGGTCCATAATTTTAGCCTCGGATATGGTCCGCGGGGGTTGGGGGAGGGGTGGGGGCGTGATCGGAGACTGGGCACTTGAAAATTCTAGTGATGTTGACGGAACTCTCACACATAGGACTCCCCACAACACCAGGTTTTAATAGCACGGCGCGAAATGGATCATTACATTGATATAGTTGGAAGCAGTGTCGCTGTACTGAGCTACTTTTTCGTAAATTCGCTCATTTGTTTAAAGGTTTACCCGCTATTGAAAAAAAAAGTCATAAGTAGGGCAAAATAATAGTTTATTTACAAAGTTAAATAGGCCTAAAAATATACTTTCACATTCATTAGACAGTTAATCTGCTTGCATCTCACCTAACAAAAAAATAAACCACATTCGAGAGTATTGTTAACTAGGGGGTAAAGGTCAAGTTTGATTCTAATATTATCCGTAGTTTTAATATTTGGTTGCTAGACAATAAAATAAAATTAATAGACAATTCTTTGTTTACGAAACATTTATATGTAAGCTCTGCACAACATATGAATATTAACCTTAAAAATGAAACAAAAATCAACATTTATTTGTAAAAAAAAAAAACGTTAATAATTTCGTTAACTTGTAACAGTTTCAATAAAATACTGTTGTTGTAGTAGTAGTTTTGTTTTATTAGACGGTCTTATACAAGATATCAATGTTTTTTAATCTTTCACTATATTTATTTAAAAGAATAACACTTTTAATTATTAAATAAAATAAGACTTGATATTGATATTTTAATTGATAAATGAATATGTAAAGAAAAAATTCAATTTCTAGAAGGACCACTTTGTGTAAATGTATACAGTTTTGATATAGCCAATGAGTTGATTTTTGTTTATGAGGTTTGCTTGATTGAACGCAGTGTTTATGATGTTTAACTGATTGAATGCAGTGTTTATGATGTTGAACTGACAGAACGCATTGTTTAAGACGTTTAACTGATTGAACGCAGTGTTTTTGATGTTTTAACCGATTGAATGCAGTGTTTATGATAATTAACTGATTGAACACAGGTAGTTCTGAAATTCAATAAATACAGCTCTCAACTAACGAAACAAAAAGTTAAGTCATATTAGTACACAACCAGCTTAGTGTTGAAATGAAACTAGAGGTAGCTAGGGTGAAGTGTAGTGCAGGTCCCAGGTTCCAATCCCAACGATGCCTCGCTAGAGACATGTCACTATCGCCCTGCCACCTCAGCCGCGTCGCTCAAAACTTTGGGACCATCGCGTTAAATGTTTGAAGGAGGGGGGGAGGGCTTCTGAAATGATACCTCCCCCATGTCGATGCCCCTAATTATTTGAAGGCGTCGTGGCCCCCCCCCCCCAATAACGGCACCAGTGATATTCTAACGTTGTTTTTTTTTATATACTTTGTGTGCTCATTGCATAATGCATGGATAAGAGACTTATCCTATGAAGGATACTTTGATAAGTCTACTGTGTCCAGGTCAAAATGGCGGGAGAAAAAAAAACCGTTAATGATGATTAGGATATATTGTTAAGACTTAATGACATAATGCGAGGATGTTCAAGAACATGTCATCTGTTGTTGTTGTTGTTGTTGTTGACGCGTGTGATTAATTTTGATTTAAAAATAATGTTTTGAGAATGGCAATGGTAAAATTGTATAATCTTGTGCTAGATAGGGTAGGTAAGGTAGGTAAGGTAGGTAGGGTAGGTAAGGTAGGTAGGGTAGGTAAGGTAGTAGGTAAGGTAGTAGGCAAGGAGGTAATGTAGGTAAAGTAGGTAGGGTAGGTAAGGTAGTAGGTAAGGAGGTAATGTAAGTAAGGTAGGTAAGGTAGTAGGTAAGGAGGTAATGTAAGTAAGGTAGGTAGGGTAGGTAAGGTAGTAGGTAAGGAGGTAATGTAAGTAAGGTAGGTAGGGTAGGTAAGGTAGTAGGTAAGGAGGTAATGTAGGTAAGGTAGGTAGGGTAGGTAAGGTAGTAGGTAAGGAGGTAATGTAAGTAAGGTAGGTAGGGTAGGTAAGGTAGTAGGTAAGGAGGTAATGTAGGTAAGGTATGTAGGGTAGGTAAGGTAGTAGGTAAGGAGGTAAGGTAGGTAAGGTAGGTAGGGTAGGTAAGGAGGTAATGTAGGTAATGTAGGTAAGGTAGTAGGCAAGGAGGTAATGTAGGTAAGGTAGTAGGTAAGGAGGTAATGTAGGTAAGGTATGTAAGGTAGTAGGTAAGGAGGTAATGTAGGTAAGGTAGGTAAGGTAGTAGGCAAGGGGGTAATGTAGGTAAGGTAGGTAGACAGTGCCGTAGCGTTCTTAACTCGCGCCACGCGCACAATACCTTTCAAATATCTTTTTAGCCCCCCCCCCCCAATTCTAAAACCAAATAATATTACATGTACCATTTGGCGCCCCTTTGTGAGTAGCGCCCGGGGCATGATGCCCTCCCCCTTTCCCGTACCTCGCT
This sequence comes from Bulinus truncatus, assembly GCA_021962125.1. Lineage (NCBI taxonomy): Eukaryota > Metazoa > Mollusca > Gastropoda > Planorbidae > Bulinus > Bulinus truncatus. Next base: position 2,577,055 of record JAGDYQ010000022.1, read on the forward strand.
ACGCCTCTGTAGGTACGGTTGGTAAGTTGTTTTTTTTAGTAATGGTAAAAACTAATAGCCACTGAATTGATACATTGAATCGAATCACTGAGTTATTTAATTAAACTGATATTGCATTTCAAAAAAAAATGTTTGAACTTTCTAAAATATTTCCCAATTAATTTTTTAAATTTTTTTTTTAAATAACAAGTGAATTTTTAATATAAATAAATTCTATATAAAATATTAAATTTACTTTTGATCTTATTTAAAAAAAATGGTAAAATATAAGTACTTACAATCATGAGTGTGTCAACATTGTAATTGAGAAAGTTATTGACATCGACTTATTGTTTAATTTTATTCTGAAGTCACATTCATTAAGTCCAGATTTTCCGATGCCATAAATTACACATGACGACATCGCGGTATTTACATGTATACAGTGCATTTTTTTTTTTGTAAAAAAAAAAATAGGTGCCGGTACTCAGTAATGGATTGCCGAACTTTTAACTACCAGCTTACACCTCGAGGCGAACTAAATCACAACTGCAAATATACTAAATATTTAAAACAATTTTATTTTATAATTAACCAACTTAAATCCTCTTAAAATACAAGAAAAGTAATAATTTTTTCCCCACACTGAAAAAGGTAGTTTATAGGTAGTTTATAGTTAGTTTGTAGGTAGTTTATAGGTAGTTTATAGTTAATATTTATGAGTGCAGAACATTTAAAACTATATAAGAAAACAATGACTTATTTTAAATCCGATGATAATATTTTTTTTTAATTCAAATAAAAAGAAGAAATTTAAAAATAATTGTAGAATCAACTAATTGTTATACTGGTCACAGTTGACATCTTGTATTTGAGTCAAGTTTGGCGTATATGTTAAACTCGTTCGAAATGTTGAATTAACAAATTTATCTCTAAATTAAGAAAACTACCAGATTATCATTGTGTGTGAATGTATTTAAAGAGAGGGAGAGAGAGAGAGAGAGAGAGAGAGAGAGAGAGAGAGAGAGAGATAAAAAGGAGAAAGAACGAGAGATAAAAGGAGAAAGAAAGAGAGAGAGAGAGAAAGAAAGAGACAGACGTCACAGAATGGACATAAAAAATACTATATAATTATTTTTTTATGATCGCATATTTCCGAACTTGAATTAGTATATTATGATAAATTATTATTAATACTTGTTTTTTTTTTTTAAATTAGAATTTGAGGCAAATTTTGTTTCGATTCATTAAGCCAGATGATCAGCAAAAAATGTAATCTATTTAGAAAATAGAAATTTTCTGCCGTCCTAATCAGGAATCGAATACAGGTCATTGAAGTGATAGACGATACTACTAATCAAAGGGCGCAAAGGAGTTCAGATGTACAAATAATGCAACAAGGCTATCTTCTGAGTTGACGATATACAGTTTTTTCGGAAATTGATGGCAGTTTTCTAATGGGTTAAAGAATTGGTTGGGTATAGCTATTGGTCAAAAATTAATATAAAAGTTCATGAGCTGTAGAAACAGTGTAAATTTTGTACTACTATGACGGGTTTGTTTTATTTTTTTAAATGAACGTAACTTTGCACTTTGAGAAACTTTATGTTGGGCAGTTAATCCACACCCCCTTCCCAAAATCAGGGCTTCCGCCAGGAAATTTAGAACCCCTCACAGACTAGCCTTTGGTTAAATTTGAAGTAAAATAAATATAAACTAATTGTCTAAAGTGAATGGGGGGGGGGGGGAGAGCGCATGTTAATGGTCTTGGCACCTGACAAGTTTTTGTCTAGCGGCGACCCTGCACCGGGTCCCGTGGGGGTTAGGCAACCAAAATAGGAGAACATTCATTCATACTTGGTACTATGTATATACATTTTTTCCCCTTTCTAACAGTAAACAAAGTTCTGGGTTTAAGTGTAGCAGAAGAATACAGGTGAATTAAACATTCTTGTTTTTCCCCAGACTAAATTTAACGGTCAAGTCAAGAGAGTTAGATTAAATAATTAAAGCAGGGTGAAATAAACAGTAAACAGCAACAGCAACAAGACTCACCGTTGGTGAACAGAAGACAACATTTTCATGTCTTTCTCACTCATGGAACCAAAACTGTGCTACGGAGTTCTCTTTCTGAATTATTAATATCTTTGTTTTTTTTCTTCTGTTTAATTCACCTATCGACAGATCACCTCGCTTGTGGCCGATATATATGTAAATTAAGAATCCAGTTGACTAAATCCAATTTCTCGCTTCGTCAAAGTACTTGCCTCAATTTCCTTTCGTTTTGTATTTCTTGTCTTTTTTTTTTTTTGAGAAGACGGATTTTTGCGTCTACCTTTCCTTGCTAGTTTTCACTCAGTAATTATACAACAAACTTTGGAAACACTAAAATTTTGTAACGTTGACGGTTTCATCCGATGGATATAATTTCTCGGAAGATCTTCAGCGCTGGAGTTTTCCAAAGTTCTAAACAGATAAGAAGCACAGATAATCTCTTAGCAGTTAATAAAAACTTTCAATCCCAGCCCCCGGAAAACAATCTTCCACTCGGCAAGTCTCATGCCAAGAATCAATGAGTTAACAAGTCTCAAAAAAAAAGAAAAAAAAAAAAGACATACACGCATCTGAGGGTTGTGGGGGGGGGGGGGGAGGGATAAGACGTAAAGACCCAGGGACACAATAACTAAACTTGTGGGGGGGGGGGGGGAGGGGTGGGGGCAAACAAAACCGCCCATTCATGGCGTTAATCGGTGGCTCTGTTTTTATTGTTATTTTTGTATTTTATTTACACCCCCCCCCCCTTTTCCTTTTTCTCTGTCTCTCACTCTCTCTCTCTTTCCCTTTGAATGACACCCCCATTTTCGTCACAGGGATGAGAGAAATCGCAGGGCCAGTAACATTAACCCTTTTCTGAATGAGATAGGCGGAGCGAGCCGATGTCGGTGACAAAGAAGGCGGAGTCAGGAGAACAATGCACGGAAACGTGATCTTTTGATTGGCATCAGGCAGCGTCCAACAAGGAAACATTCCACTCAGGCTGCCAACTATGGTCATTTTGATTATTTTTTTTTTTTGTTTTTAAAGATTTTTGGGATTTTCCGTAAAAGTCAAAAGAGTTTGTGTCATTTTATTTTGGTGAATTGTTGAGAAGATCATACATACAGATCAGAGAATTCTTTCTTTTAACCCAGACACCAAACTATGTAACAGCAACAGATTAATATAATATAGTAAGAATTAATTAATAATAATGGAGTATATTTACTCTTCAAAATGTTTATTATGGTATTAGTAGAATTACTTATAAACTTTGCGGATTACTTTTTATTAGGCACAAATTATAAAAAAAATTCAACTGCGATAAACGCTTTATATAAATATTCAGGACATTCATCCAGCGGAGTGATGGTCCGCCCCGGGCGGTAATGGGGCGCCACCAACAATAGCTACGTTTTCCCCTCCCCCCCCCTTTTTTTTCTATATCAGTTCAATCAGAGCCGATCCTAGCCTTTTTGGGCCCCCTTCACCGAGACTCTTAGAGATAAATATGGGCCCAAAGAAAAAGCGTACCTGTCAATAGTTAGCATTACATGTGATAGAAATTCTTTATAGTCCTTTTGAAAATGGGGGGGGGTTACAGTCCGAACATATGTATGGGCCCCTACCCCTGAGGGTACAATAGACTGCTATAAAATAACTTCGCGAACGGTTGATGAGCTTGATAAGAGGGGGCCCCGTTGGATGGAGATTGTCAAGGGCGCAAGTCTTACTCCTTCCAACCTAACGAACCATCCACCATATATCTGACGATCATTTGTTTACATTTTCATTTATTTATTTAATTCGTATTTTTTTTGGGTCTTTAAATATGTAACAATAAAAGTCAGTACTAAACACATGAGTGTATTAATGACTAACTTAAACTACAACTAATAACTATCAACAAACAACTATCAACTAAAAACTAACAACTATCAACTATCAACTATCAACAAACAACTATCAACAAACAACTAAAACTATCAACAAACAGCTATCAACAAACAACTATCAACAAACAACTAACAACTATCAACTAACAACTATCAACTAACAACCATCAACAAACAACTATCAACAAACAACTAACAACTATCAACTATCAACTAACAACAAACAACTATCAACTAACAACTATCAACTAACAACTATCAACTAACAACTATCAACTATCAACTAACAACTATCAGCTATCAACTATCAACTATCAACTAACAACTATCAACTATCAACAAACAACTATCAACAAACAACTAAAACTATCAACAAACAACTATCAACAAACAACTATCAACTAACAACAAACAACTATCAACTAACAACAAACAAATATCAACTAACAACCATCAACTAACAACTATCAACTATCAACTAACAACTATCAGCTATCAACTAACAACTATCAACTAACAACTATCAACTAACAACTATCAACTAACAACTATCAACTAACAACTATCAACTAACAACTATCAACTAACAACTATCAACTAACAACTATCAACTAACAACTAACAACTAACAACTATCAATTAACAATTATCAACTATCAATTAACAACTATCAACTAACAACTATCAACTAACAACTAACAACTATCAACTAACAACTATCAACTAACAACTATCAACTAACAACTATCAACTAACAACTATCAACTAACAACTATCAACTAACAACTAACAACTATCAATTAACAATTATCAACTATCAATTAACAACTATCAACTAACAACTATCAACTAACAACTATCAACTAACAACTAACAACTAACAACTAACAACTAACAACTAACAACTATCAACTAACAACTATCAACTATCAACTAACAACTATCAACTAACAACTATCAACTAACAACTAACAACTAACAACTATCAATTAACAATTATCAACTATCAATTAACAACTATCAACTAACAACTATCAACTAACAACTAACAACTATCAACTAACAACTATCAACTAACAACTATCAACTAACAACTATCAACTAACAACTAACAACTATCAATTAACAATTATCAACTATCAATTAACAACTATCAACTAACAACTATCAACTAACAACTATCAACTAACAACTATCAACTAACAACTATCAACTAACAACTATCAACTAACAACTATCAACTAACAACTATCAACTAACAACTAACAACTAACAACTATCAACTATCAACTATCAACTAACAACTAACAACTATCAACTATCAAGTATCAACTAACAACTATCATACTAAAAACTATCATACTAACAAATATCATACTAACTATACAGCATTAGCAAGTAATCGAGAAATAGGGGGTGGGGGGGTCATTAGATGGACACGGGGTCGAGTGTCATAAACCAGCCCTGCAACAAAATTTTAGTTTTGCCACAATTAGGTATAAAAAAAAAAAACTAACTATCCGCGGAGCCCCCCCTCAGACGCGGGGCCTGGCGAGGTCGCCCCACTTGCTACCACTTTGAGTACTCACCGAGCCAGACCGTTATAATTAACTACATTTGCGTCATACAAATAAATAAAACCCTTTTATTACTAAAAACTCTGAATGAGTACATATTTTATTGCAGATAAATATTGTTAAATATGCCGGATAGTGCGGAAGCCAAATATCGCAAACCGAATAGTCAAGAGTTTATTGTAGATGTAATTCGAATAGCACCCCCCCCACACACACACACCAGCCCTGTAGCAGGGGCCAGGCATTCCACAGCAGGGGCCAGGCCAATAGCAGAAGGGGGGGAGGGCGGGGGGGCCCAGGAAATAAATGTTACTAAGTAGAGCAAACAAGCAGAGGAGGGCCAGGCAAAACGCGGGGGGGGGGGCGGCGGACCCTTGCCCCCCCCACACCCACCCGCACGCTACGGGTCTCTCCCCCCCCATACACACACGCAGGCAAAAAAAATGTAACTTGTGTAACTCATGCACCCAGAGATGTTCTTATTGGTTGACAAATTAGCTGACCACCGACCACCTTTGTTACTCAGCTTCAAAAGATCCACCTTCACCTAATTATTCTAATGCTAAGGGGGGGAGGTACCCAGACAGATCCGTTTGCTTAGGGTCCCCAAGTATGTAAGAATGGTTCTATGTGTCAAAGTTTAAGATGAAAATTTGAATGCAATTAGTACATCGTTTGTGAATGTATATGCTTGTTTAACTGGGCAGGTTTACATTAACAAAGTCATCCTTTTACTTTGACTTGATAATATTAACAAAGTCATCTTTTTACTTTGACTTGATAATGAAAAGATTAATTATATCGGTCATTCAGTGCCTCTTAGGTGGTACAGTTGATTGGAAATCAATGCGATCAACGTAATAACATCTGCCTGATTCTATTCAGTTTGATAAATCGATATGACATTGAGACCTCTGATTTTTGTGATCGATATGGAGTGGCTGGCGCAGTGCCTAACCTAGGTATTTGGGGGCCCCAGGGGGGGGGCTTGGCCTCTTTGGGGGCACCTGCATTTTGACATTCGAAACCATGACATGAGATAATGTACTTAATATTTAATGTAAAAAAAAAATTAATAAAATAAATTTCGGGGCTCCCTCAAGCTGGAGCACGGGGGGGGGGGAGTTAGGGAACCCCCATGCCCCACTCTAGGTACGTGTCTCGTCTGGCGCTTAAACAAGGCGTACAAATTGTTAAATCTATAAGAAGCAGGATAAATTCAGTGTTTAGTTTTTGCATATGCCTTCATTAAAAAAAATTGTAATAAAAGCAAACATGTTTGTTTACGAAATAGCAATACATTTTTTTAAAAAAGTAAAACCTCTACAAAATGTTTCGACATTTACCTTCTCAATAAGAAAAGAAAATTATTAATTCAACTTAAAAAAACTAAAACTTGTAGCCCACCAGAGCCGTGTGGGACGGATGGCCGAGTGGAGTAGATACTCGACTGTCGACCTGAGAGTCCTGGGTTCGATCCTCGGTGAGGACCATGGAATTTTTCCAGGTGAAATTTGGTACAAAGTCGTCCCACAAGTCCACCCAGCTTTAAATGGGTACCTGACTTAAGTTGGGGAAGTAAAGGCGGCTGGGCGTTGTGCTAACCACACAATCCCTTCATATACCAAGGTTATAGAAACAGATGAATTCTACACTTCATCTGCCCCGATGGCCCGTTAGGGCTAAGGGAACTTTACTCACTTACTTACTACCACCAGAGCCGTACCTAGGGTGGGGGGAGGAGGGGGTTCCAAATTCGATAGTCCCCCCGGGCCCCAACTTAAGGGGGGGCCCAAAAAGTTTTTTTACATTAAATATTAAGAACATTATCTCATGTCATGGTGTCGAATGTCAAAATGCAGGGGCCCCCGAAGAGGCCAAGCCCCCCCACCGGGCCCCACCCACTGTAGCCCACCTGTCAAAATTAATATTTCTAAATGAAACTCTTTAAGAATGGTTTTACTTTTGGACCAGTTATGTAGCGGTCTTTGGTTGTGGTAGCTAAAGTAAACGCCCCAGCGCTATTCGGAACCCCCGTGCTAGGAGACTAATTATAAAAGAAAGCTGTAAATCATTATATATATATATATATATATATATATATATATATATATATATATACAGACACCTTACTATAGACCGTGTCTATGATACTGGCCCAAGCCCCAGGGCATTGTACCCCCCCCCCCATTTGGCCAACTCTAAACAAAAAAATGTTCAACTGACCAGCCCGGTTCTGTGCCCAGGTCTCGAGGATTTGTTCCAGTACATATGTGGAGGTGTGGAGGTGTGGGATCTATCTATCTATCTATCTATCTATCTATCTATCTATCTATCTATCTATCTATCTATCTATCTATCTATCTATCTATCTATCTATCTATCTATCTATCTATCTATCTATCTATCTATCTATCTATCTATCTATCTATCTATCTATCTATCTATCTATCTATCTATCTATCTATCTATCTATCTATCTATCTATCTATCTATCTATCTATCTATCTATCTATCTATCTAACCATCCATCCATCCATCTATCTATCTAACTATCTATCTAATCTGTCTGCCTGCCTGACTGTCTGTCTGGCTGTCTGTCTGTCGATATTTTTTTTTCTATCTGTCAATCCAACTATATTCTTTATCTTTTGATTTTTAGGTCTGTCTAGCATTCCGTCTTCAGCCAACAGGTATCCGCATGTCTGTCTGCCCATATGTCATTCACTCAGTCAGCAAGACAGTCAGTCTGAATGTCTGTCTCTTCTTTAAAAAAAAAATCGAGAATACTAACACTGAAATTCGATCATTTATTTTAAAAGCTGTAGTGGACCCACGCCCCCCTCCCTCCCTCCCTCCCCACCCCACCCTCACTCCACAGTCCCCCCCCTTCCCCGGACAGAGTGTTGTCCGTTTGTAAAGTTTGAGCACACACTATCAACTTACCTCCCTTTTTCCTTTGAAGGCGACATTCTCCGGTTGTCTCCCGCTGCTTGACTTACCGTTCTTTGACCCTGTTCTATTCAACATGGCTGACAACGTCTTGTCACTATGGACGCCAGGGGGATAACTCTGTGCTTTTATAAGATTTTTTTTCTTTTTCTGTGTGTGTATTGTATTAGGTCAAGCCTCAGTATATCAGCGAAAGTCTATCTATGTGTCTGTCAATACCACCAGGACTTACGTCATTTGTATCAGTTTAGCACGTGAAAGGCTGTGTCGGTCTAAATACGTTGCCTTTTTATCGTATATACAAATACACATACAACCCATACACACAGACACATACACTCACATACACACATAAAATAATTATGTAATGCTCTAGTCTAGGGTTCCTCATTTCACTGAGTTTTCGCTTCGGGGCCTCTTCGTCTTCAATATTTGAAATGTATTTTTTTTTGCTGTAAATTGGGGGAAAGGACCCAAGGGGACCCCCGTTGTCATAGCGTTTTAGGGGGCCTCCCAGAGTTCCTAGCTGTGCTCTATCGCTTTTTCGGCGCTCCTAACTATTTAGGCGCCATGTGAGGCGGCACAACACCATTTACCCATACTGATTTACTGATGCCTGGGCCCCCTTTACCCATACTGCCTTACTGATGCCAGGGCCCCATTTACCCATACTGCCTTACTGATGCCAGGGCCCCATTTACCCATACTGCTTTACTGATGCCAGGGCACCATAAATCTCAAGAATGGCTCGTAACCCCGCAACCACATTTTTTTTGCTTAGATACATAAAAGAGGTTAGGAGTGGTTAGGACAATTATTTCTCTGTGGGCAAAATACTGGTTACCTCTAGCATACCGGTTACCTTTAGCATACTGGTTACCTCTAGCATAAGGCGTTGTCAAACACCCCCAATAAAATCGAAACATTTAAATCTTAATCAAGTAAATTATTTATCTTATTTTCCACAACGTGGAATATTAATTACATTTTTCTCTTATGGACATTTTTAAAAAAAAATGAAGTAGTTTAGTAGAATATTACTTGAACTGTTTAAATCGTATACCTATAAAAAGAATATTTTACAGTGCTGATCCTAGGGATTTAGGGGCCCGGGGGGGGCGTGGCCCCTGCATGCGCCACTGCATTTTGACATTCTACATCATGACATGAGATAATGTACTTAATATTTGATGTAAAAAAATGTTCGGGGGTCCCCCCTCTAGCTTGGGGCCCGGGGGGAGACATTCGAATTTGGACCCACCCTCCCTAGTTACGCCTTTCATATTTTATTCTTAGATAACGTGCCCTTGATGAAATTCGGACCGCTTGACCATCCACCCCCACCCACCCCATTCCTTTCCTCCTCTTAAATTTGTGAATATCCTATTCCAGATTTTGCCTTTTGATAAGCACCGCACGCCCCACCCACCACCCACCACCCACACACCCATCCCTTCCCACTGCCTTTATATTCTTATAAAAAAGGGGAATCCAAGATGATGGTCTCTCAAATTCTTGTATTTAAAGATTTACACAAATAACCCGCGCACACAACTAGAAATGAGACCCCAGCGCCTGTCTCCGCATGTGAGAACGCAAATAACCGTAAAAAAACATTATCCGCGAAACTTCTCATACCTCCAAGCATGTATGACCCGGGTCATAGGTCAGGATGGAGGACATACCTTATTGCAGATTTATTATTTGACCTCACCCCCTCCCAACTCACACTATTTGATATACTGATACTGTAAAAGAAACGCATCCCGGGGTGGGTGTGGGGGGGGGGGGGGTAATGATAAAGGAGAAGAGAGGAAGGGGAGGTAACTTATGTAATGGGAAGGGACCTGTAAACGTATTCTGACATGGGGCTAACATGGCTTGTCTCCCGCCATTCCCCTCCCACCCACCCCCCCCCCCACCCCCACCCTCCGTGCAAACTGGCAGCCATATTGTTCTTTCCGAGCGAGTAATGCTTTTGACGCAATCAGTTTACAGTCAAACCCTTACCAAATACAAAATAAAACTGCAAGGAAGTTTTTTTTTTATTTACGGTCACGTAAAAAGAGGAAGAAGGGATGCTGGGTGAGGGGAAGGGGGGGGGCAGGGGCGGCCGACCCCCTCCCCCCCCCGCCCCGGATGTTCTCACCGAGTTATCCGATCTCGCTTCTATTTCTCCTCACCACCTCTCGGTGCTTTCGCTCCTCACTCCTTACCTCCCCCATCCTTTCCCATCTCTTCTGTCACTCCGCCTCTTAGTGTCCTCCCCCCCTCACCACCCCCCCCCAACCTCCCACCGCACTCCTTCATATGTTCCTTTTACCCCCCCCCTCCCGTCCACCTCTCTCCAGTCACATTCTTGACGACTTACCCGTCTGACGTTTTTCATGACGGCTCTCCTTTCATTCGGTGAGTTGGCTTTTAATTGGTCCGAAATTAGCTCCAGTGTTCTGTGACAGGGGAAGGAAAGGGAGTGGGGGGTGGGGGAAGAGACAGAGAGAGAGAGAGAGGGAAATAGAGAGTCCGGACAATAGCAAGACAGGTAACTCTTGTACAAAAAAAAAAAGAAAGGGGGGGGGGTCGGAGTTACTTCCCTCTCTGGGTCTATTATTTAACTCCGTTGTGCTTTAAGTTCTAGTGGAGCAGTAAATCTGGTATGAACTCTGGACATTAAAACTTCGGAAACGCAATTTTTATTTCTTTTATTTATTTGTTATGTTTTTTTTTTATATTCTTTTCTCCTCCTGCATTACACAGAACAATAGCGATTTATTTTATTGCAGTATAGCTAGCCTGCGATGATAGCATTCGTGAATTTATATACATGTATTCGAATTTCGAAGTATGGCCGAGTGGTGTAGATACTCGACTGTCGACTTGAGAGTCCTGGGTTCGATCCTCGATGGCCCATGGAATTTTTCCAGGTGAAATTTGTTTCAAAGTCGTCCCACAAGTTCACCCAGCTTTAAATAGGTACCTGACTTTAAGTTGGGGAAGTAAAGGAGGTTGGGTGTTGTGCTAACCACACAATCCCTTCGTATGCCTAGGTTATAGAAACAGATGAATTCTACACTTCATCTGCCCCGATGGCTTGTTAGGGTTTAGGGAACTTTACTATTCGAAGTATGCTTATAAAAAAAATACAAAAAGCGGTCAGTCCCCTGTGGGGGGGGGGGGATACGTTTACGTCAGAAAAGTCCTTATTGAGAGATTTTTTCATTGGATGATCACCCACGCGCACGAGCACGCTAATGTGTTGTCACAGACAAGAATACACCGTATAACCAGAGGCGGATTTAAGGACGGGATCACCGGGCGCGCTCGCTCAGGGCTCATCATATTTTGGGGTCCCATAGAGGTCAATTGTAAACCGTCTCTTATGTTTCACTTTTTCTAAAAAAGGCCCAAATATTTTGCTCTGCGTGCAGGGCCTCAGCTAACGTATGTCCGCCCCTGCCAGTAAGACAGATATATAGGATCTCATTAAACTGTCATTGTTTAGTTTAGTTTATACTAAACAAAGCAAAGTATAAAACACTGTTAAATGAACGCTCTTTGTTTGTTTTTGTTTGTTTTTCGGCAAATATTTTCACCTACACTCTTTGTATCTGTATGCATGTCTGACCTGCTTGTCCCAGTCCCTTGGTATTTCTGCCCTCCCCGTCCGTCTAAAGACCGTCGGGCCAGTCTAGAATAATTTTCAAACACACTGTCCAGTCTGAGCCTTTCATTTCCAACGGGACGGTACCCTATCTCCCCCCCCACCCCGCCCCCATAATGCCAAAATACTTTACTTCCAGACAAACCCCCCCCCTCCCGGGGGGGGGGGGAGAAGAGGAAAGAAAAAAAAAACTCGAGTACGGAACGAGGGCTCCGGTCACGTCCCTCGAGCCAATCACAACATGGGGAGTAAGGGCAAGATACCCTCCTCGGTTCCCCACGGGGCGTCCCATAATGTGTCCGACTCACCCAAGAAAATCCGAAAGGAGCCGACTCTGAAATACACCAGATCGCCGCGGAATTGAATTTGCTGCTGACTGAACAAGACACTGCTTAACGTTCTGTGTTTGTTTAAGTTTAGAAGTGAGTCACTTGGGGGGAAACAACAAATGATAAAATAGACGAGTGACGCGCCGCCCATTGACCCCTTTCCCTTTTCATCACTCTGATTCATTAGTTTGAGTTAGGTCCCCTTGTGAATGATAGAGTTTTCAAACAATTAGATTAACCCAAAAGAAAAAGAAAAAAAAAATTAAATCGTCTTTGAGGGCCAACTTGCTATCATCTTTCTTTTACACGGAGAGGTGTACATAGATGGACTGATAGGAAACAGTTTAAATAAACTATTGTACTAGAAATAAAAAATAATGTATTTAAGCACAATTTGATAAATAAATATATATTTATTCATCCACATAGTATAGATGACCATATATATTTAGAAGGAGAGAGAGAGAGAGAGAGAGAGAGAGAGAGAGAGAGAGAGAGAGAGAGAAATATTGATAAATATAGACCAATATATTGATC
>JAGDYQ010000022.1:2590521-2774059 GCA_021962125.1 Bulinus truncatus
AGATGGACAGACGGATAGACCAAAGGACAGTCAGACAATAGATTAGATAGATAGATAGATAGATAGATAGATAGATAGATAGATAGATAGATAGATAGATAGATAGATAGATAGATAGATAGATAGATAGATAGATAGATAGATAGATAGATAGATAGATAGATAGATAGATAGATAGATAGATAGATATTGCTATATAGAGTTCCAGTTACATATTACAGTCAGGTGGTATTTTCTCTCACACACCACGCCTACCATACCTCCGCCCATATGGAGAACCACTTCCAGTAAAGAGAGGCCAGAGGCACGATTAAGGCGATAGATAACCTGGATTACACCAGAGGCGGCGTCACACCCCCCCCCCCTTAAGAGGTGGGTCGGTGTTAAACGCTGCTAGGGAGGACGGGGCGTCAGTTGCCTGCTGCCTACCGCCACTTTTTTTTTTACAGATCTGGCAGAATTATTAGTGGCGCACTTTAAAGGGGGTGATGGTGTGGCCCGGGGGGGGGGTGGGGGGGAGGAACACTATCCGAAACACACCCTACGACACTCAACGCACACACACCTTCTGGCTCTCAACAGTAAGACAGTCGTTCCTCCGTGGAATGTCATATTGCCGCCGCCCCCCACCCCCCAACCATCACACTGCAGATCTATGCATTTAGTGTGTCCCTCTTTAATTCCAGGCTCATCAGACACACACACACGAGGCTCACACTCTCAAGTCTTCGTGAAATGATTTTTATTTTATTTTCCTCATAAAGCTTTAAGAGCAAACCAATAACAATACTAATAAGCCCGCGCGCGGAAAGATGAGTTACAAAAGGAAACGGTCGATAGTCATTAAAATGTTAAAACTTGGGGGGGGGGGGGGGGGGAGCGCCACTGTACAAACAAATCATAAGCTCTACTTCACCCTCCTCCGGCAAAAAAGACTCTGGGATCAATAAACTGGGTGATCCACTCACTACAAGCAGTTGTAACTTCCTATTCATGCCACCCCGGACAGTGATGCTATAAGTTGGTGGTGTTCATTTCATTTAGTAGCTCTTTCAAAAAAAAAAAAAATCTCTTGTAAATGCTAATTTGTTGATGGTTTTTTTTTTTCGTATCCTTATTTAAAATGACAGAATCCCCCTTTATTTAAAAAAAAAAACTTACATTTTTGCCCCACACTGCGGGGTTGGGGGGACAGAAATTAAGTCTGACACCAGAGAATCATAGCATTAATCCCCATAAACAGTTTCTGTTGCAATATTGGATTACATGGGACACTTAATGGAAACTGTACGGACAGTGGGGGGGTGGGTTAGATAACTTTTAAGTACTTTATAGAGGGCTAGTGATTTACTAAATCTAGGACTTTTAAAAACTTCGAAGATACCGACCCTCCCCCTCCCCCACCCAATCGCCTCAAAAATAGACCTAACCTGGTTTCAGCAAAACAATTAAAGATTTACATTAAATTTTTTAATTCTTGGGGGGGGGGGGGGGGGGGCTCCTGACAAGTGTATGGGTTGCCTCCCCCTTACTGCAACCCAAGATCAATGATTATCATTCAAAACAGTCAGTCAGAAATATATAGAAAAGAAATGTGATAAGAAAATATGACCAAGCTCTGGTCAGTATGAAAAAAAAAAAATAATAATCAAAACTTGAAACCTCTCAGCCATAGCTTCCTGAGTTGCCAAAATCTAAAGACTAAAACCATCAGCCTACAGTTATTTTTAGTACAAGTAAACAGCAACATGTAAATGGAGACAAATACATACACACACACACACACAAAGAGAAATGGCTGTTAAGTGTGTTTGACTGTGTTTGACGCAGTCATTTTTTTTTTTTTTTTCAAAAAAAAAAAAGGAAAACTAGAGGCCAAGCTTAACTGTGCTTACATTGTTAATATAAGACTAGAATTGAAAGAAGAGAAATGGACATTCAGTTGGAGTTTTAAATCATAATTCACACTCAGATAATGTCTGAATGTTAGAACATTTGTCATAGAAAAAAAAAAAATTTATTTTAAGAAAATCCCTAGTAGAGAAACATATGGTTGACAAACTTGACCATATAAGACCATATAACAGGAGTGGACAATCATGCCAATGAGAGCTGAAGTATATTTTTTTAAATATACAATGAGTATGATGTGGTACACCTTAGTCAATATGACTAAATTCGAAATTTTTAAAAAGTTGTAAAAAAAATTATTACATTTTCAGTGGTCCCCCACTCATTTGGGAACATCAATATTCAATACATCTATAGAATATTAAACTATGCAAAACAGTTCCTAATAGTCTTTAAGTAATTCCCTACCGAACCATTTTTTTTTATCAATGTGGCCATGACTTTTTCTTGGCCAGCTTTTCACACCACACCCTTAGTGAAAACCTTTGAAAAAAATTTTCCCTTTAACATTCAAAAATATATAATTAGCGCACAGAAGTTAAATATAGAAATGGGAAATTGATGTCAAATTTAATTAGCATTTTAGTTGAATTGTAATGTTGGTCTATCTGAAACACAGATTATACCTTTTCATATTCTCAATAAAAAGAGACTTATAACGCTTTATGCATTCTGCGGTAGGGAATGAAATAAAGAAACAATATTCAGAATAACCACTATATACAAATTTTCACTTACCCTTTTTAGAATGCGTAAAACCAATATAGAGTATCCTATAAATTTCAAAGAACTGTGCAGCAACCTTTGTTGTCTTTCAGGGGTGTTGAGTTCATTTCTCTCACCACCTCTATAAACAAGTCATTCACATTGTGTGTACTCTTGGCTGATGTTTCTAAAAAAGGGCAACCCCAATGCTGGGCAAGACAAGCACCTTCTGAGGAGGACACTTCCCTCTGGCTGTCCAAGTCGGATTTATTGCCGACCAGTATCATTGGGATTCTGTCAATGCCTTTCACACGTTGTATTTGATCTTTCATGGTCTTGATGTCTTGGAAAGTCTGAATACTAGTTATACTATACACTATAACAAAGCCTTGTCCATTTTTTATGTACAAGTCCCTCATAGAGGCAAACTGTTCTGTACCAGCAGTGTCCAGAATTTCAAGTACAGAAGGTGCTGAGTCGACTTCAATTTCTTTTCTGTAAAAATCTTCAATAGTTGGGTCATACTTCTCCATAAAGGTTCCAGATACGAATTTTACAGTTAGTGCACTTTTTCCAACTCCACCGCTGCCCAACACCACTACCTTGTACTCTTTCATCTTAATTTTTTTAAGATGAAAGAATTCAATAAATATGACAAGTGCAGATCACAAGCTGTGAATGCAGCTTAGTTGAAGTTAACCATAAATCCAAAAATGAAAACACCAGAGAAATTTTGATTTTTATTTTTTTTGTATCAAAATGTGAAGAGCATCACAAAAGATAGTTCACATAGTCTTATGTGGTATGAGATGGTGGTTTATGAGTCATAAATAATCTTTGCTAGCTTCTGACTGTCAGAGAAAATAATTTTGTATTAGTTTGGGATAGTTAAAATAACAAAGCTAAACAAACTAAAACACATAGTCATATTTATAAATGTTATTGAAATTATAAAATAACCGTTAAATCAATGATACAAACATTTGAAACAGTAACTAAGTAATACATCTATGACGACTATGACCTGCAGTGCTGCACTAATTTATTTTTAAGAACTAGCCTACTTTTTTATTCGTAATTAGGTATAATATGTGAAAACTCTTCAATTTAAAGCTATTCAAATATTTAATTTTTATATGAACTAAATAAAATTAACAACTAAAGACATAACATAAGATGTCTCGTAGGACAGGCAGTAATTCTTCAGTATTACCGTAAGGCGTAACAATGAGTTAAAAATCCCAAAATTTTAAAGATACATGTTTTTTTTAAATCCATAAGACACACAAATGTCCTAATATAACAGATATAAAAGACTTAAACACGCCCGTTTAGCTGTCAAACAATAATATTATAATTTAAAAGGTCTATTTATTCATATCTTACTAACATAATATCCGACCGACAGGAGCTGAACGCCATTTTAGGTTGAGCTGAAGTAAGCGGTGACAATGCAAATAATAATATCGCGAAAAAAGTTACATGCCGGTACAAATCATTATCATTAAGCTTACGTATTATGCCAACTTACGGTATTATACCAATTATTATGAATTAAAAAAAGCACACTAAAAAAACAATAAACATAAGTGTTACAATAAAGTTTTAACTTACAATTTTTAAAAATGTATTTTCTGTACGGTGAATAACTAAAAGATTTCCTATTACTTGTAAATGTAAAAATAGATGTATGTAGAGCTAGATTTGAAGTAAATATTTTTTGAAATATAATACTGTGGTTCACTTCCATTTAATGTATGAATAAAATATGTGTAATGTA
The DNA here is from genome assembly GCA_021962125.1 of Bulinus truncatus. Classification (NCBI taxonomy): domain Eukaryota; kingdom Metazoa; phylum Mollusca; class Gastropoda; family Planorbidae; genus Bulinus; species Bulinus truncatus. Next base: position 2,594,918 of record JAGDYQ010000022.1, read on the forward strand.
TACCCACAAACAAAAAGTGTTCTCACTTTTTATTCTTATTTATGATGCTATAATATGACTGTGCAGTGCTCGATTTAAGAAAAAATCATTGCCGGGGATGGAAACAATTTTCTGCTGAGCCGGGGTTATATCATCCCCGACAAGGATTTATTGTATGCCAAATTATTAATACCGTTATGCATACATTTTAAAAATTGTGTCTAAAATACCAGGGAAGTCTCACACTCACAGAAGTCTCTTACAGATGAGAAGCATCACCCTAGTTTGAATTCGTCAAGTCGTCAGTCTCATTTAAGACGTTTACTGTTAACATTATTTTGTCTGTCTACCGATGCAAGACTATGCCAAGTCTATTTCGTAGAAGAGCTAACAATGCAACCTCCCAAGGCCCCTACCAGTATTAATTCATATCAAATTGTTACCACAGCATATCTGTCAACTATCTTTTGAAGAAATCCAAATATATATATATATATATCAATAATAAAACAATTATACCCCAATGGCAAAGATAACATCTGTTTGATAGCATTGTATTATACTTCTCCAAAGTATCTAGACCTGGATAAAAAGAAATAACTAGATTGGCATCCCTGTACCATAGTGGGCCTACCCGGTGTTCTTGCAAAAACCCAAATAACAGCTCATATAACCAGAATGTAAAACTGTGCTGGATTGTCTTCTACATCCCTCTAGCACCAATTTGTAGTGGTGGTTCCCATATTGATCTTTCCAAAAAACGACCATTACATTTTCTCAAACCGGAGTAAGTGTAAGCTGTCCAGTAACTGGATTTGTGGATTGGTACAACAGTGATTTACTGTTTAATCTCAGAACATAATTAAGCCAATTTAGAGTAAATACAACCTATTGAACAATATTTGATGATTTGAAATACTTCGTTAAATGTGTTGAACTGATGAAAAAGTTCAACACAATATAATTTGTATGTAATATTGTGCGTATTAAGAATGGCAAGAAAAATAAGTCCTTGGAAATGGTGCCACACTACACATAAAGAAACTTTCAAAAAATATTTTAAAAAATAAAGCTGATTTTTTTAAAATAGATTTTTATTGATCAAATCAGCAATTATATACACCATTTGAAACAAAATAATTAGTATCAAACTAGTTATTTTCAAGTAACAACATTGAATACAAACAAAAAAATGAACATATCAAAATAACTGAATACTATAATTTTTTTTTATACAATTTTATACACATCTTCAGCAAAATAAAAAAATTCACAGTTAACACAAATAGTGTAACAAAGAAATAAATAGCATTATATACATTAATAAAAATGTATCTATAAAATCAGAATGCAATAGCTGTTATAAAGTCACACTAATGAACTATTTCAACATAATAATTAGACTAATAAATTGTCATTTTTCCTTAACCAATTCAACAAAACAAAAATAAGGAAAATCAATTTCTTTGTCCATTTTACCAATACCACAAAATATAAGCCTGACTATATACAGTTTTATCAAATATAAATTTTCTCTACTGCTGGTCATCATCTTCAAGGTCCGTGCCATATCGAGGGCTTGTAGGACTGTAATGAGGGGTGGTGGGAGAATAAGCAGGGCTACTAGGGGAATAGCCAGGAGAGACTGGGGAGGATGTGGGAGACGTGGGAGAATACTTGGGTGATGAAGGAGAGTAAGTTGGGGATGCTGGGGAATAGTTAGGTGATGAAGGAGAATAGGATGGGGATGTTGGAGAGTAGCGCGGGGAAGAGGGAGAGTAATCAGGAGAAGCTGGACTGTATCTCGGAGATGTCGGGGAATATTTAGGCGATGATGGGGAGTAAGAGGGAGAAGATGGGGAGTACTGGGGAGATGATGGCGAATATTGTGGGGAAGATGGGGAGTACTTGGGTGAACTGGGAGAATACTGTGGAGATGATGGAGAATAAGATGGGGAAGTTGGGGAATAGGATGGAGAAGATGGGCTGTACTTGGGAGAGCTTGGAGAGTATGATGGGGATGATGGAGAGTAATTGGGTGAAGATGGGGAATATGAAGGTGATGAAGGGGAATATGATGGAGAAGATGGGGAGTATGATGGTGATGTCGGGGAATATGAAGGGGAAGTTGGAGAATAAGATGGTGATGCAGGTGAGTAGTTCGGTGATGACGGTGAGTAAGATGGACTGGTGGGGCTGTAGCCTGGACTTGTGGGAGAGTAAGAGGGAGACGTGGGAGAATAAGATGGAGAAGTTGGAGAATAGGAAGGAGAGGTTGGGGAATAAGATGGTGATGTTGGAGAGTACGATGGAGAAGTTGGAGAATAAGATGGACTAGTTGGTGAATATGAAGGACTGGTAGGGCTGTAAGATGGGCTGGTGGGGGAATATGATGGTGATGTAGGTGAATACGAAGGACTCGTCGGACTGTAACTCGGAGAAGTGGGCGAGTATGATGGCGATGTTGGAGAATATGATGGGGAAGTTGGGGAATAGGATGGAGAGGTGGGGGAGTATGAAGGGCTTGTAGGGGAGTATGATGGTGAAGTTGGGGAATACTTTGGACTGGCTGGAGAGTAACCAGGGCTTGAAGGGGAATAAGATGGGGAAGTGGGAGAATAGCTTGGACTCTGAGGCGTAGCAATAGCAGGGGAACTTGGCATGTAGGCAGGCGATGAAGGTGAATAGCTGGGCGACGATGCTCCATGTGGGGATGGAATGTACGGAGAACTTGGTGATCCAGGAGATCCTGGCTGGGGGGACCAAGCAGGAGAGTATCCAGGAGAGTAACCAGCTTCACTTGCAGCAGAAGGAGAAAATCCTGCCCCACCTGGAGTCATACCACTGCCAACACCAGGTGACCAGGCACTGGCATAGCCAGGAGTGCCAACCTGACCTCCCCAGGGGGTCATCTGCGGTGACATGGAGCTTGTAGGAGAGCCTGCAGCGCCAAAGAACATGCCTGTTCCAGCACCACCTATAAAACAAATTCAAAAAAACATTTGCAGACATTTTAAAAAGATACAACATGACTATTTTGACAGTTCAAATCACCTTTATTTATATATTAGCACCACAATTTATTATTTTAGAGGTTTTAATGACCCATAATGCATGTTTATCTTTTTTATTATTGTTCATATGGTGAAAATTTTGCTAATTTTATTGAAAGTATTTAAGCAAGAAATTTTAAAAACAGACAAAAAAGGCTATTTGGTTCGTGAATTCAGTACTGAGTGATTTTAGTCCGGGTTTATATTATTGTAATTGTAGCTTATCTCGTGTGGAGAGGCCGAACTCCCATCGGGCGCCTCCCCAGGTGGCGGATAGGGGAAAGCTCGCCAGATATGGTGAGTGCCGATGAAATACAATTCTCGGGGCGGACCAAAGCAGGCAACTACTGCCTTGTAGTTAGTGGAGGGATCCACAAAGGCTAAGGGACATAACCTTAAACAAAGGCAACTACCCACAAGGCTGTGAAGGGCAACACCCTAGTGGTTGTGCACAGGGCTAACTACCCAGTCATGTAAAAAAACACTAGTTACGAAAGCCAATCAACAATTCAAAAACCGGACTGATTCAAATGAAAACCGACCTTCGCATGATCACGGACATGATTACTGGCTAGCGACTTGGAACGTGTTAAGCCTATACAGAGCAGGAGCCCTAACCCGCCTCACTGAACAGTTTAGAAAATACAAAATAAAAATAGCAGCACTCCAGGAAATCAGATGGAAAAATTCAGACATACTAAAAACAACAGAGTATACCATCTTTTATAGTGGAAACACCACAAATACATTAGGAACAGGTTTTGCCGTCAGGAAAAACATCCTCAATCAAATAATTGGCTTTAAACCAACCAATGAAAGATTGTGCAGCCTCAGGATTCGTGGCAAAATGTTCAATATGACCCTAATATGTGCCCATGCACCCACTGAAGATTCAGAAGGGAATACCAAAGAGGAATTCTATGATGCCCTAGAAAGGTTATATGAAAAAGCACCTGGACATGATATCAAATGAGTGTTAGGAGACTTCAACGCTAAGATTGGCAAAGAAACAGTATACAGACCGACAATTGGAAGCTACAGTCTACATGAAGAAAGCAACGATAATGGAACACGTCTGATTGATTTTGCATCTGGCAAAGGCATGACCATTAGTAGCACTAAGTTTCCACACAAAAGAATACACAAAGAAACATGGAGGTCACCAGATGGGGTGACAAGAAATCAAATAGATCATGTGCTAATAGACAGGCGACATGGTTCAGATATTCAAGATGTCAGAAGCTTCAGAAGAGCAGATGCCGACACAGACCACATGTTAGTCAAAATAAAGTATAGACAAAAAATAAGTATCTTTCACAACACAAAAGCAAAGATAACAAACCAATTTGACTGTGAAAAACTAATAAAAGAGCCACAAACAAAAGAAAAATATGCACAAGAAATTAAAAGCAAACTAGAAACACTAGATATAGATAATACTGAAAATCTAAATAGCCAATGGGAAAAGATTAAACAAATCATAAAAAACACAGCGGAAAGTGTCATAGGGTACAAGCAAAAGAAGAAAAGAGCTGAATGGTATGATGATGAATGCAAAAAAGAAGTGGAAGAACGAAACAAATTGAGGATAATAATGCTACAAAAAGCAACAAGAAAGTCAACTCAAGCATACACTGAGGCTAGAAGGAAGGCCACTAAAATATGCAGAAAGAAAAAACATGAATGGGAAAAGGGAAAACTAGTAAAACTAGAGGAATACTCAAAAGAAAAAGAAACAAGAAAAATGTACAGGGCCATCAAAGAGGAAAGTAACGGCTTCCAAGCAAGATCTCACATGTGTCTTAACAAATCAGGCGACCTGCTTATAGAAAATGAAATAGTTCTAGAAAGGTGGGCGGAATATTTTGAAGAAATGCTGAACATTAAAACTGACAGCGAAAATGATGTACCAAACATTGCAGAGGACGATGGGGCAGAAATAGAAGAACCAACCATAGAAGAAATAAATAATATTATTAAAAAGACCAAAAACAATAAAGCACCAGGAGAAGATAACATAAATGCTGAGTTACTCAAATATGGAGGATGCACACTACACTTACAAATACACAGGATGGTCAATAAAATATGGAAAGAAGAGATAATGCCAACAGAATGGGAAACAGCCTTAATAGTTCCGCTACACAAGAAAGGTTCGAAACTTAACTGCAACAACTACAGAGGAATCTCACTTCTCAACACTGTTTATAAAATACTAACAAAAATAATAGCCTGCAGAATAGGGAATTTCAGTGAAACAGTATTAGGTGACTATCAATGTGGTTTCAGGCCTAGCAGAGCAACCACAGACCACATCTTTTCCCTTCGAAACACTCTAGAAAAATGTTATGAGCATAATATAAACCTACATCAGCTGTACATAGATTTCAAGATGGCATATGACAGCATCAATAGAAATTATCTTTACAAAACATTGCAGGAGTTGTGTATCCCCAACAAGCTCATTAGACTAGTACGTATGACATTAAACAACTCAAGAAGCAAAGTGAAAATCCAAGGGGAAAGCTCAAGAGAATTTAAAGTAAACCAAGGACTTAGACAAGGAGACTCCCTTTCGTGCATACTTTTCAACTTAACCCTAGAAAAAGTCATAAGAAACGTACAGTTGGATAAGCGAGGAACTATAACACACTACCTCAGAAGTGAAAAAACAAAGTCTATGAAAACAGGAACAATATTTACAGAACCCATCCAATACCTTGCATATGCTGATGACATAACATTGATAGGAAAGCAAAGCAAGGATATAGCAAAAGCATACATAGAATTAGAAACAGCAGCTCAGAAAGCAGGTTTAACAGTAAACGAAACAAAGACTCAATATATGCTGTTAAAAAGAAATGAAAAAGAAGGAAGAGAAAAAATTTTCAAAATCAGTGATAGAGCATTTGAAAGAGTAGAAAACTTTAAATACCTGGGATCAACCATAAGTGAGAAAAACGATATAATGAGAGATAAAAAACAGAATAGAAGTAGGGAACAGAATATATTATACACTGCATAAAATACTGAAAAACAGACAGATCTCCAGAAAAAGTAAAAAAAACCATATACAAGACAATGATCCGGCCAGCAGTAACATATGGTAGCGAAACATGGACCATCAGCAAACAAGCAGAAAATATGCTAAACACTTGGGAAAGGAAAATATTTAGGAAAATATGGGCCAGTAAAGGACAATAACGAGTGGAGAAGTAGAACCAATTCAGAGCTGTACGAACTGTACGAAGAACCAAATATAACAGCTGAAATTTAAATGAATAGATTAAGGTGGGTAGGGCACATAGAAAGAATGGAAAACAACAGAGGTCCAAAAACGATTTATAAGACAACACCTAATGAGAAAAGGCCTAAAGGCAGGCCAAGAAGCAGATGGTTGGAGGAAGTTGAGAAAGACCTTAAAGCCATAGGAGTGAGAGAGTGGAGGAAGAAGACCATGGATCGGGAAAAGTGGAGAAGTGTAGTATGGCAGGCCAGGGCCCTAAATGGGCTGTAGAGCCAAACGAAGAAGAAGAAGAATTGTAGCTTATATATGCTTGTTTTTAAATATAATATGACTTGCAACATTAAACTTCAACCTTCTTAATTCAGCATTTATTACATTATTTATGATTGTTATCTAAAATTTAATTGTATTTTAAACGTATCATTAGAAAATATATTTTAGTACTGTATCACCTAAGAAGCACTATGAGTCACCCAGCCCCCATCTATATGTATGAATGAAGCTTTATATGTAGGGAATTTATCACACTAAAAAAAAGGAGATTTCTCTTTTAATAATCAGTTGAGAGCACCAGTGAAAATAAAACAATAGGTTTTCTAAGCACTTTGACAATGTATGGTAATACACTAAACAAATGTGTATATGGATAGTTTACCTGCTATATGTCCAGGGCCAAGTTGAGATGGAATTTCCATACCATACTTGCATTTTTCTGCATCGAGAAGAAGTTCAAAACAACCAGTTCCAATTTTAGCCAGCTGACCCAGCATAATGTTTTCTGAAACACCTTTCATAGGGTCAATCTCAGCATGAGAAGCAGCTTCCATCAAAATGTCAACCTGAAGATAACATTCTCATGATCATTAAACATTCATCAGAATTAATTAAGTAATAATCTTATAATTTCAAGAGGTTTCTTTTAAACTTTGCAATAAGAGTACATTTAAACAATATTTTTCAATAAGTAATTTTAAACAAATAATTTAAATATTTTACAAAAATAAGAGCTATTTTTTTTAATTTAGTATAAACTTAGTGTTAATGTCTTAATTTCAGAATTGAATTCATTTTACATAATAGAAATTAACTTCCAAAAAAAATAAGTTTGAAAATACAGTGAAATGTCGATATAACGAACGTCAGTGTAACGAATTATTCAGTACAGCCAATTATTTTTTTTTTGCCCCTTCCCCTTCGCTTATATAACATCTGTTAAAAAGTGTCGTTGTAACGAATTTCATATTTTCAGTATTGCGAAAAAAAAAGCCATTTTGCAGATGTTTAATTTTATCCCCTTATCATAAAAAAAAATTTAATTCGGCCAATTTCTAAAACTCAAGTCAACTTGAACTCAAACGAGAGTTTTAGCAAGGTCAGGAAGGGGAGGAGGAAGAGAGCCTAAAATGTCATGGGACAAACACATGAATGTAGTACACATTCGTGGGATTAAAAAAAAATCAATAAACCAGTGTTACTTCTGTGTTGGGGAAATGCGCTAATGAGAAAGAAGCCATACACTTAAAAGTATAGCTTATTGGGAGGTATGAGAAAGACATAATGGTTTTGGTATGTGTAGAAAGTAACTTGATAGTTTTAGTAAAAAACAATTTTATTGTTTTCGGTAGGGGCTTGATAGAGGGTCGCAATTATTTTAGAAAATGGCGATCTTATAGTTTGTGATAGGGACTTAATGGACAGAAGACTGCATTTTGCCAAGATGATAATAAACTACCGGTACCTGTATTTAATTAATAATACAGGAATGGAAGAATAAATGAGTTATTTATTTGACCTTTTTGTGACATTGAACTATACTTTTTTTCTAATTATAATAAAATTTAATCCAGTTACAAAAGTAAATAAATATGTAAATATATTTTTTAAATTATTTCATTTAATAAATCAGACAATATGAGTAAGATAGCCGTAGTGGGTTTCTTATAAATTAAGTGAAGTAAGTCATGTTGAATAACTGTTATAAAAAATTAATTACGTCCCTTAGTTCAATGACCGTTAGCGGTAACAAAAGCTGAAAGCTAAATTACTAGCTTAACTAACTTAGTTCAATGACCGTTAGCGGTAACGAAAGCTGAAAGCTAAATTACTAGCTTAACTAATAAGAAATAAACGGGGAGAATATTTAACATATTTTTAGCTAAATATCTTTGGAAAAAGTAGTAAAATGACATAATATATTTGCATTGATGCCCAAATGAACTATATCCAAATATTGCGAACAGAAAATGTCATCATCGTCGACTCCCCCCCCCCCCCCAACAAATTTTCAGTATTACGAACGAATTTTGAATCCCCCGTCAATTTCGTTATAGCGAAATTTCACTGTAGTAATTTTAAAATGATAAGTTGTGAGGGGGTCTTACTGTTTCTTCAAAAGAACATCTAGCTAGAGCACCAGTTTCTTGTCTGTTAATACCATGACGAGTAATGGCCATCAAGTGACCTTTAGATGTCATCACATCACAAAGTAAGGCCAAATGACGATAGTTGACGTAGGAACCATCAAAAGAAATTACATGGTTCATTTCTCTTTCTATAGCTTTACGAACAGCTTCAATACCCAAGGTCTAAAAAGAAAAGAACAAATAATATAAATGATGCAGGCCAGCTCTTATCTTAATTTGAACTTGCAATAAATATAATGAATTTTCAATATGTTTTTTTTACAAAAGCCTAAACTTGTACCATTACATAATTTTTTTTATCTATTAAGATCAAACAATGCCACAGATTAGTTACCAAATGTCCTCAGAAAAAAATTAGAGTGAATAATAAAGCTAATATCACCATCAGATCAATAAAAGTGATCATCATCAGACAGTTGGATGGCTACTACAAGCAGTCACTATACAGAGTAAATGGAGCTTACATCAAAAACTTCAACGATGTCATTAGTGTACGTCCTGACTGGGTCAACATCTCTCTCACTGAGCACTTTAGTCAAGCTGGAGCCATCAGTTTCTAGAATCCACTCACTGACAGCTTTAAATTCACCCTCCTCTGTAATATGAACCCTCTTTTTGTCATCTGTATTCGGAAGGTGCATGTATACCTTAAGTAAAAATTTAAATACATGTTTTATACCATTCAGAACAATGATTATAAATGTTTGCACAAAAACTAAATAAAATGTATATAATAGAAAATTTATTTAGAAAGAACATTTAGATATTTACTTTTGCAATAGCTTCAATGCCCTGCAAAGACATGTCTGATAAAAGGTTGGCTTCAATACAGCGAAGGAACACATCATCCTCCATTTTATCAACCACTTCTTCTTCCTAAAATAGATACATTAAAACTGAACATATTTTGTGAAATTTTGTAATAGGATTCAGCTCAGCAAATTGTTTTTATAGATTAAAAAAAAGCATGCCTAACTAAAACTTGCCTCTTGATATTTATTGGTATCTGAGTTCATAATGCGGATTCGTAGAACCAACTTTTCAGCATTGTCATCATTGAAAATACAGTTAAGATCATCACCAAACCCTGCTTGAATTTTCTCAGAGATCTGTTCCATGGTTAATTTTTTGTCAGTCATACGCTTTCTATCCAGTTCAATACGAAGAAGCCAAGGCGATATTCTTGATGCATCAAAATCTGGCATCTCATAATAGATGCTCACCTAAAAAGCATAAAATAAAAAATAGGTAAAGTCAACAGCTGCCATCAGAGTTCACCACAGTCTAATGAAGTAGCTTAATTAAATTTATAAATCGAGTTTAATTTTGAAAGACAATGCAAATCCATCATTATTTATTGTTGTTGCTTTTTTATAATTTTTTTAAATTGCTGTAACAATAATTATTTTATAAAAAATTAATATGCATCAGCTTTTCCTTGATTTACTTTATAAAACTGAAAGGTAAAAAGTTTTATTTTGATCACAACTTACCCATTCTTGGTCTTCAGCTATCACAGTGTTCATAGGATCAGGGTCATAATAAATAGCAGTGTTGGCTGTAACTCTTCTCAGAGTTGTATGCTCCAGGCGACACAAGACATCCTTACACCTTTCAGCATCACGTGCAGCTTGACCTAGTAAATACACTGTCAGAGAAGGAGTCTTAGGCTTCTTGGAGATATTGATAATCTCCTTGAGACGAGGTACACCAAGTGTGACGTTTTTGGCAGACACACCAGCATAATGGAAAGTGTTCAGTGTCATCTGTGTAGCGGGTTCACCCAAAGACTGGGCTGCAAGAGCTCCCACCATTTCACCAGGATGAGCCTTAGTAAAGGTTTAAAAGTTTTATAGCCTATCACAATTTAACACGTTCCAACCGACTATACATTTCGTTAAATAATTTATACAACATACCATAGCCTGCTGAAACTTGGTCTCAATTTCACCCAAAACCCATTCAAATGCCTCAGAAGTCAGGCAGTGTTCCTCTGCAATACGTTTGGTACACAGCGTTGATCGGATCAATGCTTTCATTAGAAGAGTGGCATTTTCATTAGCTTGGTAAGAAATCTTGTCTTCACCAACCACAATGATCAATTTGCGACACAATTCTCTTACTCCTAAAGAATCAAATAAAAACAAAATAATGTGACACTGCTAAAGCTATTTTCTAAATTGAAAAATGTATTAGTAATATGAAAATGTAAAAAATGATACACATATGAGATGGAGAAAGAATACCTAAATATTGTGCATTTATATAAAAATAGGTAATAACCTTCAATGACTTTGAGAGGATGCAGATCAGAGGGTTTGCGCTTATCGATTCTGAAAATCTTCTGAGCGTTCCACATGATCCTTTCCATGTTGCAAGGCAATACAATGCGAGCATCACCAGTAGAAAACACCTGCCTTATTCCATTTCTATCGTCATTTAGCTGTTCCCACTCCCGTTCAATCTCAGCCATTAAGCTGGCATCACCCATCATGTCTTTGATTACCTCTTCATTTAAATGCTTTCTCAGAGATCTGAATGAGAAATTTAATTAATATTATGAATTTTTTAGATAATCCAAAATAAGGCGTCAAAAAGTCAAATAAAAATGTTAACATTGCTTTTAACGTAGTAAATTACCTCTCATTAGTGGGATCAAAACGAAAGCGTTTCTCAAATGCTTTGTCAGAAGGTTTTAGAGTAGGAATAGATTGGAATTCTACCCAGCAAGCATCTAGGCCATCCTCGCCATATCTCAACTGAACGAGCTGCTCAACTTGATTTCTAACTGTGCCATCATATTTAACCATCACACTTTCCATAGCTTTGATGAGTCGACGCTGAATGTAGCCAGTTTCTGCAGTTTTGACAGCAGTATCAATAAGACCCTCACGACCACCCATAGCATGGAAGTAAAATTCAGATGGAGTCAGTCCAGCAAGGTAAGAGTTCTCCACAAAACCCCTAGACTCTGGACCATAATCATCCTTGATGAAATGAGGCAATGTGCGGTACCTAAAACCAAATGGTATACGTTTACCTTCTACGTTCTGTTGACCCACACAGGCAATAACCTTAACAAAAGAAAAAAGGATATAAAATCAAATTAGTTAAGTTTCCTAAAATATTCACAAGTTAAAAAATTCAGTTTAAGAAAATATCCTCAGAAAAAAATTAGAGTGTTTGATGATATTATCATGTTTTGTCATAAGTAGGTGTTTTCGTCATAGGACATAATAATTTTGCACTAATACCTAAACAAAAAAAGGGAGGCATACGTACCTGAGAAATATTAATTTTTGATCCTTTTGAGCCAGAAACGACCATAGATTTGAAGTTGTTGAATTCTGACAAAGACTGTTGAGCTTTACTACCAGTCTTATCACGAGCAGCATTTAGAATTCTGTTGACCTGTTAAAATGAATATCTAATGATAATTTCGTCTTCTTTTAAATTTTGTGCCCGACAGCACTAAAAGCTTTCGACATACCTGATTTTCAAAAGTCTGTCGAAGGGTATTACCAGGTGTAGGTTCAAGTTCATCATTGTGAGCCTTTTCAATTACATCTATCACATCATTCTGTTAATAATGCCAAACAAAAAAAAATTCATGACAATGCTAAAAATGTATAGATTAATTAAGAAAGTATAATTTATTAGGTAATTATGACTTGAATTTAAAAAATTACAAACTAAAAAAAAATTGCTGTTGGTTCTATGAATTTTTTAAAATCTTTATTATACTTAATTTTCTATGTCTATGAATATTGTGAGTTGTCACTAGCAATTTAATAAATGTTAATACAATTATCCACTTTTTTTTCCCACAAAAATTTGAACATTTGGAATTAAAATAATAATAACCTTAGCATTCCTGATTGTATCCTGGATATCCTGATATGTTTGTTGGTCAGCAATTGTGTCACCAATGCCAATACTATGACCCTCTATTAGCAGCCAGTTGTTCACCACAGTTTGAATGTTACCGTAGAATTCTCCAGCTATATCATGACCCATTTCAAGAAACACAATGTGAACAAGGGAACCAGCTGATGTACCAAGCGATTTTTTACAAATGATTCCACTAATAAGCTCAGCGTCTTCAATAAGTACCTGTTTTTTTTATAAAAAGCTTTTATTAAAAATGTAATAAGGTTAAGGTTTACCTAAACTAACAAATAAAACAACAAATTTGTACGACACTGCAGAAATATAAATAGCTTGATCAAATTTATTTTTTTTATAGATTTATCAATTACTAAACTTCAAAACATCTTTTACAGCCTTAATTTAAACACCATTCATACGCATTAGGTTACCTCTATTAAGCTCAACTTACTCTAGTATCTCCAGGTGAGATCCACTTGTATGGGCCATTGTCTTCAGAATCAGGATGTGTAGAATGTGTTCTGTTACAGTTCACACGACCAGGAATGATCAGCGAGAACAGCTGCTTTCCTGTCCAAAGTGGGACCGGTTTGAGAATGGCAGGCTGAGGCATGCGGCCATCCCATGTTGGCAAGAACATCAGGAGGTTCATCATTTGAGCCTAAAAATATGTGCAATAGTTACAATAAAAAAATTTCAAACAAATGTATTTACCGTATAACACTTAAAATGCTGAAGTTACATGCATTTAAAATTACCCTGTCAATAAAGACATCCCTCTTTGTCATTTTTCGTACTGCACACAGTGTGTCCTGCACAATGCCCATTACAGGTCTGTTGGCTTGAGGCGTGATGATCATACGAGGAACTGCAGCCAGATTGTAAATCTCTGCCCTTGTTTCTAAAGACTGTGGCAGGTGAAGGTTCATCTCATCACCATCAAAATCAGCATTGTATGGTGTAGTTACACTGTTTACAACAGTAAATGTATATTGAGATGATATCTATAATAATTTACAGTAAGCATCTAAAACGAAAAATGATTTGTCCTCAGAAAAAAATTAGAGTGTGAGATTACATATCACGATAAAATCAAATCAAGTGTTCATCAGTGGACCATTAGTTAACACACTACAATAATTTTAAGAAAAATTTGTATGGAAAATAAAAATTACCTCAGATTAAGCCTGAAGGTGGACCAGGGTAATACTTTAACCCTGTGACACATCATACTCATTTTATGGAGTGTTGGCTGTCTGTTGAACACCACAACATCATTATCAATCATGTGTCTTTCCACCTGTGTTGCAAAAATTGTCAGCATTTACAATTTAAGCACTTATCTGCAAGTCAAACACCATTTAAACATATCCAATGAAGACTAACATAAGAGATCGTCTTAAGAATCATTCTCACTATAAAAATGATAAGTCCTCAGAAAAAAATTAGAGTGTCTGATCAATATATCACAATGAAATCAAATCAAGTGTTCATCAGCGGACCATAGGATGAAGCAAAGTAATATTGTTGACAATATGATATGTAGGATAAAAGGAATAACTAATCAATGTGACTTGTTAAAAAGTGTAGCTTACCTTATAACCTATCTGTAAATGTATGTCACTCGCTTTAGGGTGGTACCGCAAATCAATGCGCTCACCATTGTCTCTGACAATGTATTTTGCGCCTGGGTACTGGTTGGCCCCTCTCCTTACCAAGTTCTGCATTCTGAAAATATAAAAACCCTTTAATGTACAACATAAATTCAGACATATAATAGGTTGCAAAATATTTTTTAGTTATCCTTCAGAGAAAAAAATTAGAGTGGAACATTGGTCATCACAAAATGGAAATAGGTTGTGAAAAATCATCACAGGATAACTAGCAGGTAACAGTAATACATGTAACATTAAACATACTTACCGATCTATGTTAAAGGGAGTGACCAACTCTGGAAATGTCATGTTCTGGGCAATGGTCCTGGGTACTCCAACCTGATCAACCCTCAGATTTGGATCGGGCGTGATTACAGTTCTAGCAGAAAAATCCACACGTTTTCCCATAAGGTTTCCACGAACTCTACCTTCTTTGCCTTTCAACCTTTGCTTTACTGATTTGAGAGGCCTACCAGATTTTTGAACAGCCTTGAGGTGAAGGATTATATGAACAGATTTATCTTTCATCTTGGCACAATTAATACTACCTAAGTAGTAATTCATCAACAAGCTAGATACCATCACTGCTTACCTTTGGCAGACCAGGGATTTCATTATCGACTAAAGTGGCACAGTGATACTGAAGCATCTTTGTATCTTCTTGGATAATATGAGCCGCTGCACCATTCTGTTCATTTCGTCTAAGCTGATTGTTAGCTTTAACTATATCAGAGAGCTTATGGGTCAAGTCATCCTAAGGTAAATACAATAAAGCAAAATTACTGAAGGCCATAATCATAATTATTGCCATATTTAACAGCATGTGTGTTCATCAAAGAATAATGAAATCTTACGGAACAAAATTTATAAGTGAACTGACCTGATTTCTAGCTGACCCAAACATAACTACTGCTGGCCTAACAGGAAGAGGAGGCACAGGAAAAACGGTCACAATCATCCAGTCAGGGCGTGCATATTTTGGGTCCATACCAAGGACTATACATTCCTCATCTGTGATCCTTTTAAAGATCTCAAGCACTCTTTCAGCTGTGACTTGGATTTTTTTCTCCTGGGATTCTTCATTTGTGTGCTTCCACTCAGCAACAAGTTCCAACCCATTTCTTCTGATATTGGGCTGATAGCGGCCACAACCACCATGACCCTAAAATTAAAATTAGAAAAATATTAATACAGAGAAATTAATCCATTGACTTCCTCAATTGTTTGTACACCACAAGCCATGCAGAAAATTAAAAGACAGCTTACCTTAGGGGCTTCATTTTCTTGATCACCACCCTCTTCATTTTCTTCTTTTCTCTTCTCCATTTCATCTCCTCCTTCACAAACCTTTCTAGTTCGACACAAGTTGTAAACATGTGCAAGACGCTTCTGTGGGTAACCTTTAGACTTACTGATGACATCTTTCATTTTAGGATGGGTCTAGAAAATGTAATTTTGTATCTTGTTAATTTTTTTTTTCAAATTGGGACGCCTTATTATTTTCAAGACAATTATTTAAATATACATTAATACAATAAAGGAATATTTACCGGATCCATAAGTAACTTGGAGCAGAAGAAACAAACACATCTCAAAATTTTTATGGTTTTGGTTAAGAAAGCAACATGAAACACTGGCTTGGCTAATTCAATATGACCGAAATGACCTGGACACTCAGTCATGTTTCCTGCACAAGTCTGACATCTGGAAAGCCTGTCAACAACACCCTGCCTGGGGTCCATTAGACCACCAAGCTTGGGCCGTCCTCCTTCCATGGTCTCTGGGTACTTGATGCCACCATTGTCAGTTACAGACATGCGACGCTGTAAACATTAGCATATTCCTAATTTATAATTAACATATTCACAATGATCAAGGGAAACTATTAAAATCTATGATGCAGTAACTATTAGCATATACCCTATCTTTAATTAACAAATGTATTAAAATCTATGTGCATCTGTTTTAAATAATTTTAGTTTTAATTGTCCAAGTGATGTTTTCTGTTATTTACCTAACTTAAAAAGTTTATTACTGAAAAAAAATGCATAGGAAAGCTCAATTCAAAATGTATAATACAATATATAACTGCTATAACAAAGGACTAAATTTAATAGTGAGCTAAAGTAAAAAAGATTACATTCTGTGTTTGCAGCCATTTACTTTTTGTTGCCCTCATCCCCTAAAGCTGTTAAGGCATTTTCAACATTTTTCAATATGCATTCTAACATTTAGTTCAAGGGTTCAAGTTTTTAATTTACTTTTTATTGCACAAAAAAAAGGGGGGATTATGGTAGAGTGAAAAACAAAGCTCCTTTTGTTTCTTCAAAATCTACTGACTGATTTTTTTTTCTTGGATTGGTATAATTTGTGTCAATTTTTAGACTAACTGGTGTTCAAAATATGTTCAGGGTTGCAGGACATGATTAGAATTGGGATATTTAATAATAAGTATTAATTCTAAAGATTATGAAAGTGGTGTTATTGTAGACTAGTATAGATGTTCCTTTAATTGAAATGGGGACTGATAGTGCTTAAGAATAATTGTTTGATAATATTTGTGAGATCGTGATTGGCAGTCATTTTATGGAACTGAGTACAAAAGCCTTTTTATGAATGCATTTGAGATATTATTGCTTAAAACGGTCAAATCATTTACAGCATTTTTTTTTAACTTTATTCTTTTTTTTTCTCTAAATATGACAAAAATAATCTGAATGTATATATATTTTTTTTACAGATTAACATTCTTAAAAAAAATAAAGGACCAAAGCAGAGGATCTCAATGGACATAAGTTGTTTTTTTTATATATAGTTGCTTCTTGATAGACTGGTCTTAAGGAAATAGTAAAATTCTATAATAATGATTACTCTATTCCATATTGTAATTATGACATCTTTGGTTAATGCTGAAGTGGTAAGCCAATATAATTTAATCATGTCAACAATAATTGTTACCCTAATAAAATGTCTTACATCTACGTATTCAATGTTTACAATAATAAACCCCAATCTAATGTTTTAGTCATCGACCTTTTATTTTATACACAAGTTAAATATCAGTCCAAGTTAAAACTTTATCAACAATGCATGATATCTATATAAATCCAATGTCATAAAACTTGAATCCAGTTTCTTAAGACATGGTCACAAGCCATGTTTTCTTTATATTTAATGAACTGTATATTATTCAACAATTGAAATATCAGTCTACCAAGGAGTAAATTACTAAAAGAATACTTTTGACTACATTAGGGTAGAAATGGTGGTACTAACCACAATTGTCTTAGTATAATATGTTAAAGGATCAAACTAATTTTCCCCACTTTTCCTTATTCGACAAATTCATTCAAAGATAATATTTTTAAGCTAATTAACTTTATAAAAGCAACGTACTACTTCTTCTGGGCCCAGTATTCCAAACTGAATCCTTTTCACCTCTTTGAGAGGAGCATTCGAGTCTCCAGTATAACCAGCTGCGACCACCATTTCGCTTTGTCAGCGTTCTAGCTGAGCACTTAGTTTTGACTTTTATAGCTTAAGTCGCATTTGGGGTGTTAAACAAGAGCCCTTTTTGTACAATACGAGTTAATCCATGAAATTCTTCAGTGTTTACTTAAATTAGTAACAACAATCAAAAAGGCGCAAATTGTCTCTGTCTGTTTATCAACCTCAGACTAAGCAATCTTCGCTGTTACTGAAACTTCCGGAATAAGTACCAGTTTATATAGAAGCTGGTAAAAGGGGATGCCATATTCTATTCCACGGTTCGGCGTCATGTGTGTTTTGACGCTGACTCGTACATATTCCGGGTTTTTTTAACCTCGATTCTGTGTTTTTCTAAAGACCTTCGTTTTTCATTATAGTAGAAATGTAGACCGAGTAATATAGGCTTATAGCATAATATTTACCAATTAATTTTTTTATTCAAGTATTAATTCCACTTCATTACAACTTTGAAAACACCTAAACTAAGAATATTAGACATGATGATCTATCATTAATTAGTATAGATCATAGTCATAGTACTAAATAGTCATACAGTCTGACATACTCAAAATACTGAGGAGTACCCTTGCCTTAGCTTAAAGTCTTTTTAATCAATTAATGAGTAATAGATTCAAATAGACAATAGGCTATATATATATATATATATATTTAGACCATGTCCCCCTAATTTATATTTAATCTGATTCTAAAAAGGCTCTGAATATTCATGTACTTAAGCATAGGACCCAAAATTAAATATACACCTTTCTCTGGAAGTCACAGCCTAAGCTCTATGGATTACAAAGCAAAGACCTAAGAACAGCACTGATTAAGACCATCATCCCCTATAACCAAAAAAAAAACCATTAAGGTGGCATTGCTAAACTACATTATAACTCAATGGTAATGTGCTTAGTAAGTTTACATTGTATTGTATGGGAACAGAAATTCAGGGCTGTCTTGTACAAGCAAGTACATCTCTAACCTCTGTTGAAAAAAGATTTCTGCCTTTACCAGTCCTAAGGGACTTTTCACTTATTACATGATGAAGGTAAATGCATTAACAAAGTGTGATAAGCAATAGTTAGGGGAAAATAGGGGGGGGGGGGTTCAACATTTTAAAAAGTTACGTAATAAGTTAAAGGCCCGCCTGGAATATGTTGTTCATTAGGTGGCATCGATACAACAGAAAGCTACTGTATTCACCATGAACAAGGCACACTTTTAGCCTAAAAACTGGATGTCTTATGCAAGCAAAATAACTTTCTTAAAATTGATTTCGGGGTAATAAGCTTTTCGATGTAAAACATTACTTAAACAGGATCTCTTGTTTTAATTCTGATCCAGATAAATCAAAACAATAATGAAAGAATATTAACAAAGTAAATACTATTTATAAAAAAACATTCGTTTATTAAGTTTAATATCTATGAAACACAATTATTAAATCAGTTAATTTTATAAAACACAATCAAAGGTTTTGTAAATCTAAAATGCATAATTCTTACAAGATATAAAAAATATAATAGAAGTAAAAAATCTTATGAATGAAAAATGAATTAATTTTTTTTTTTGCTACAAAAAATGCGACAAAGTTATCATTTCAAGAAAAAAAAAAAAACCGGACACCAAGATTGTATGATGTAATTTTTTTATAATTTTCATGTCTCACTACTGTAATAAATAAAGAAGTAATGATACCTTTAACTATGATTACAATTTTTTCAAAGTTGAACTAATTTTCATAAAAAATTTTACCCATCAAATAAATTAAGATACATTTTTTTTTGCAGCCCATAAAAATATATGACAAGGAAAAATTAAAAAAAAAAAATTGTGGGATCAAAATATAGAAATTTGTACCAGTACTTCCATATCATTATTATCACACAACATCAGCGTCAGTGGTCACACTAGTGGCTAATAGAGAAAACTTAAATAAAAATTCTCATAATGTTAAGCATCAGCCCAATAATTAAAAAATTAAAAGCACAACATGGTAAGATTTTTTTATGCACAGTTTATGTACATAAAGCAACATTAAAGCAAGATTATACAGTTGAATCACTAGTTGATTCCGCTCACACCACAGAATATATTTTATAATTCATTCTGTGGTTCCCACTAATAAAAAAATAGTTCGTTTTAGTTAAATATAATAAATAGCATCATTTCATTAATAAATTAAAATATATTAATATACATGTTTCTAAAGTCATACTAATGAACTAATTTACATAATATGAAAAATCATTGTGTATATATACCATTTGAAACAAAATAATTAGTATCAAACTAGTTATTTTCAAGTAACAACAGTGAATACAAAGAAAAAATGAACATATCGAAATAACTGAATACTATAATTTTTTTTTAATACAATTTTATACACATCTTCAGCAAAATAAAAAATTCACAGTTAACACAAATAGTGTAACAATTAAAGAAAAAAATATCATTATTTACATTAATAAAAATGTATCTATAAAATCAGAATGCAATAGCTGTTATAAAGTCACACTAATGAACTAATTCAACATAATAATTAGGTTAAAAGATTTTCATTTCTCCTAATCAACTAATTTAACTAAACAAAAATTAGGAAAATCAATTTCTTTGTCCAATTTTACCAATACCATAAAATATAAGCCTGACTATATACAGTTTTATAAAATATAAATTTTCTCTACTGCTGGTCATCATCTTCAAGGTCTGTGCCATATCGAGGGCTCGTAGGACTGTAATGAGGGGTGGTGGGAGAATAAGCAGGGCTACTAGGGGAATAGCCAGGAGAGACTGGGGAGGATGTGGGAGAATACTTGGGAGATGATGGAGAGTAAGTTGGGGATGCTGGGGAATAATTAGGCGATGAAGGAGAATAAGATGGGGATGTTGGAGAGTAGCGTGGGGAAGAGGGAGAGTAATCAGGAGAAGTTGGGCTGTAATTCGGAGATGTCGGGGAGTAAGAGGGAGAAGATGGAGAGTACTTGGGAGATGATGGCGAATATTGTGGGGAAGATGGGGAGTACTTGGGTGAACTGGGAGAATACTTTGGAGATGATGGAGAAAAAGATGGCGATGTTGGAGAATATGAAGGGGAAGTTGGGGAATAGGATGGAGAGGTGGGGGAGTATGTAGGGGAAGTTGGGGAATAGGATGGAGAGGTGGGGGAGTATGAAGGGCTTTTAGGGGAATATGATGGTGAGGTTGGGGAATATGATGGAGAGGTGGGGGGGTATGAAGGGCTTGTAGGGGAATATGATGGTGATGTTGGGGAATACTTTGGACTGGTTGGAGAATATCCAGGGCTTGAAGGGGAATAAGATGGGGAAGTGGGAGAATAGCTTGGACTCAGAGGAGTAGCTCTTGCAGGTGAACTTGGCATGTAGGCAGGCGATGAAGGTGAATAGCTGGGCGACGATGCTCCATGTGGGGATGGAATGTACGGAGAACTTGGTGATCCAGGAGATCCTGGCTGGGGGGACCAAGCAGGAGAATACCCAGGACAATCACCAGCTTTACTTGCAGTAGAAAAATAAAATCCCGCCCCAACTGGAGTCATACCACTGCCAATACCTGGTGACCAGGCACTAGCAAAGCCAGAAGTGCCAACCAGACCTCCCCAGGGAGTCATCCATAGCGACATAGATCTTGTGGGAAATCCAGCAGTACCAGATGGTCCAGGATGTGAGGACCAGGCAGAAAGATATCCAGAAGGTCTCCTGTCCTGTCTTCTTTTGGGAATCTTTTGTGGTGAAATGAAGCTATGAGGTATGCCAAACTTCTTTTGAGAGTCTTATGTTGTAGCACGGGGTTAGTGGTACAGCCAAAGAACATTCCTGTTTGAGAAGTACCTGTAAAATTAATGATTCATCAATTATTCAATTGGTTAATTATTTATTTATAATAATAAAATATCATTTTTCTGAACATTCAGTTTTAATCAGGCCTGCATTGGTTAATGATCTGTTAGCTAATCACGGTGGTGACAAAGAGAAGATTGACATATTACAATGAAAAGCATTTGTCATACAATTTTTTCTAAGAACTTTAATCAGTGTGACAGGAGTTCAAGAGGCACATACCAATTTGTGCCAGAAAGTCTGCAGACCTGGTCAAGTATAAACATCTAATACTAATGATACTGAAAATTTCTAATAGGCTATATTTCCTGAATTCATTAAGATGCCATTTCCAGTAACTTTAAAGAATGTTAACTTATTACAAAAAGTGATGCAATGGACAGATAACACTATTAACAGTGTTTTGGTGTGTCCATTACAAAGTTGATAATAACAATTTACCAAGTTCATTCACTTTAGTCTCTTGGAAATTCCATAAAAAGTTTTCTGTACATATATCAAAGATCGATTCCATTGGAATATTGGGAACTAATCCATGTAACTTTTAATGATTAAATGTCACTCCTTAATAAAACTAGGTTGGTAAACTAAACCAATGTTAAAAAAAACTGGTTCAGGCGATTTAAAAGCTCAAATTTTTTTGTACTTCTTTCACTCTGTCCTTTTGTTCACTTAGCACAGTGATACGCGATTCCAGCTTCTTACTGGCAGTGATAGGCACAGTAACAAATTTTTGTAGTTAAACTTTAACTAATTTTCAAAATATTTAGCTAAACTTTTAGTAGCAACTTGTTTGTTTCTTTTAAAGTGACAAGCTTAACTAAAAAGAAGTTGTTAACTTTTTCTTTTTTTTTTTTTTTTTTTGCATCACTACATTTTTTTTTTACAAATTTATGGAAAATTTATTAAGGTCATACATAGGCGGAAAATGACTCAACAATGAACATGGGGAAAATGAAAAACTACATGTAAGAAATCAGACTTTGTATTCATAGTACATAATTTATTGTGCAAATGTAGGCTCTAATATAAAATCATACAAGCTGAAGCTATTTTCAATCTTGATCAAAGTAAAATTCAGCATAATACCCTTAGCTGTCAATACGCAGAAGTGTAAGAATTAAAAAAAAATACAATGTAATAAAGCAATAAACATGCTTAGAATTGTTATCATTATCATGGCTGTGATTCAGTTAATTTTTTAAAAATCATTATTTTAAATGTTTTTAGACCAAGTTGACAAAGTGCCATGTTTTAGGCAACAAAGTCCTATATGTCATCAATTTTCAGCAGTGAAAAATGATGAGTGTTTCCTATGGGTAATTACATGAAAGTTGCATTAGCTTGAAGCATGTGTCATTTATAGTGTTAAGGATCCTTACATCTAGAAAACAGAACTTTTAAACAAACAAAAACTGCGTGTATACAAACCATGTACATGTACTTGTATTTTACACACACACACAAAAACAACTAAATATCATGGACGCTAAGCTACAATTTTCAACTCCATGATGAACAATGATGTTACAGTATAAAAAAGTGTTGTGTAAAAAATTTTTAAAAAATAAATATTGTTTATAATTTACTAAGCCACTGTCGATGCTGTGGTCAAGTGATACAATTAGATTTGAGTATCAATTAGTAGAAGATTCTTAAATGCTTTTCATAGGTCTTCAAAATATTTTCAATATCTGATGCCAGAAATTTTCACCAAGATATTTTTAGCTGTTAACAGAAAATGTCTTTTAGGGGCTATGAAATCTATAAGTTGTTCCAAATATAAAAAAAAAAAAAGTAAAGTTTCCCGTCTTGGCCCTAGCGGGTCAAATGAGGCAAATAAAGTATAGAATTCATCTGTTTCCATAACCTCGGCATATGAAGGGGTTATGCGGTCAGCACAACGCCCAGCCGCCTTTACTTAAGTCAGGTACCCATTTAAAGCTGGGTGGACTTGTGGGACGACTTTCCACCAAATTTCACCTGGAAAAATTTCATGGGCCTCACCGCGGATCGAACCACTGACTCTCAGGTTGACAGTCGAGTATCTACACCACTCTGCCACCCGTCCCACTATAGCTTGCAATAAAAAGAACCAGTTTTAAATGAAATTTATTTGCAATTTGTACTATATTAGAGTCAAGTGACATTAGTGCTTGTAGTTTTGGTTACTTGGCCCTTAATTATTCATAGAAATATCAGGTTTAAAAACTGAAGATAATGTGAGGAAAAAAAATTGAATTGTATTTGCACTTATACAGTAAAAGATACGCTTGGATGATCACCTCATAATAACAATAAAGCAGCTTATAAAAAAAAAAAAGAAGAGCAGAAATGTAAACATGGAGAGGTGAAAGTAGAACAAATTTCTGTCTATACAGTTGATCCATAGACTTTTTCCGTCCACATCCATCAAAAAAACACCAAAGAAAAGGCGATAAAAAAAATCAATGTGTGCATTATCAACTTGAAGAAGAAAAAAAAAAAGATCAACTATATTATAGATATGCAGCAATGCCAATCCCTCCTCTGGACAGTTTATAATTAAATTGGTTAAGAACTGTGTGACTACTTTTAGTGAAATTTTAAATCAAGATAATTTGCGGGTCTATGGCCACTCAATAGGGTCGTCAAGGGGTTTATATTTTAAGAGCACCCTTGTATTTGAATAATAAATGTACTCAATTGTTTTTAAAAAAAAAAAACATTAAAAAAAAAAGCTTCAACTTAGCTTTGAAAAAAAAAAGAGCCAAAATAATATCTGATACTTTCACCACAAATAGAAATGTTAGAAGTGGAATAAAGATAGCATGATCTCAGAGGGAAAGGACTAAAAACATACAATAAAACAAAGAAAGAACACATTGGATGTTGGAATTTCAAAGCATTTTTTGGATTTTTAGTATTTTAATATATAGCGTTTGGTTTTGAAGTTGTTCCATTTTTAAAGCATATGGATTTAGAAAAGAGGGGCCCCCGGGCAGCACTAAAGCTGTTTATGCCACTGAATCAAATAATATTTTACACGTTTTTTTTCAAGAACTTTCTTTTCTAATGTCTGTAAGTAAAATTTTGATTTAGAATTTTAAAGATTTTTTTGAAGGACTTTGCATGCTCAATCTAAATGAAACAGATGATACATGTAGTTATACAAGTGCACAATTATAATATACTGTGTAGAAAGCTAACCTGTTGATTGTGCAGGGACAATATGAATTGCATCTTTGCATTTTTCTGCATTGAGAAGAAGTTCAAAACAACCAGTTCCAATTTTAGCCAGCTGACCCAGCATAATGTTTTCAGAAACACCTTTCATAGGGTCAATCTCAGCATGAGAAGCAGCTTCCATCAAAATGTCAACCTGTAGATAACATTCTATGTTGATAAAAAAAATGTATCATTTCGGTCATCAAATTATACCATTAAACTTAAGAATCACATCTGCAAGATATTTTTTATAGAGCCTAGAAAAAATTTTTTTTTTAAATTTTATTCTTTGTTATAGTTAGAAAAAAAAAAAAACTATGTTAAAAGCAAAAAAAAAAAAAATTCAAATAGTATGGTAGCAAATTGAACAAAGCTAGTTTATATTATGTACTTTAAATCTATTTTAATTACTGAGTGAATAAGACGTAAAAATACATGGGTATAAACTGTACGATAGTCAGAAACAGAATTGACCAACAATTAAAAAACAAAGTGCATGGAATAATTAACATGTTTGAAAATACATGTATAGCTCATTAGTAATTAAAATGATAATCTGAATTGATTGTTTTACAATTTCTTCAAAAGAACATCTAGCCAGTGCACCAATCTCTTGTCTATTAATAGCCATCAAGTGACCCTTAGATGTCATCACATCGCAAAGTAAGGCAAAATGTCGATAGTTGATGTAAGAAGCATCAAAAGAAATTGCATAATTCACCTCTCTCTTGATAACATTACGAGCAGCTTCAATACCTAAATTCTAAAATGAGATATAGTTTTTATAAGTGAAAAGGCTAAAATAAACATCATATACATGTATATGGAATAAATTGACATTTTTAATTGTGGAAGAGGAAAAGAAAGTAAGTATTTGATATCATTAAACTATCCAACATCATGTCATGAGACAGAATCAACTACTGTATTTCAGACAATTTTTTTTATTCCTGTACAGCAGACTCTTGACTATTCCATGTAGAAATCTCATTCTTAATTATAACTTTTCAGAAGCTGTTAATTTTTACTCTTTCATCTTAAGGAGGAAAATGTGTATATAAAACATTTTTCGGGTAAGTTCAATTGGAGAAAATTTAAAAAGATAACTACTTGGTCTATAGACACATGGAAGATATTGTTGTATGCAAGTAAGCTTCACATGAAAATGCTAAAAAAAAATAATTCTCATTATTACTTATACAATTAATAAATGATGAATCACAGAAGTGTTAAAACTCAAATACATATCACACTAATATAAAGAAAAAAAATTATGAATATGATAAAAAGGTGTAAAAAGTAATTAAAAACTTACATCAAAAACTTCCACAATGTCATTGGTGTATGTCCTGACTGGGTCAACATCTTTCTCAATGAGCACCTTTTTCAAGTTGGAACCATCAGTTTCTAGAATCCATTCACTGGCAGCTTTAAATTCACCCTCCTTTGTAATATGAAACCTCCTTTTGTCATTTGTATTCGGAAGGTATACCTGAAAGAAAGAAATTTGACATTAAGATGTATATATTTACCAGGATGACGATTGTGAGTTTTTTTTTCTTTCAAAAGCTAAGATAGTTTTGAACTATAAAAAAGTCAATTGATGATGTTAAAGGTCAGCTGGGGCAACTTCATGTACGACATAAAAAAATGAATTACTTTTGTGATACTTTCAATACCCTGCAAAGATGTGTCTGACAAAAGGTTGACCTCAATGTAGCGAAGGAAAACATCATCATTCATTTTGTCAAACTTTATTTCCTCCTAAAATAAATAAAGATAATTAAAAATGTAAACATTAACTAAAGGATGTAGATAAGAAAATATTTAAAATATATGTACTTTTAAAACAAAAATTGGAATGCCCAACAAAACTTGCCTCTATAAATTGACTGGCCTCAGAGCTCATAATGTGAATTCGGAGAACCCACTTTTCAGCATTCTCATCATTGAAGATACAGTTTAGATCATCTCCAAATCTTGCTTGAATTCTCTCAGAGATCTGTTTCATTGTTAATTTTTTGCAAGTCATACAACTTTTGTCCAGTACAATACGAAGAAGCCAAGGTGATATTCTGGATATATCAAAATTTAGCTTCTTATAGTAAATGCTCACCTAAAAGGAATAGAATTGATAATGGATATGTATCTACAGTCAAACCTCAGTTTACGAGTGACTTGGTTTATAAAAGTTTTGCAAGACAGTAAAATATTTGAACAAAATATGCCTTGATATAAAGTAAGAAATCTATCACTTTGAATAAAATCAAAGGAGGTTTGAAAAATGTTGGAAAAATCATAACAAAGTAAAGCGTTGTAGTGCGAGTGATAAATCTATTAAATACAATGCGATGTCAAATTTCTGTGTTAAGGTAATATAAAAAGAAACATTGCCATGAACTAACAGATAGGATCAATTTGTTTAGTAACAGCGAAAGATGTCCTGAACAAAATTTGATCACTTCAAATAATTTGAAAATAAAAAGGATAGAAATATTCATTACCATACATATTTTTGTTTTCTGGAACCAATCATTCAAGTTTACATTATTTCATGTGGGGAAATCTGCTATGATATACAACAAATTATATTCTTCAACTGAGGTTTGACTCTTAACTTTATTAGAAAACTTTATTTAATATTTAATTTATCAAAGCCAACTTAACTCCTGAATAGTTTGATGACTTAATAATTTTACCTTTTTTTGTAAGAAACTATGTGTCAATTTAAAGACAAAATAATCCCACATTTTTTTTTCTGTAATGTGTAAATTAGGTTTAAAATTTTACACAACATTTGCTCTTTTAAAGGCTTTTTTATATACCAGTATTTGATTAATTAGTAAGTAAAGTAAAGTTCCCTTAACCCTAACGGGCCATCGAGGCAGATGAAGTGTAGAATTCATCTGTTTCTATAACCTCAGCATATGAAGGGGTTGTGTGGTTAGCACAACGCCCAGCCGCCTTTACTCCCCCAACTTAAAGTCAGGTACCCATTTTAAAGCTGGGTGGACTTGGGGACTTTCACCAGGACCTGAAGAAATCCTAAGGTTCTCACTGAGATTCGAACCCGGGACCCTCCGGTCGACAGTCGAGCGCTCTACACCGCACGACCACCCGTCCCCTATTTGATTAATTAGCAGGAAGCTAAATAGTTTTTATAAACTATGTTTTATGTTAGTAAAATGAGAAATGCAATATTCATTTCTAAAAGTTATAGAAATTCATTTAAAATATACATGTATTTTTCAACATTATTTTATGAACACTTGATAGCAACTATTCTGTTTAAATTTTTTTTTTTTTTTACAAAAATCCTACCCCAAAAAGATATCCTAGTCCATAGGAAAAACAGTTATGATCCAAACATCTGAGACTACTTATTAAAAAAAAAACAAAACAAAAGACCTTAGTAAAAAGAATTCACTTGGGTGGGGGGGGGGGGAAACCAGCATAAACTCTGAGGATCTAAACATTGCATTTCAGATGAAAGTTGATTGAAAATTTTGAAAATATTTTCTCTTGAGGCTCTGATAACATTGCAAAAGTGATAATATAAGTGGCTTTGTCTTAAATATAGTGGTTAAATTTTCTACATCATTATATCACAAAGAAGACCTTTAATATTAATTGCTAGTGTGTGTGAAGTCCCTGTAAGGATGAGATGAAATCTCTTAGATCCTATAAACCACTAATGGGACGGTTTTTATGGTGCCCTTTTTTTATCCCCACCATAGCCGATAGTGCAATGGCCATGGAGGCACCACAGGAGATATATCGGAAACTTGAGCCAAGGCCTGAAAAATTTCCTTAGTTCTCTCTGGATATCGAACCAGGTACCTTCAGGTCGACAGTCGAGCCCGTTACCGCACGACCATCAGTCCCCTTTTAATTGCTAGTGTGGAACAGTATATTTCAACTTTATTAGAAATTTGTTTAGAAATGGCCAGAAATTTTTTAATGTTTGGATAATAAAAAAAACATGATTCTTTATTTTAGTTCATTTCAAAACATACAGTTAAGAGAATGAAATTCCATGCATTTTAAAACTTACCCATGTCCGGTCTTCAGCAATTACAGTGTTCATAGGATCAGGATCATAATATATAGCAGTGTGTGCTGCAACCCTTTTAAGAGGGGTATGCTCCAGACGACACAAGACATCCTTACACCTTTCAGCATCTCGAGCAGCTTGACCTAATAAATACACTGTCATAGAAGGAGTCTTAGGCTTCTTGGAGATATTGATAATCTCCTTGAGACGAGGTACACCAAGTGTGACTTTTTTGCCAGACATGCCAGCAAAATGGAAAGTGTTCAGTGTCATCTGTGTAGCGGGTACTACCAAAGACTGGGCTGCAAGAGCTCCCACCATTTCACCAGGGTGAACCTTAAAAATGTGTAAAAGTTTTAATTATCCAATAACATTCTTATCTCAAACTATGTTAATGTCTTTATGTTAAGCTATATACCATAGCTTGCCGAAACTTGGTCTCAATTTCACCCAAAACCCATTCAAATGCCTCAGAAGTCAGACAGTGCTCCTCTGCAAGACGTTTGGTGCACAGTGTTGATCGAATCAATGCTTTCATCAAAAATGGATCATTTTCATTTGCTTGGTCCACAATACTCAATTTGTGACACAATTCTCGAATACCTATATACAATACATAAATAAAGAATTATAATTTACATTCACTTAAACTTTTTTTTTATTCCAAATGGAAGTGACTTTTATTAGACAGGGCAAAAAAATTCCTTAACAAAATCATGTTAAAAAAATTACTTTCAATGACTTTAAGAGGATGCAGATCAGTGGGTTTGCTTTTGTCTATTCTGAAAATCTTTTGAGCGTTCCACATGATCCTTTCCATGTTGCAAGGCAATACAATACGAGCATCACCAGTAGAAAACACCTGCCTTAAAATGTTTCTTTCTTTATTCAACTGTTCCCATTCCTTTTCTATTTCTGCCATTAAGCTGACATTTCCTGTCATGTCTTTGATGATCTCTTCATTTAAATGCCTCCTCAAACATCTCAATGAAAGAGTTATTGAAAAGAGTCACTTTTAGATTACTCAAAATAAGGGTGCTAAAAAGTGAAAAACGTGTTAAAATATGACTCCATATTGTTTTAAATGCAATGACTTACCTCTCATTAGTGGGATCAAAATGGAAACGTTTCTCAAATTCTTTGTCGGAAGGTTTCAGAGTAGGAATAGATTGGAATTCTACCATACAAGCATCTAGGCCATCTTCACCATACCTCAGCTGAACAAGCTGGTCAAATTGGTTTCTCACAGTGCCATCATATTTAACCATCACACTTTCCATAGCTTTCATGAGGCAACGTTGAATGTAACCTGCATTTTAAAAAAAATTAATAATACTGGCCGCAATCTGCAAATCCATAACAAATTTTCTGTAATATATTGTAAGATATCTCTAATGTTAGATTATTCTG
Source organism: Bulinus truncatus (assembly GCA_021962125.1). NCBI lineage: Eukaryota > Metazoa > Mollusca > Gastropoda > Planorbidae > Bulinus > Bulinus truncatus. The sequence goes on from JAGDYQ010000022.1 coordinate 2,625,186, forward strand.
TTAAAATGTAATAATATGTAGTTATATGGGTCTATATAGTCTCACACATAAAAGAAATTTTTCTTTTCTGTTTCATAAATAGCATATTTAATTTGAATAAAAATTATTTTTTTTTTAAATATTCTTGAATGATTTGATTTCAGGTCAAATATTAAACCATTTAAGCTACTAGGAAGGCAACTTGAAGATAATTTTATAATAAAAGAAGACATTACTTGACCTTAATTCGCTATAAATCATCTAAATTCTATCTTTTTATAGACGTTCTTTTTAAACTACTGTAAGCCAATGTTAAAAAAAAACTTTATTATCTGAAACTTTTTTGAACATTTACCTCAGACTATTAGCTAACTTTAAGTACAATAAAATAATTAATAAAACAGTCATAATCATATTTTAATCATTTTCACTGACGACACTGACCAAATTTAAGTAAATAACTTAAGTTATGCAGTATTTACTAACATTTAAAAAAAAATAGCTTGATAGGTGAGGATTTTATAAAATGTTTTAAATCAGATAACTTTTCAAACATTCCATTAGAAATTGAATTTGTTTCATATGATCAAGGCTGGCTATTTTTAGTTTGGAAGCAATCTGATATGGAATTAATATTTTGATTGTTGTCATTTTAGAACTTGAAAATGCACTTTGATGCACATAAATTAAAATGGAAATATTTAATAGTTTAGCATTTTACATCTTATATTTGGAGCCACAGTACATGTAATTACTAGCTACTTTGATACAATTTTTTGTTACTATTTTATTGAAAAAAATGAGATGATAAAGGGCCATAAATATTTTATTTTTGGCAGCAGAATTCACTGGTATGTGCATTTATATTACTTTTGATTTGACTAGAGTCAAAACAGAGACGAAGTGGCTATTATTACAGGTAATGCTGAATAATGGTAGTAGTTAAGAGAAATAATGTTTATTCTAATAAGATCTTTTCATTAACATTCACTATTACTAGAACAAAGATCAATTTTAAATAAAAGGTCAGTTAAAACTTTATTTTTTCTAATAATAAATTACAATCTGCCAAGTTGTCCAACAAATATTTAACATTTTAACAGATATAATGTGTAAATTAAAATCTCACTACTTTCTGCAGTCTTGACAGCAGTATCAATAAGGCACTCACGACCACCCATAGCATGGAAATAAAATTCAGATGGAGTCAGTCCAACAAGATAAGAGTTCTCTACAAAACCCCTAGACTCAGGACCATAATCATCTTTGGTGAAATGAGGTAATGTGCGGTACCTAAAACCAAACGGTATACGTTTGCCTTTTATACTCTGTTGACCCACACAAGCAAATACCTTAATAAAATTTAAAAAATGTTAAGTTCAAAAAAGAAAAAAGCAAAAATCTTCAGAAAAAAAAACTAACGTTTGATGGCCTTATCATTTAGTTGTCTAAAGTAAATGCTTTCATTATAGTGCATGAATTATCTCAAATTAGTCATCCCTTCTCCATGCCAGAGCAGTCAAAATAAAAAAATTCCCACCAAAGTTCAAATTAATACCTGAGAAATATTCATTTTAGATCCTTTTGATCCAGAAACAACCATAGATTTGAAGTTGTTGAATTCTGACAAAGACTTTAGAGCTTCACTACCAGTCTTGTCACTGGCAGAAGTAAGAACTCTCTTGACCTGTCAAAATGAATGACATGATGATAATTTTGTTTGATTTTTATTTCAGACAGCGTTTAAGGTTATTGACAGTCAACATCATACCTTCTTTTCAAAAGTTTGTCTGAGGGTATTACCAGGTGAAGGTTTAAGTTGGGCACTTAGAGCCTTTTCAATTACATCTTTCACATCATTCTATTAATACAGCAAAAAAAAAAATCTGTATGTTAATAATGTATACAATGTAATTACACCTGAACAAGTTCTAGTGGACGGGAGTATGGCTATATTCAGTTCACTTTGACTACATGTAGTATTTAAGAAAATTAGATTCAAGTCTATTAGATCTGCAATTCTAAAATTTTTGAGATTTTGGACCCACTTAAAAAAGCCTGTTGTTAACCGGGAAGCAGAAAGGATTAAAAGAAATAAAAGTTTAAAAATTAGTTTCTACATTAGCTGTACCCTGCAAAACCTTTGCATAGAGTTATATTCCCTTAGGTTTGATCAGCAGGCTAGGTTATTTTTGGTTTCGGACAGATCCTATTTTTTTCATGATTGTATTACAATTTAATGATGCAATATGTTGTAGAAATACAAAAAAAAAAAAAACAAATAAATATTTAAATGGAATTATTTTACATTATTCAAAACTGTAGATTTTCAAAAAACATTTATCGAATCGAGACGCCGGCAAGACGCCATTTAGAATTCTTGATTTCTACTTTCAATATACAGACACAAGACCGCTATTATTTATATAGATTCTCAAACAATTTTAGAAATATTTGGTGACCCACTTAAAATCAGCCCTAGACCCAACACTTTGAGTATCACTATATTAGGTTATATAAAATGCAAAGATTTTGTTACAATTTATTAATTTGTAAAAATAATCTGCTCTTACAAGGCTCAATCATTTAAAACCATTTTATCTTCTTATAAATTGGTGAATATTTTATCGTAAACAGCAGTATAACTCAATTTATATTTTTACATGTTGTCACACATGAGCAAATTTCTTTTTTGAATTAAAATCTTGCACATGTATAGAATATGGTTACCATATTGTCATAAAAAATAAAATACATGTAGCATGAAAAGAAGAAATTCATATTATGTAACAGCGAAAATTCTAATTATTTTTTTTTAATTAATGTACTTTGGCAAAATTTACAAATGTACTGATCATTCCATTTTTTCATAATAATGACATTTTTAATTGACATTAAATAGGTAAAATGAAGAAGTCAAAAATTTACTTTTCAATATTATGGATTTTATTCTACTGGTGTTTGTAAAAGAAATTTTTCACATCATTTAATTTTTATATGGTAATAATATTTATAAATATTACAGACATATACTAATGTTTACGTTGTCAACAGCAAGCTGAATTAACAGAATATATATAGTAACCTTAGCATTCTTGATAGTATCCTGGATATCCTGATATGTTTGTTGGCCAGCAATTGTGTCTCCAATGCCAATACTATGACCCTCTATTAGCAGCCAATTGTTCACCACAGTTTGAATGTTACCGTAGAATTCTCCAGCTATATCATGACCCATTTCCAGAAACACAATGTGAACAAGGGAACCAGCTGATGTACCCAGAGACTTTTTACAAATTATTCCACTAATAAGCTCGGCATCTTCAATAAGTACCTGTTAAACAAAAAAGCTTTCATTAACAATTTATAAGTTTAAAGGTCTACCCAGACTGCATGAAAATTATTATTATAAGCAATTAAAATATAATTTTCGGAATCAATTACTACACTTCAAAAAATTCTATCTTTTAGAGTCATCTTTAATATTATCTAAGAAAATGATAATATTAAATATGCATTAGATTTATGAAAATTAGTAACCTACAAAACATTGTTTTTTTTTTTAAAAAGTAATGTTGAGATCCTATAAACCAGTTTTATTGGTGCCTTTCTTCATCCCCACCATAGCTGAGAGTGAAATGTGAGACATATGCAGAAGAATAGAACAATGCCGGGGCATTTCAAAATAACATCAGGCACCCATTTTAACACTAGGTGGGGTTGGGAACTTTACCAAGACTTCAAAAAAGTCTGGTCTCTCATCAAAGATCAAATCTGAGACATTCAGGTCGACAGTAGACACCTTCACCACACAACCATCTGTCCCCCACAAAATAAGCTCAACTTACTCTAGTATCTCCAGGTGAGATCCACTTGTATGGGCCATTGTCTTCAGAATCAGGATGTGTAGAATGTGTTCTGTTACAGTTTACACGACCAGGAATGATCAGCGAGAACAGCTGCTTTCCTGTCCAAAGTGGGACCGGTTTGAGAATGGCAGGCTGGGGCATGCGGCCATCCCATGTTGGCAAGAACATCAGGAGGTTCATCATTTGAGCCTAAAAATATGTGCAATAGTTACAATAAAAAAATGTCAAACATAAATGTATTTACCGTATAACACTTAAAATGCTGAAGTTACATGCATTTAAAATTACCCTGTCAATAAAGGCATCCCTCTTTGTCATTTTTCGAACTGCACACAGTGTGTCCTGCACAATACCCATAACAGGTCTGTTGGATTGAGGCGTGATGATCATACGAGGAACTGCAGCCAGATTGTAAATCTCTGCCCTTGTTTCTAAAGACTGTGGCAGGTGAAGGTTCATCTCATCACCACCAAAATCAGCATTGTATGGTGTAGTTACACTGTTTACAACATTAAATGACAATATGTATACTGGGATAATAATATTTTATAAAATGTATCTAACACTGAAAAAAATGTCAAGCCATCAGAACAAATGTTCAGCATCTGAGCAATATATGGCAATAAAATCTAATCAGGTGTTCATTCGTGGATTAGGCCTTTAAGATAGCACTGTAAATAGATATTTTTTTTGGATGACAGTAAACAAATTACTCTATATGATGTAAAAATTACCTCAGATTAAGCCTGAAGGTGGACCAGGGTAATACTTTAACCCTGTGACACATCATACTCATTTTATGGAGTGTTGGCTGTCTGTTGAACACCACAACATCATTATCAATCATGTGTCTTTCTACCTATTTTACAAAAAAGTTTGATGTAAGCATTAACGATTATTTGCAATCTATCAACCCATTCAAACTTTTTGATATATTAAGGAATAACTGTTAAATGTGACTGGTGCGTGTAACGATGTTAAAAAAAAAAAAAGCTAACCTTGTAACCTATCTTTAGAAGTAGGTCACTGGCTATGAGGTGGTCTCGTAAATCAATGCGCTCACCATTGTCTCTGACAATGTATTTTGCGCCTGGGTACTGGTTGACCCCTCTCCTTACCAAGTTCTGCATTCTGAAAATATAAAAACCCTTGAATATATAGCATAAATTCTGACATATAATAGGTTGCAAAATATTCTTTAGTTATCCTTCAGAGAAAAAAATTAAGAGTGGAACATTGGTCATCACAAAATGGAAATAGGTTGTGAAAAATCATCAAAGGATAACAAGTAGGTAACAGTAATACATGTAACATTAAACATACTTACCGATCTATGTTAAAGGGAGTGACCAACTCTGGAAATGTCATGTTCTGGGCAATGGTCCTGGGTACTCCAATCTGATCAACCCTCAGATTTGGATCGGGCGTGATTACAGTTCTAGCAGAAAAATCCACACGTTTTCCCATAAGGTTTCCACGAACTCTACCTTTTTTCCCTTTCAACCTTTGTTTGATTGAATTAAAAGGCCTGCCAGATTTTTGAACAGCCTGGAGGGAAACATAAGATGATCTTTCATCTTGGCATCAAAGAAATTTTGTTTCTAAGTAATTTATTAACATGTTGTGATATATTTCAGCTGGATTACCTTAATGCTTACCTTTGGCAGACCAGGGATTTCATTGTCAACTAAAGTGGCACAGTGATACTGAAGCATCTTTGTATCCTCATGGATAATATGAGAAGCGGCATAGTACCTTTTGTGTCGTTTAAGTTGATTGTTAGCTCTAACTATATCAGCTAGCTTATGGGTCAATTCATCCTAGATCAAACAGCATTAAAAACAAAAGAAACTTTAAAAAATTCATCGAAAATTGAAACCTTCTAGAATTACAATAATAAGAGGGAATCAACCTGTTTTTTAGCTGACCCAATCATTACTGCTGGCCTAACAGGAAGAGGTGGCACAGGAAATACAGTCACAATCATCCAGTCAGGGCGAGCATATTTTGGGTCCATACCAAGGACTATACATTCCTCATCTGTGATCCTTTTAAAGATCTCAAGCACTCTTTCAGCAGTCACTTGGATTTTTTTCTCCTGGGACTCTTCATTTGTGCGCTCCCACTCAGCAACAAGTTCCAACCCATTTCTTCTGATATTGGGCTGATAGCGGCCACAACCACCATGATCCTAAAATATAAGTTATAACACTATCAAAGTAATCAAATAATAAATAAATCAGAACTTCTCATTATATTATCTACTACAACTCTGGTATAAAATTTTATACTTATTTGTTAGCCCACCTTAAGCGCTTCATTTTCCATGTCTCCACCCTTTTTTCTTTTTTCCCTTTTTCCCTTCCTTTTTTTTTTTTCATTGTTTTTAAATTAAAAGACATTTCCGGCCATAAGTAATTGGAGAGAAGAAGCATACCCCCCCCCCCCCACATCTCAAAATTTGTATGGTTTTGGTTAAGAAAGCCACATGAAACACTGGCTTGGCTAATTCAATATGACCGAAATGACCTGGACACTCAGTCATGTTTCCTGCACAAGTCTGACATCTAGAAAGCCTGTCAACAACACCCTGCCTCGGATCCATAAGACCACCAAGCTTGGGGCGTCCACCTTCCATGGTCTCTGGGTACTTGATGCCACCATTGTCAGTTACAGACATGCGACGCTGTAAACATTAGCATATTCTATGTAACTACAATTTTTTTTTTTAATAGTTGATTTAACTTAATATTTAAGTAATAAACTGCTTAAGCAGTGTATAGTAATGAAGCAACTGACAGGCTAGTAACTTATTATTAAAAATTACGGGGAAAATAAGGATTGAGTTTAATTAATCGAAATTCTGATACTTTCAAGAAAGGATAAATATAAAGAAAAATGGGAAATCTCCTGCAGTAATCATGAAGCCATAAAAATATTTTCCACGCAATAAAATTTTGAAATTGAATCAATGTTACAAAATGTTAACGTTAAGTACTGTTATATTTAAGAATCTAAAAGCTCAAGAACTTGAACAACTTGAATTCCAAAGGAAAAATTGTGCTCTGCAATCTTAACACTGCTTTAAAAACCTAGAGTCCTAGCAAGAATATGTATACATGTGTTTATGAGCATTTTGTTCAGGCATTATCTGCATCGACAGACAAAGAAAGCTGTTTTTTCACTGCATTTTTCCCTTCATTGAACTAAACATGGTAATTTCCTATTTTCAAAAAGCAGTGTTAACAAACAAAAACAAATTCGCACAGATTCGAGTACTTGAACAGTCTTAAGGCTATAACCACAAAACATTTCTGGGATTCTATCAATGAGCTCTAACTTACTGTATATATTTGTATGAAACAAAATATGGTAGACCATTTCACTCACATTTCAAAATGTTGCGCGTCTACATGAGCTCTTTAACCCGTGAAAATACAAGTGTCGCTACTACTGCTGCTCATACACAGATATGTGCTTTAGATTTTTTTTTCTTTTAAAAAAAGCCTTCTTGCCATTTAATTCAATAAGATATGTACACAAATAAAAATCCCGCCCGGTGCCTACATTTCAGGGAATCAGCAAGAAGCCTTAAAGGTTGTGCTCCCGTTTTCATTTGTAGTAAAAAAAAAAATCCACAGATAGTTCATAAATACCGTAAATAAACTAAAAGCAACTTACAATTTCTTCTGGGCTCAGTATTCCAAACTGTATCCTTTTCACTTCTGGGAGAGAATGGCACGTTAACGTGTCTCCATCCACAAGCTCCATTTCTGCTTTAACACAGCGTTCTACGTGATCGAAATCTACGATCGTTCCGTCAATCTGTAAGCACCAATATCACTGGGATAGTAATAAGTAGTCCTAAAGGAGCCTGGTTCCTAAATGCGTTTATCCACGAAGTTGGTTAAACCAAAACACCGCCGTTTCCACGAAATTTAGGCCTAATATAGACTCGCATAATCAACTAAAGTTTTTCTAAAAAGCTATTATAATTATTTGTTTGGTTTGAATTGTCAACATTGTTGATAATAAATGCACTATACAATTACTTTCAACACAATTTTTTGTTTATTTTAGGTGAAATATAAAATGTTTTAACTTTGTGCCTGCTTTGCATAGCATTAACACATATGAAGTAAACAAAAAAAATGAGGCCTTGTTTATGCATGGGTAATAGACCGAAACAGGCTTCTGTAACTCCACGGGATAGGCATATAGTACCGTAAGTATTAAGGTATGAATACACCAAGACGAAATTCCGGTATCTAAGGGCATTGCGAATTCCGTCTCTGTTTCGCTGCAATGATATTCTAATGAGAAAATGTACACCGGTCAGGAATTCCGTTGCGGAACAGCGAAAGTTTTCAGTTTCGCTGCTTGCAGAGTTTTTTCCGGAGAGCTACATTTTCCGTCATGATAAACAAACAAAATGGCTGCTTAGAAACGTCGATTCGAATAGAAAAAATAATTCACATTAGTGTATTTTCATAAATAACAACAACAACAAAGTGAATTTTGACAGAAAAACATGGGTACTATAAGTTTTGGCCGGCAACAGTCTTTTTATATGAATTTCTGAAAGGAAAATATACTTCGTCTATCTACATATTCTACAAATGAGATTTCTTTCGATCGAAGCGCTGTCTGAAAAGACAAATGCTATTAAAAAATTTTTGGCTGATCATGAAAACGAAAAAAAAAATGAACAGCTACCGATCGAATAAAAAGTTAAAAAAAAACAACAACAACAAAAAACAACAGTTTTCCATTTCCAGCCAGACAATTTATTTGTAATAAGAACAAAAAGGCACACGGGATGCAGTAGTTTCTGCTTTTCAAAGTATCGTTTTTTTTTTCACTAGCAGGAAAAAGTGCGAAGTAATCATTAAAAAAAATCTTGTTTCCGGTAGTTGTTTCGTCGCTCACCGTTTCGTCCCGGTGTATCTACAAGAGTTTCGCTAAGTTGAAACTTCCGCGCGGAAGGTTCCGCGCGAAAGTGTTTCGTGTTGGTGGATGCAGAACTTTATAGGTTATCAAAAATCACATGGCACATACTATTTTTTTGTCTATACCTCTGGAAAAATATATCCGTTACATGATGACACGCCTGAAATAATCTAAGGGGTCGTCCATAAAAGACGTCCACATAAAGGGGGGTGGGGTTCAGCAAAAAGTGGACAAGGGGGGAGGGAGCAGCAGGCCCGTAGCGATTCAATAAAATGTTTTTGAACAGTTATTATTTCATATTTAGAATTTTGCCTGCAGGTCTTATAACTTGGAATTTCTGAAATAAAATCTTTGTAAATGTAAATTTTACGTTTTGGACGTTTACAACTGGGGGGGGGGGGTGTCAAGTCAAAAGTGGACAAGGGGGGTGTAAAAAATAGCAAAAAATTTGGTGGTCGTCTATTATGGATAGCCCCTAATAGATTCCTATTCTGTGAGCTACTCTATTGTAAGGCGAAGTCGGTAACAAGTGGAGGAGCTATAGAAAAAGCCAGGGGAACTAGAAAGTCTGAGAAAGGAGAAAAACTACAGTGTAGCTAGAGGACCTTGGATTCGGAATGACCTGAGTTAATCAGCAAAGTAACTTTTGGAGACCGAATGCCAAAATCCTGACAAGGCCCCTAAAAGCCTGATAGGTGGGGACTCTGTGACCCCATTCAAAAGTTACAACAAGGGGGTCATTTCATAAAGGGGGCCTAGTCACTAGTCAGCCACCCGCAGCCAACCCATAAGAACTACTTTGTTTATGGTCAGCTAACATAGTAGTGTTGTTCTCGTTGACGAAAACTAAAACCTTCGTTGACAAAAATGTTGACTTTTCGTCAACGAGAACTAAAACTAAAATTAGCAGCAAGACTAAAACTAGACGAAAACTGAAATTATTACAGAAAAAACGAAATAAAAACTGAAACTAAAATATAGTGTTGCTTTCGTTCACGAAAACTAAAACTAAAACCTTCGTTAACGAAAATGTTGACTTTTCGTCAACGAGAACTAAAACTAAAACTAAAATTAGCAGCAAGACTAAAACTAGACGAAAACTAAAATTATTACAGAAAAAACGAAATAAAAACTGAAACTAAAATATGACCTGGGACTAAAACAACACTACATAGAAGATTTAAATTTTAGACGCACTAAACTGGACAAACAGCCGATGCCCATTAATTGAATCTGAGGCTTTTCAATGAGAGTAACCTCACTGTTTTATTTCTGGTTCATTTTAAAATCTTTCATTTTGCTTAATATTAGGGAAGCTTCTAGATTTTTTATCCTGCATCTGGTTACAGGGTCGCGGGGGAGATGCAACCAGAACACAACTCAAGTACCCGCTACAACGAAGCTAGGCCCTTTTCATGGAGAAGGGGCAGGCCCGTAGCGTGAAAATTCCACAGCAGGGGCCAGGCATTCGAGAGGGGGAGGGGCGGCAGGAAATAAATGCTGTTAAGTAGAGCAAACAAGCAGAGGGGGCCAGACAAAACGCAGGGGAGCCCCCCCCCCCTGCACGCTACGGGTCTGAGAAGGGGACAGAGATGCCCCAGTTGTTAGAATTTGAGAGGGAGCAGAGGTTTTCTGGCTGTGCCCCCTGCTTGGTTGGTAATTGTTGCATTTTAAATTTAGTATTATGGTAAGATCATCAGCAATGAGTCAGTCAAGTCATAAAAAAAATTACAGGATGAATGTTGCTATTAAATATGCCAAGGATATAAAATGGGCAATACAAAAAAAAAATGTCCCAATCATATTAAAACTGTGACAGTCACCGACCTATACAACATATCAAAAAATATAATGTAAACTTATACTGTTAGAAATAATGACGTTCAAACCATAATATGTGAAGAAATTTGAACAAGGCCACACTTTCCCTTTTTTCCTTGGGGCGGGGGGGGCAGATTTTTCACTCTGCATGTCTTCGTTTCAATTTCCCAAAATTATACTACAGTCAAATAGTTTGGTAAAAGATATACAAATAAGACGATGTTTGGTGCAGGAAACAACCCAAAACAGTACATATACATAGTATCTGTATTTGCAATTTCTTTTTTTTTTTTTGTTGGCCACAAATGATAGAAACAAATGTTTATTAAATCTTTATGGGCTTCATTGAGGTGATGTGAAAAAAACAACAACAACATTTGTTTCAATGACCGACATTTTGAAATTTCCTCGACAACAATACAAGTGCAATGTTGTTATTGATTTATTGGAAAAGTCATGTCTATTTATTTATTTATCATATGACAGTACAAAATAAAGGAAAGGGGGGTGTGTAAAAAAAGTGGGCTTTAATAAGCAATTAAATAAATTAATATTTTTTCAGTCAAAACATTTATGCAGATATGTTTTTAGTTCTTATGTTTTGGTGGAAGGGGTCTTAGCCTAAACGTATTTTTGAGATTCCTAAGGTAAGGTACATAAGGAGTCCCAATACAAAAACGCTTTCAAAGCCCCACCCCCCTTCGCCACTTGGGCCCCTAATAATCTGTAACAAGTGTGACCCCTCTGACAGCCCCCCCCTCAACTGTCAAGTCATTTTACCCTGGGGCCCTTGACAAGTGCTTAGCAGATTGATCTTCCTTGAGGCTGGGAAAATTAAAGTCCTGACAGAGTGTCCCTTAAAGGAGGGGGGGGGGGGAGAGAATAGAAAGCCACCTAGTTCGCCTATCCTAACTAGGGATTATCGGTTTTTAAAAAGCGTCGTTGAAAAAACTATTTTTTTGACGAATCACAAAGTATTCGACAACAGGTTTTTCTGGCTTTAAAACCAGGTTTTAGCCGAGAATTAATAAATTAGCAAAAACTGTTAATACATTCCACTAAATTACAGAGAAATCCGGGAAACTGTGACTTTCCAATGAATTCCCTCGTTAGTGCCACCCTTATTTGCCATCCAACAACTTTTGTGGGTTTTCTTAGAGATTTACAAAATATATCTTATAAAAAAAAAAATAATGAATCAATAGAACAATACATCAACAATAATTTATTTCAATTGTAAGACAAGGGATTTATTAAGAAATAGCATCAAACAAATGTGGTATTCATAGCTTCATTCTCACCTATTTTAGCACATTTATCATTGGCAATCAACGATTACATTATGATTAATTTTAAAAATACATTTTACGTCAAAAGTGTTACACCACTACACTCAACAACCAAATCATTACATGTAATGTCAAAAGTGTTACACCACTACACTCAACAACCAAATCAATACATGTACAAGCAATTGCTGCGCCCCATATTGACCTCCCAACTTTCAGTAAAACATTTATTATTCACATTACAGTTTGCTTAAGAATAGATTTTCCATTGATAACGTGGTGACTATTATAACCTTTTTTTTAATTACAATAGACTATTAACTTGCCTAAGTAATGTGGTAGAGACAAGACAACCTACAAGTCAATTCTGTAAGTACTTATGTCAAGCCCCCTATACCACTAAAAAATCCCATTTAAATAAACAAATGTGAAGGTAATAGTCATATTTTTCCACTTCAGCGAAACAGGGGTTCTCAAAATGGGTGGGTCGCAAGAAAAACTTCATCGCGATTAAAGGATCAAGAATCTGTGTATGCATATTTACGGTTAACAGAGTAAAAAATTTATGTAATTAAAAAAAATTTAATCTCTTTCATTGGTAGTTTTCTTTAACAAGTGGGTTTGCAAAAACAATTTTTAATGGTAGGTCGCTAAACCAACACTGTTGTCATTGAGGGTAGCATAGTGGTAAAAGTTTGAGAATAACTGACTAAAGACAGGCCAAAAATGTACAAAAGGTTCGTAAGTACTGTACTGAACATGTAAAAGATTTTTTCACAAAAAGAAAGTAAAAAAAAAAATCATAAGACGATTTAAAGATTAGTTAAATCTACCTCTTAGCTAGTCTGAAACATGTTTAAGCTCACACAAGAAAAATCAATGAGCACAATATGATAAGTTTTGTACTGCTTCATAAATACAGTAATAAAGGTGATTATACATTTTTTTAATTTCTATCACTTCTTCCTCTAAAGTTAAAAGCAATTGTTCTAACTCAGTTAACATTCGGTCAGTGACTTAAGAAGATTCAGCTTAATGACAGAATGTCAAATCTTGTACTGAGGTTAGATGGTCATAAGTCTATCCAGTGTATTTGGGTACTTATTTACCTAATACATGTAGTAAATGCATTGCAGACACATTACTTATGTGATTATCCAAAATAATTCAACAAAATTTTATTTCTCAGTGATATGACCTACCACTTGTTATATGTATTTTGGGAAAGACACTGTGAAGACAAAAATGAATCTAGGCATCCATTAATTTTGCATCTAAATCACAAATACACATTAAACAGGCATTGAAGCAATGAGGTCTAATATATATATAGAAGACAACCCTCAACAGTGAGGGCAAACGTCTCCCTACAGTCACCCAAACAAGATATTTTGCCACTGAGTTATAGCAGATAATGCTCATATTTAAAAAAAGGAAAAGCTAAACCCTGACAATAAAAAAAATTATGGATGGAGACTTTATGAAAAATTATTTATTAGCTGCAAATTACCCCAAAAAATGAACTGTGTTAATTTATTAACTACTCTAGGATGATTTAATACAGGGGTGGGCAAACTTTTCCTATGCAGGGCCGCATTGAAAACTTGATTGTTATTGGCGGGCCACATAATATGTTTTGTCTACTTCAATTACAATTTACAACGTATGAAAATATGAATTAAAGAGAATAACCTTGTATTTGTCATTTTATTTCACATTCACACTTTATTACACATGCAGTGATGCACATTACATTTTAAAATATGAACATATACATACACATGGGCCGCACAATATACTCCGACAGGCCACATGCGGCCTGCAGGCCCTAGTTTGCCCACCCCTGATTTAATAGATTTAAAAAGGCATGATAATGGTAGATTGGAAAAAAATATCACAGCATTTCACCTTCTGTCCACAGCTTCAACAGAGGCTTATATTTGTTGTCTGTTATTGTGTCAGTGACAATCTGAGTAACTTCTGAGTGTATGTCATCAATGTTTCCATCTGCACTGACTATCTGCGGGGGAAAAAGACAGCATAGCATTCAGTGAACGTAAACTAACATGATAATAACACAATAAAGATTCATAGTCCATTCCAAGAATTTAGAAATGTGGTAACACAACTTTACAATAATCTGACTAGAATATATATTTATTTACTGTCACTGTTTCCAGCAACTATTTACTTATATTTTCTTTAGCACAGAATCTGGTTTAGCTCTCAACAGAATTTGTTTACAAACGTATGAGTAATTTTTTTAAGAATCATTTTTTATATTTAATTGAAGAATATTTTAAATGGTACACTACCTGCCAATAGGGTTCTTGAAGCTTCATAAAAACTTGGTGAACTTGTTTCTGGAAATCAATCTTTTCATAACGCTCATTGCCATAATTTGCTCTCTGGGCCATTTTATCTTCACTGACTGTCAGATAGATGACTCTGTCTGGTTTAATAAGCCCAACATCAGGACTTCTGCACCACTCTATATCTAGACCCTAAACATACATAAATGAATGAAATATTAATATTGGTAATAATTTAAATTTTTATTCATTTAAGGCAAAAGTTTTTGCCTGTAATTTTTCAAAAGTTTGATATAATTCTAACAGTTCTATTTACTATTGTATTAAGATTTTAAACTGTTTCTTTCTGGTCATGGAAATCTTATCCTTATACTGAATGCTATCTATATTTAACCGCATACTACTCTGACTATCCATATTTATCGTTTCATTCTATTTTTATATCTACTTTTTTGTTCTTCAAAAAAAAAAATCACTATTGTATAGATCATTAAATGTAACAAAATTTTCCTAATTTTGACCCCATAAATTTAAAAATGTATTTTTTAAGGAAAAAAAAATATTATAAATTATTTAAATTATATTAGTTTAAGTATTCGTTGAACACGTTAAAATACTATATATTTTTCATAAAAAAAAACACAAAACAAAGAAATTATTTGCCACTTGTACAAACAACTTTATGCACTAAGAAATGCATGTGTCTTACAATATTATTAAACATGGTGATAAATTATTTGTGTTTATCATCTACTTTTCCTGACAATGAAAAACTTTTTAACTTTTTCTACTTGCTAACCACTCTTCATATAAAGGTAGGATTAGTCAAATTTTATATTCTTAATCTAATTAAGTGACATTTGCACAGCATCAAAAACTTCACAATCATCCAATGAAGTGGTTCTGAAAGTATGGGTCGCTGACAAATTTTAGGTGGGTGACAAACATTTTTCATTTATAAATAATGAATCAGAAATTTAAGTGTGAAGTTACTACTCTATTTCTCAATGTTAGATATCTAGAAAGTTTATTATTCTGCAAAATAAAGAAAGAAAATCAACAGTTAAAATGATTGATGTGGAGGTGGGTGGTGTGTGGTTTGAGTTTAGATCGGTAGCGTGCGTGCTATTCAACTACAATTCATACTTGACATTCTCCTTAATTAATACAAAGACGAGCTAGTCGCTAATACATTCTGTAATATCGAAGACAATATGATAATAATATAATATATGTAATATAACATGTGGTACTGACTGACGTTGTTGACAAATCAATATTAAATAAGAGGTACTTCCATAAGAATCTAACTAGTAATAAGTAGAGGCACGTCCTGCTATATCAAAACAAAACAATTCACTATTAATTCAAGACCAATTAGTATCCAAGTAAAATGACAAGTGACGTTTCACTACGTCACATAACTACATTAAAATTTATACTCTCTAGTCAATTAAAAAGTGTGCTTATTCACACATGCACAAATAGAATCAAAATAATATTAACATTAATACCTTCACAATTGACACCTTTATACTCTTTATTTTGCCCTATTTTTACTTTACAGGGTTGAAAAAACTAAACAGTTCTTGTGGTGGAACGCAAATCATTAAAGTTTGAGAACCACTAATCCAAGGTTGTTTTTTTTGAAAGAGTCAATACAAATGTATCAAAAGAGTTTGAAAAATGATTTTTTTCATAAATTTCATTGATGTAAGAGACAAAATATTTACCTTCGCTCCAGAATATGCTATACCAGAGTAAGCATAACGATCAACAATCAGAGTTGTTCCTGCATTCAAAGTTTTTTTCATAGATTCACTAAAAAAAAATAATATTGTAAAAACATTAATTTAAAATAGTCATAAAAACAATATTAATAATATCATACAAACAGTGTCTGAACTAATGTTACCCCAAATGACAACCCATCAACGTGCCAAACAGTTCTAAAGGGTGAAATTGTTGCCCCCCTGGCTAATGTCAAAGTTAATGCGGTTTAGGGCGAATCACCTCAAACTGGCTATGCCCCAGCATACAGGTTTTAATTTCACTACATGTCAATTCTATAAGAAAATACATGATTTTAATTTCATCTCCATGCATTTAAAATTTATAAAACTCTGATGCTAATTACTTTTTAGTAACATTTATAATGGGAAAAATTTGCCTTGAGATTATGATGTCAAAATAATTTCAAGTTGAGCACCGGTACAAAATTTAGAAAAATACTGAAGCTTATATAGACTAATCAAATAAGGCTAAGGGTGTAACAAACAATAGAAAGTTAAATTCATTCAAAACTTAAATTATAAAATATTGAAACAAATTTTTAAATAAGCTTTTATTTAAGTTCACTAAAAAGTAAACAAAAAATAATTTCATAGATCATCCAAATATTTATATGAATTATAATTACTCAAATTGAAAGCGTGAGTAAGTAAAATATACTGGACTAAAATACACTAGTTGATTAATAGCACAGCAATAATTAGATTAAAACAATTTTTTTTTTCATTTTTAAGGCATTTTGATAGAAAGCTGACGATAAAATTTTTTTTTTTTAAATATTCTAGCTTTGAAAGAATTTAACTTTCTATTGTTTTAACATATTTAAAAAAAAAATTTACGCAAGAAAAAATAAGAAATCTACTGTTAAGTTAATATGGCCAAACAAAAAAATAGTAAAATAATTACACAGCTTCCCATCTGTTGGCAGAAAACAAAAGATGTGCAACTCTGTCATCCAACTCTTCAGACATTTGTAAGTAGCTGTTTATCATTTTGCCTATAGGTGTTAATCGATCTATGGAAGAAAAAAAAGCTTATACTAGTTATACATGTATAGTCTTAGTTTAAAAATAAATTCACAATAACCTGTTCTAAAAAAAAAAAAGGAACAACTGTATAGAAAAAAAAAACTAGAGATCCAGAAAGCAGAGCTGCTTGCAGTTTCCATTAAATTGCAATTTTACATAATTACATTATCTATTTTTGATACAACTATTTTCTGTGTAATTTTACTGCCTATAATTTACTTGTGTACGATGGTATAAATGTTCAAAAGAATAAAGTTACATACAATTTTACAGCAGACTTGTGTTTTTATCTGATCTAAATATTAAAAGCATGGTGGGGCTCTTGAAATATATTAGTATAGGAATTTGAGATCAGCAAATGGCGCCCACAACTGCTATAATACAATTTTTTTTAAACTCTGAGCAAGGATGATTTGAAATTTGATCTTCAATTCACCCTTATCTGGTTTGGCAAAAGCTACATTAAATTTGTTTTTTTAAACACTAACCTAATATAACTCATACTCATAAAGGGGTGTACTTAATCCTCTAAAAATAGTAAATAAATAAGATATTTTGTTGTCAATACAGAATGAGTCTAGTAGCCTAACGAATACTGCTAAAACAAATTTTAATGAATTAAAATTAAATGTTTACCTGGAAATTTCAGAGCCTCAATTGATTCCCCTTTAGCACTAAGAGTTTCAACAAGTTTAGCACATTGGGTTGTTTTACCAGATCTATCACATCCTTCCAGTACAATCAGAGAACCTCTGGGTGTAGATCTGATTTTCATTTTTACTTTATTGTGACACTTCCTGACTGTACAGCCAACAATCCAGAGGATCTGAAAGCAAAATCATAATGGATGAAAAAAAAGACTGATGAAAGAAGAAAATATAGAATCCTCCTTTGGGATAGTACCTATTTCACAAAGCCAGTAAGACTATTACCGGTGGTGTGGCATAACTAAAACCATGTTTTATTGTGTATTTTTCTGAAAGTCAGGCCACTCAGTAACTGAAAGAGATGCAGTATATTTTTCCAAAGGACAGACTTTCATTTCGACCATCACATTTTTTAATGTAATTTTTTTTTAACAGGAACTTGAGTTTTTACAAAGATCACTATTTTTGACACAAAAGTGGCAATATTTGTTTTATAGTATTATTACTAATTGTATTTTAAATCAGTTATAAATAGATATAAATTTTTTATTAAAAAACCTACTTCAACCTGTGAAATTGTGAATTTTATAATATATTATGGCTTTTTAAAACTTTATAATAAAGTAATAAGATTTTCATTGAAAGTTTGTTGCTCACGAACCTGATATAATAATCATTAATTAAATGGTGGACCTTTAAACCTAATTGAAAGACTAATTATATAGTTTAATATACAAATCAGAGGCAGCTTAGCAGTGAACGTTTCCTAGGGCAAGTGTTGTTTAGCTAAAAAAATTCTTTTGATGCAGGACCTGGGGCTGCCGCCCCAGTCACAACACCCTAATTCTGATACCGTAGCCAATGCACATTTTTATTTATAATATTCTGTGATAGAGGCTATATTTTAAACCCCCTTTATCTTTTTACAAGACACCCAATACTTTCTTCAGCACTCAACAGACCTAAATCCCATATTAACACAACATTTAGACCAACATAGAGCAGAGCCCCACAGGTCAAAGACAAAAGCATCTCTTGCCTTTAATTGAAGCACTGAGGGTGAGAAACAGTACTATAAGAGTATAAGGAAAGTAAGCACAAGCTTACTGCACCAAGAGATGAGGTGCCACACACACAAATTTTATTATATAAATTATTGATTGTATTAACTTTATTGCTTATTTCATAAAACTAGTTTAATGAAATGTAATATTAGTTTGCCTGAGGTTTATGAGAGCCACAATCTATTTATTATAGAGTAAAAAACACTTAAAAGTGCTGTAGCAGGGGCAATTTTAAATGATTTAGTGAACAAAAGTAATTAAATAATAAAAAAAAATATGACAAGGTGCAGTACAACATAGATGAGGGGAGGGGGCTGCAATAGCATTAGAGGTTTGTCCCCCCCCCCCACCCGAAAAGAAGGATTCAGTCAACTGACGCTGACCTATATTGTACAATGAATAAGTCTAAAAACATACGGATAGCCAAATTGATAGTGTACTCGGCTCACATGAAAAGGGTAGAGGCTGAAAAAGCCTAAAATATTCGCCTGACTTAACGCAATATTTCACACTCAATTATTTTATATTCGGAGGGGGGGGAGGAGTATCATTAGTATCAAAATTAGTTGGACTTCAGGCTTATGGCATTAAGAGAACTTAGACAGACAATGGTGAGAAAGTTATATGGCATGCCATAGGTGTGGTCAGTGTGGTTATAGCACTGGCAGTTTAGGCAGATCATTCTGTCCATTGACTTTTCAACACTAAGACAAGTCACACGACATAACTTTTATCAAGAGAGTGATTTGTCAATAATCAGACATATTGCTTAAACATAATTTAAACATGGTGTAGATTTATTATCTTATTTAAATTAGTTAAGATTGAAAAAGAATAGCATTGATTTAAGTATTTGAAGTAATCTTAACTTGAGACTACTAAAGACTAAATCTAAGTAAATGTTATAAACTTCTCAGGTCCCTGTGAATATAGCAATCTTATCATTTTTACATTTAAAACAGATAAATATCAATTCAACTGGGTAAATGTCGTGATTATCACACAAAATGACAATTTTATTTACCAGTTGTATTATTAGTAAGTGTATGTACTAGAGATAGTGTACAAAATTTGGCGCCAGAATGAGGTGTTTACGTTTCATCATGATAAAAATAACTCTTGTTTCATTTCATGAGATAATGATAGATTATTTCTGTGACTGACTTAGCGTATTTAGATGGCCTCATATTAAGTGAAAATAAATAGTTTAAAATGCTATCATACATTCTTTATAACCAAAACCATTTAAACTGATTGCAATGACAATTTACTGCAATGAAACTTTTTTTTGTCATTCGTTGTTTTATTTACTGTCCACTTTCTTTGTATATCTATCTACGTCTTCATAATCGGATCTTCCCGTTGAGATGATGAAAAGAAAAACTCAAATAAAACCCAGAAAAATCCACTTCAAACCACTGGCCTATACTTGATGCTTCAAACCTCTGAAACTTTTGTGCGAAAAGTTGATATTTGAGCAATATTTTTTTATGTAACTAGCAATACATTATTCCATTGACAAATATGAAATAATACAAATAAATGGTGTTAAAATTTAGAAATATTCCAACCCCCAACCCGTTACCTAGGCCATTGTGCTAATGTGTGAGTGAAGTCCCTGTGAGGATGAGATGTAATTTCTTTAAGTTAGATCCTATATGATGCCCCCCTTTTATCTTCACCATAGCCGATAGTGCACATGGTCATGAAAGCACCAATGGAGATATAGCAAGGACTCCAACCATGACCTGAAGATCCATTGGTCCTCACTGAAATCAAACCAGGGACCCTTGGGTTGACAGTTACTATACATTGAAAAGTTTGGGGGGGTGGGGGTCGCACAATTCAAATAACAAGGCAAAGTTTATGAAACATATTAATTTATATATTCAATATTTTTATTGGTTGTAAAAAATAGATCATACATTTTACAATCCCAATGGTTTTGAGAAGGTTTGGGTTGTTCTTTTCAGTCAGTTGATTATTGAAGGGCAATTAGTTACATTTTAATTGTATTTCTTTTATATCATTAAAACAATTGTTTTTGTAGATTGTTCTTTTATTCTTCTTCGTTACAGTCCTTTCTGAGTTCTGGCTTGCCATACTACCTCTCCATTTTTCCCAATTTATTGTCTTCTTCCTCTACTCTCTCACTTATATGGCTTTTACCTTCATCAATCTCGAATTCCTCAAACCAAATCTGATGCTAAAAGGTCCTCGAAAGTACTTGGTAATAGCATCTTTCCCCTCCCCCCCCCCCCACCGCTATCCTAGAGTGCATCTAAGACAGCGAAAAAACTGGTTATTGGATATGTTTGTTTTATGAATTCTTTTTTTTTTGATGAATGTAAAACCCAGAGAGTCTTTGAGTTAAGAGCTGAAATAATAATATAAAACAAAATACTGAAAACAGTGTTATCTAAAAATAAAAATCTTAAACATTAAAGTCTATTGAGTTTTTGTTTAAATGTTGATATTTGAAACTACATAATTCAGTTTTGTTTTTTTGCAGCCAGAGGCTCCGTACTATGATTGAAATGTGGTAAAGAGTTTTATGTTGTAAATCACAAGGCATTGAGGGGGGGGGGGAGGAGTGATCAGAATGGCCTAAATTGTCAGCAGCCTAAGATCTGGAGGCAATGAGTACAAGGAGTCAGATGTTGTGTAAGTCACCTTTATATTTCTCCTGTAGTGCCTTTATGGCCATTGCGCACTATGCCATGGTGAGAATGAAATAAGGGTGTTAAAGAAAACATCCAACGAGTGGTTTTTAGGCTTTAAGAAGGACCTTACAAACAAAAATTAAAGTTGAAAGTACAAAAATTTTGCCAAGTATTTTATGTCAAAGCAGAAAGAAAATAATTTATTTTGATAGAACTATCATATTGATAAATTATCCTGAAGCTACAGATTTTTTGCTGATTCTTAACCCAAGGCCTACCACAAATGATACAACAATGCATTATTATCTTAGAAAACTCTCCTTAGCAATTAATTAAGTGATATACCACAGAATAATAATTAAAGAAATGCAGTAATTATCCTACACCGAAGGAATGTTACCTTTTGACCAGATACCCTTACAACTACGCTGTGATGAAACATATTTCAATATAGTAGCCCTGATGATAAACTCAAATGAGATGTTGCTACCAAATTAATCTCTAAGCATGATTACAACATGCTTTTTTATATCAAGACACCCTTCCCCGTAAAATGATTTATTTAAACATACATTTCAGGCATATCATACTGCACCTTTCATGCAGCCAAAGCAATATACAATTAGTAAAATAGAGGCTCAATAATAAAAGTTTGTCAAAGATGAATTCAATGCAGAAAGAGGTTTACATTAACAAATTTATTCAAAGTTAAAAAAAAGAAAACTAAAGAATGGTGATTCATTCAATTATATATTAATTACACATATGTACAAAAAAAAAGGTAGGTACAATAACAGTATGTATAACAAAAATACATATAATAATAGCTATAATGTAGCATAATACATGTAACAACCACTGCAAATGTACAGGTAAACATGAATATTATTAACCATGAATATCAATAACATATGTGTCAAGTAGATAAAAAAATTAAATAATTACACCAGAGTCAGACAAAATCAAACAAATAAAACATATTAAAGTGCGTAACTGAACATCAGTAAGTGTCAAAGATAAAAAAAAGAGCTGAAATAAATACCAGAGAACAATTTTTTATTGTTATTTTTTCTTTCAATATTCATTTTTCTTATCTTATGGGCAAAATTTTCACAATGACAGCCACAATGGATTCTTAAAATTTGATAAAATGGGCCAGACCAAGAGCGGATGGATGGAGTGTTTAGAAGAGGTAATATAAATTAAATGTAATATCATTAATGTGAACAAATGAAGAGTAGTTTGCCCACGTGTGGTCTAGACTCACTGCTGGGGGGAAAAAAAAAGTTTCAAATATTTTGAGGATTTAGAAAGAAAAGTATGTAAGCATACGGTCTCATGTGAATGTCATTCAAACTCAAGACCATCTGATGCCCCTCAGTCACAAAAAAAAATGCCATCTATTCCTCTCATGTCTGTCACATGCCAAGTCAGAGTAATTACACAGCTGAGAATACAAATGTCATATACACATCATTGTCTTATACATCTGTCATTGTCTTGTACATCTCTGGAATGAGCCTCAAAACAAATATTTCCATTAGGCCTGTCTGATCTATTTAAATCCGAGAAATTTCAACTTATCTATGGAACTTATTAGAATACGTTATTGTGTATGCACAAGCATAATCTCTACCCCCCCCCCCTTCCCTTTCCAAAAGCAAGCAAACAGTTACAAAACTTATTATCTACAAGCTGACCCAATGCTAGCAACACAAAACACATAACCAGAAAGGAGGCATTCATCAGATATTATCATAGTCGTCTTCTTCCAGCTTCCTCTTGAGGGGGTTCACGGTGACCGTGGTCACTGTAGGTGCGGTGACAACTGGAGTGGTCGGCATGGTCAGTGCGGAGGTGGTGCTAGATTGGCTGAGGTTGATGTTGCTGGTGCTAATGATGCGGCTCAGACCGGATGCTCCAATGCCACCTGCGGAATAAGAACAAAAATGACAACCTTTTTTTTTGTTGATTTTTATTTTAAGCCTAATGACATTTGTGTAGGGTTAGCCTTGGATTATTTTTTTTTCAAGGTGTGGAAATATTTCAAAATATATTTATTAACTGATTGTTAGCAATATTTTAGACGAACTACAGAGTAAATAATTTTTTCCAAAGAAATGTTTTTTTCTTAAATTATTCTACATAACATATGTGGGAGTTGTAATTTTTAGCATAATAATAATCCAGCCTTCTGGCAACATAAGTTTAGTCATAAAATTAAAAATGTGTATTAAGCTTATAACAACACTAGTGATATCTTCTGGTGTGAGTCAAAAATACTCATTTATCACTTTAAACGCTTTTTTATTTAAAAAAAAAATCATTGAAAAATTCTGATGAATTCTGCCTTAAAAAAATCTGCCAACATATAGTGGAATTCTTCATGCGTCTTAATATGATCAGCGACAGATAAAACTACCCATTCATGTTAAATATACAGATCAACTACTTACTGAGTCCTGGATTTACACGTATTGTCGGCTTGGGAACAGCCTGTGGTTTATTCAGGATGGTCACTGTTGGTTGGGTCAATGTTTTTGTGACTACCGCCAAGGTTGGACCTGTGTAAGTTTTGACTGTACAGAAATAAATATACAAGAAAGAAAAAAATAATTAACCACAAAGAAATAATGACTAAATAATAAATCTGTTGTGCTAAAGTTAAATGACAATAATAAGTGACATTTAGCTGACAAACAAATGCATATGATTTACTCTTAATTTAAGGAGCATTGGACAACTTTTATCTTTTTCAGGGGAGGGTGGGGGGTGGTAGTTTCCATTACACCTCAGTGATGATAAATGTTAGTCAGATAAAAAAATCAAATGTCAACACAATTTGAAAAAATTTATTTCAAGAGTGCCCCATATATGCTTCATACACCAACTCTGTGCTGTTTTTGTCCATATCACTGCCCGACAACCTAAGATAAGAAAATAAAAATAAGTTGGATTTACCTTGAGCTGCGACACCTAATCTTGGATTCACTGGTAAACCATACTGAACACCTCTAGGCTGAGGACACACACAAAAAGTAAACTGTCAAAACTTTTTTTTAATTTTCTTGTTCTCCGTTTTTATATTATCTTTATACTGATTTATACCAACATATCCCCCCCCCCACGCACACACCCCCTCCCCCCATAATGATGAGGACATGCCTTGTGGAAATATAAATCTGTCCATTAGAAATAAACAAAAGAGACAGGTGATATAATCTGTTGTCTTATTCACAAGACAACCATCATCCAACTCAGGAATAGACAGGTGGTCATCTCTTTTCCATGGCACATAATTGAGGCCTGGGTGGATGAGGTGAGGGGGCTGCAATGGCATTAGAGGTTTCAGTCCCCCCCCTCCCCCCCCCGAAAAGAAGGATTCAGTCAACTGACGCTGACTGTACAATGAATGTTTATTTTGTTTATTCACTCAATATATATATATATATATACACTATAGAGTTACTTTCGTCAATAATCTAGTGCTACATACAGATGTAGTTTGACCTCTGGCATACTTTCATGTGACAACAAAACCATCCAAACTGGTTGAAGGTCTGTGTAGGCTCTAGGCAGAGACATTCAGAATATGGGACAAAAGTACCTCTGGGGGGTCCTTATAGCATCAGATATGATAGTCAAGAGTGCACCAGGGAGTCATCAAGTTTGCCTACAGTCAAGAGTGCCCCATGGAGTCATCTAGTTTGCCTACAGTCAAGAGTGCCCCAGGGAGTCATCTAGTTTGCCTACAGTCAAGAGTGCCCCAGGGAGTCATCTAGTTTGCCTACAGTCAAGAGTGCCCCAGGGAGTCATCTAATTTGCCTATCTTAGACAAGCCCCTGACTTTCGTCGTCTCATTAAGTCATCATGCCAGAACTAAAAAAGAAAAATGCCAATTCTAGCTTGAGTTCATTTTCCCCACTTTACAAAACTGTCTTTCTGAATCGAGTTTCCAAGAAAAGAGGAAGTCCTTGTTTGAGTTCATTCAACGATGGGGGGGGGGGGCGTGGGCTATGTACCGACGGGGCGACCAATTATACTGGCTACGCGAATAGTCAGCGGTGAGGTTTAAAAAAAAACCCCGTAAAAAAATGTGTACCCGGATATACAAGAACTGATGACGTACCATCGAGTGGTGATGTAATTTTAATTGTAACACTCGACAAGCAAAAATCACCTTCCCCCACCCGCGTCTCTCATTCCACAAACGTATGTATGTATGTATGTATGTATATATATATATGTATATATATATATATATATATATATGTGTGTGTGTGTGTATATATACATAAATGGTCCACGCGTATGTTTTCATAATGAATTTAGTCACCAGAGCGGCAGCCCCGTAGCGTGAAAATTTTACAGCAGGGGCCAGGCATTCTACAGCGGGGGCCAGGCAATAGCGGGGGGGGGGGGGGCAGGTAATACATTTTACTAAGTAGAACAAATAAGCAGGGGCGGGCCAGACAAAACGCAGGGGGGGGCGGGTCCCCCCCCCCCCCACGCTACGGGCCTGCAGAGCGGTTTGACCAGTTTCAGCCGCTGTTCAGGCGGGCTACGAGAAAGTGAAAGGAACCAGAAATTGAAATCTTCATCGGTTCCCCCATTACAAAAAAAAAAACACGCGCACCAGCAGGTCAGACCGGATGTGTCAACTAAAACTGAAGGGTACAACAATTTGTGATGTGTATTTTTGTTTTGTGAGTGACAGTAACTGCTATCAATTTTTGCTTGTTTGTTGTTTTTTTATAGGTATCACCACAAACAAAAACAAAATATTATAAAAAAAACAAAAAAATGTTTCAAAAAAGTTAGTAAAATGAATCATGGGATATGATAATCATGAAATCAATCCTTGGAGAACTGGGCAACATATCAGGGATGGTGATAGGTCAGCCAATTATAAAGGGGGGGGGGGTAAGGGAGGATTACGCAAAACCATAATTTAGTCAACTAGTCAACACTATGCAATAGTGGGCAGAGAGATATTAAGGGACGGGGGTGGGGGGTGGGGGGAGGGGCGTGTGCGCTGTAGTAGACAAGAAGGGTGTATGTTTTTCATCGAATATTTTATGACACCCAGTTGTTTACCACCAACAAAAAAAAAGAAAAGAACACTCTTTCAATGACGCAATAACAGATAACTAATGTTACACTTAATAACTTCCTAAAGTGTTTTTTTTTTTTAGTTTAACTGTAACTTCAGTCAAAGCCCACAAATGGACACGCGGCTCTTGACTGACAGGACAGGTACCAATCAGCTGAACGGTTACACGACCCGACTCTTACACCCGTTCCTTTAACCCCCCCGAACTTTGAGCCATTTCCTACCTAACTCTATATATATAAAAAAAGAAGAAAGAAACGATTCAATCATGCTATCATCGTTTCGGTAATTAACTGGTAAGGAAGTTTTGTGTGAAAAAGAAAATTATTCATATTTAGTAACATATGAATAAAAAAAAGTGTGCTGGAGTAACATTGCAAAGGTATGGTGCTCTATACTGTGCTATTTTACTTATATAAAACACACACAGACAATCGGTGTGTGCAGACACTGGAATGTGGAGTTAAATGTGTTTGTTATGGCCGTAAAAAAGCGTTTCCCATTTGTATACCATCTCAGCTGCTTTGATCCGTTCAAGGATGACATGTTTATATCTTAGATCCCGTAAACCACAATGGAGACGGTTTTTCACGGTGCCCTTCTTTCACCCCCCCCCGCCATACCACCATTGCCAATGTATGTGTGGGAAGGGGGGAGGGGGGGCACCACGAGATACATAGAGGAAACTTTCAACATAGTATGAAAAAACGAAAACATTGATCCTCGCTGGATATCGAACCCGGGACCCCAAGGTGGATCAGTCGGGCCAATTTACATAGCTCGACCACACCCGTATAGTGGACAGTCCCCTTTCATTTTTTTCCTCTTCCTCGGGCGGTTGCCAAGTAAGGTCGCTACGTACAGGCCGGTCGGCTGTTATAAGTTTAACGTCGCCTAGCCCGGTTGACATAGCTCTATACACATTATACGCGTGCTAGTTTTCTTTATTTTATTTTTTTTGTCACTAACAGAGCGAACATCGAAATGTAACGAAAAGCGCATACAATATGGGAGACAAAAAAAGAACACAAGATGCCCAGCCAGAAGGAACCATTGAAGTACAAGCCGCGCACTACGTCCACATACGGCGCAATGGGAAGTTCACCCCAAACGGTTAGGAACGTATAAAGGGTGTGTATAAAGGGCGTGAGTTCTAATAATAAAGCTCTGATGTATTCTGATAGTGCGGTGAAGATGCTCGACTGTCGACCTGAGAGTCCTGGGTTCGATCGTCGGTGAGAAACAAGGGAATTACTCCAGGTCCTGGTGAAAAGTTGGTTAAAAAAAAATTAGTCCCCACAAGTCCACCCATCTTTAGTTAAAGAAGTAAAGGCGTCTGGGAGTTGCGCTAACCAGTACCCAAACACAGTTCCCTTATATGCAGTGGTTACACAGAAACAGATGAATTATACAATTTATCTGCCCCAGTGGCCCTTGAAGGGCTGAGGGAACTTTACTTTGTATTCTAGTAATTCAGCTGGTGTGTTCTAATTATACAGCTTGTGTATTCTAATCATACAGCTGGTGTATTCTAATCATACAGCTGGTGTATTCTAATCATACAGCTGGTGTATTCTAATCATACAGCTGGTGTATTCTAATCATACAGCTGGCTGGCGTCTTCTAATACTACAGCGGAATTGCGACATGTGGCCATATGTTCATTATAATAAATACATTTACACGAGCCTATTACACACACAAAAAAACGGATATGTTCAATTCACACGTGTATGACTATGTAGAGAGGACCAATGAATCACAATACTAATATCACAAATATAAAACATTTCTTCACCTAAGGGTGTGTGTGTGTGTGTACGACGCTCGGCGGAAACGATTTGAAAGTACCGGCCGAGATAGTGGACAAGATGGTGTCGGCCTTTCAAGAACTTGACCTGGGCGTCGTGTGGAGAATGAACACGTCATCGACCGCCCCGCGGAACATAATGGCGGCGGCGTGGGTCCCGCAGAACGACCTGCTGGGCCACCCCAACACTAAAGTATTCATCTCTCACTGCGGCAAAAACGGTCAGTACGAGGCCCTGTACCACGGCGTCCCCATTCTCTGCCTGCCCATGTACGGCGACCAGTGGTACAACGCCAGGCGCGGCTCCGCCAAAGGGTTCGGACTCTATGCGGACATAAGGGAGGTGACCGCCGGAGAACTGGCCGGGCTGATACGACAAGTGGCCTACGATCCGAAATACAGGTCCAACATTCAGAGGGCCTCGAAACTATTCAGAGAACTACAAAGTCCCCAGCAAGGAGGCCGCCTACTGGCTGCATCACGTGATGAAATATGGCGGGGGTTACATGAGGTCATCGGGTCAGGAGATGCCACTGTACCAGTTTCTCATGCTGGACGTGATTGCTTTCATTTCGGCTGCTGTGGCCGTGGCTGCCCTGTCGATCTGCGTCATCACAAGACGATGCCTAGAGTTTGTGAATAGCAGGGGGAGAAGCAAAATTGATTAGCAGTTCCTGCTCCATAAGTCCCTACGTGAAAACCATGCCTTCGCAGTCTTGCCCAACTCAAAAGAGAAACAAACTCACAAAAAAAAAATCATCTGCAGACTATAAGAGTATTTATTGTACATCGTTAACGATAGCCCTTCTAATGGGCATGCGAAAATAGGCGACCTATTTTTCCAGTGCACACTTCCAAATCAAATCTTCCATCATGGCCCTGGGGGTACCTACCTTTGCCTGGAAAACCTCAACTATCCCTGAAAGTCTCTCCCTTAGCCGCCCCCCCCTCCAAAAAAAGACCCCGTTTATGCAGGATACTAAATAAACGTTTTCTGAATTTGGCTAAAGATCTGAACTCCTGGTCAAATTGCAATGTAAGTTAGAGGGTGTGAAGCTGGAAACATATGAAAGACTTTTTTTTTTTATTATTAAGATTTGACTTTTATTTTAAAGTGTTGACTCTATTCAATGTGTTTACTTGTGCAAAGGCCTTTTAATTTTATTCCCTTGAAAAGTTGTCTACTTATCTTATGCTGATTAGTGTACAGACAACTTTTTAATCTACTAGAGATAATTAGCAGAGTGCACTGAGATATTCAAAAGTGAGTTGCATGCCAAGTTTTACATTTGCGGGCATCAGAGATGCAGATTTCTATGCTGAATAAACCCAGAATGCACACTAGCTGTATTTTTATATAAATTATAATGATACATATACATATATATCTATAAATATATAGAGAGAAAGACAGGCTGATACATGGTATTCTATATATATCAGCCTGCTAATTATCTTTTGTTTAAATTGAGATTAAGATGTTTAAGCGGTTGAAATCTAAGCCAACCTTATTGATTTATAGCTTATCAAGAGGTCCATGTTTGAGGCTTATAAACATTGTGTGTCCAGTCTAGCTGGCTTAAGAGCATGATTAGGCCAGAGTGGCTTATCCTTCATTTACTTTTTAAAGAGCTCAGTGTATATAGGTAAGTTACATAAGAAATGTAGCATTTAGTGATGAAAAAAATAAAATTATGAAAGATAAGCTAACTGTGCTGAGAATGAAATGTGTTTTAAATTGTGTGAATATAAATGTGTTTTAAATTGTGTGAATATAGATGTGTTTTAAATTGTGTGAATATAAATGTGTTTTAAATTGTGTGAATATAAATGTGTTTTAAATTGTGTGAATATAGATGTGTTTTAAATTGTGTGAATATAGATGTGTTTTTAAATTGTGTGAATATAAATGTGTTTTAAATTGTGTGAATATAGATGTGTTTTTAAATTGTGTGAATATAAATGTGTTTTAAATTGTGTGAATATAAATGTGTTTTAAATTGTGTGAATATAGATGTGTTTTAAATTGTGTGAATATAGATGTGTTTTAAATTGTGTGGATTTAAATGTGTTTTAAATTGTTTGGATATAAATGTGTTTTAGAATTGTGTGGATATAAACATGTTTTAAATTGTGTGAATATAAATGTGTTTTAAATTGTGTGAATATAAATGTGTTTTAAATTGTGTGAATATAGATGTGTTTTAAATTGTGTGAATAAAAATATGCTAGGGTTTCTCTCTAGGGATAGTGGGATCCCGACCATAATTAAATATAATTAAACTCTTTCAGGGAAATTCTTTTATTCTGTGATACTAATTAAATTTTTTAAATTCTGCTCGTTGTGGGCGAAATTACATTTTTTCATGTCTCACAGTATGTTAACTTATTACCCAAACGTCATCATTCTTTAGGAAGCAAGGATCTTTATTTATTATATCATCTGTATCGACATACAGTTAAAGAAAAAAAAACAAACACTTTGTTTATCAGCAGACTGGATTATTGTAAAGAAGCTGTGACGGAATATTTGATTTGCAGTCATTTGCATATTATTTCTGGTTAATAAGTTAACTACTAGCATACAAAAATCTATCATTCTACAACCAGTCATTAATAATAATTTTTATTAAATTTATTGATAGTCTTTAGTTGATTCTAATTTAACATAAATCCATCAAATTTCCTATTTAATAAAAAAAATATCCATTTTAGTTATATTATTTCAATGAACCAGGTCATTTAGAGTGCGGAAATTTTACCATTAAAATGCAAAAACATTTTTTGCGTCCATTACAAGGATTGCATATAACTTAATAGAATTCTGTAAGTTAAGCCATTATTATTACCTCTTTTATTTAAGCTAATTTTTAATGCGTCTTAAAAATAATATATTTTATCCAGGATGTGAACCCGTTTAATCCCAGCATCCTGGGATAAGCCAAATGCCAGGAAATGAGAAACCCTAATAATTACCTTTGTATTTGAAGCTTATATCAACCTTTGACTTTTATTATTCATTTTTCATCTGTGTTCTTTTTGCCCATGCACTAGCAATTGTCCATCATTGTTAAAAATTAAACAGATTAAGACCTTGAAAGGTGCGTTGATAGTAATGTTTGTTTCCTAGGCCAAATATTTACATATTGAGGCTCAATATTTGTCACATATTTACTAATACAACAGATTGAATTCAAGTGAGCCAAGCAACGAAAAAAAAAAAAAAACGTATCCTAGCTTAAAGTTAGAAATGAATTCGAACAAAAAATTAAAAAAAATTGTATGGAAACATTTTGGAAAGAGAGTTTAAAGCAAATGGGGTGGATGCTCCCCAGTGCAGTTACTTAGGTGAAGAAGAATGGGTAGGTTTGTACATTGTCAACTTTTTTTTACCACTGAACCCTTTTTTATATATAAAAAAAAAAAGAGTGAACCCAGAAAGGATGCAGCCTTCAAATACATAGTCGTCCCACAAGTCCACCCAGCTTTAAATGGGTACCTGACTTAAGTTGGGGAAGTAAAGGCGGCTGGGTGTTGTGCTAGCCACACAACCCCCTTTATATGCCGAGGTTATAGAAACAGGTGAATTCTACACTTCATCTGCCCCGATGGCCCTTTAGGGCTAAGGGAACTTTACTTACTACTTTACTTCAAATACACAGATATTACATCTTTCTTTTTTTTTTAAATAACAAACAATCTGAAAGTAGCAAAAAGTCATACCCGCATTGGGCTGTGTCAGCAGTAAGCAATGTACAAGATGCCTAGTTGATACTGGACAGTTTCTTGTGTGTTGAGTTTACAAAGCCAGTATAATACTTAATATCCTGTTTGTAAGTCTCATGTGCTATCTCTAAAAGAATCTAATAAAATAATAGCGGTTTGGGTTCTACGTTAAATCAAAAGTCAAGAATTAATACAACAGTATTCCAGTTTTTAAAATACAATCATGAAAAAATCGGATCTGCCAGAAACCAAAAATAACCTAGCCTATTGATCAAGCCTGGGGGGATATAACTCTATGCAAAGGTTTTGCAGGGTACAGCTAGTATACTATAATACTACATGTGTTGATGTGTTTGTTTTTTGTTTTTTTTGCTTTTGATTTCTTTTTTAATATGTTGATCCCAAAAATTATAGTAATACTTCTGACATACAAAGCATATAGTAATCAGTATTATGACATAATAAGCATGCAATATCCCAACATAGTATATGCCATATTAGACTGCCTTTCCTAAAGGCACAAAATATTTTAAAAGTAGGCATACTGTACCTTCTTTAATGTTTTCAATTTGTAATTCGGTGCTGTAAGACAATATCTATCAGGTGGCAATCTTGGTCCACTGTACGCCTTGACGAGGGGGAGAGGCTGGCAGTTCTTCTGCCTGGCGATTTCCATGAGCAGCTGCATGGAAAAGAATAAAGCAAAGGAAACGGCAACATTATTTTATTGTAATAAATTGTAACGTTTCATTGCAAAAAAAGAAAAAAAAAAGGTTTATCCTTTATAAATACAGTAATGTCGGTCAGTCTTACCAAAGTTGATGCAGCCAAATTTAAATAAACTTCTCTACATTTAATTTCAAACCAGGAGATTTACAAAGTTTTCAGTTTAAGTTTATTTTTTCTAAAATTTTAATGGACGGGCCCATTTCTGCTTAAGTAAGATAATGAAAAAAAATGTAAAAGAAGTGAATGCTTTGACAAATTAATTTCAGAGTATAAAAAAAGTACCTGCTGTTTCAAAGTACCGATTATCCAATATTTATAGACATTAAAATTCCATTAAACCAAATAGCTAGAATGAGGGAAATATGAGCAGTTGAATTGTTTCAATTAAAGCCTATTTCTTCTAACAAAGATATTCTTATAGGTATTAAAATAAACAGATTTATTACCCTTACAAAAATTCATTCTTGATATATTATCACCTAAAAAGTTATTTCTTGTACAGAAATTCCTGCCTTACAACTTTCCTTAAATGCTGTTTTTTTTTTTAATTTTCCGATTGATATTGTATCACACTTTATCAAAAGTTAATGCTTAAAATTGTTTGGACATTTTTCAAAATCTCATGTCTTTTGTTCTCTGTTGATATCATCAACAAAGTCTAACTCTGTCTTTCACTGCCATTTCTTGGAAAATAACCTTTGCTTTAAGCTCAAACTAATTGGTGTCAAACTATTCAAAGATTGCCAAGATAACAGAATGCAAGTATGCAGCCTTTTTATCAGCCAAATTTAACCACCCATACAGCATCCCTATTAGCCATTTGTGGCAGGAAAACCCTAGTTTTGCAGAATACTGTGCTAGAATGATATAACCAGAACAACAGGTTGACAGATTTTAAACCTTTTCTACTTACATCTCTAGGTGGAGGTGTAGTAAAGGAATGGTCCATCTTCATTTGAACAGCCAATTTAACATCTTCTGTATCGACTGATTTTCTGTTAGCATGATTTGAATACACTTTAGCATCTTCCAAAACATCAGTGACATAACCTTTGTAGAGAAAATGAAAAGCAAGAATCAGTCAACATCAAACCTTAACTGAAAAAAATAATATCTGCAGTGTTAACGTCTACTGAGGGGCGGTGCCCGCCAAGCAATATAGCAACTATTGTTTGAAGTCCCCAAGTCCATTAAATTTAAATGGATACCTGACTTAAGTTGAGGAAGTAAGGGTGCTTGGCGTTGTATTAAAACACAATTTCTTAATATGTCAAGGTTACAGAAAAAAGATACATTCTACACCAGATGGCCTTGAAGGGCGAAAGGAATTTTTTTTAGTGTCTACTGGTGGATAGCATGCTTGTTTAAAGCAACTATATTCTCCAAAAATGTTGAGTAAAAGGTCAATAATCTTCTAAGCTTCAAAATGAACATCAAGGTTGTAAAAGTATTTTTAGAAGTGTAAATTGTAAGAGAAACTAGCGCCTTCTTCCCAATGAAGCATTATATAATTATATCATAATTATGTTTGACTTTTAGATCTTTGACAGGAATTATTAATCTTATTCCAAAATAGTTGAAAAAATACAAACAAAGTTTTTTTATATAAATGTAAAGTTTATGAATATATATCTACTGGTAAAAATCTGCGGTTAATGACATGACACTTATTAGTTTATGTCAGATTTAAAGGAATTGTATCTGATGTATTACCATAAATACTTGCGTATAAGTAGTGAAATTTATGTATTTAGACTTCCAATCTAAATTAGACGAAGTGGCTGAATAGTATGATTGGTAGAGTGTTTGCAATGCAATCGTGAGGGTTGGAATTCGGTCACCCTATACTTATCCATTGGTGCCTAGTGCATGATAAAGAGCGTTAACAACTGCAAATTTAAATGAAATTACATTAAAACTCCAGCGGTATAATTATGAAATTTATAGAACATGATAGTTGTCAAGTTTTATCCTCAACTTATGCGTGGGTCATAACAAATTTCGTAATTTTCCGCTAAAAATACTCATGACTTATCTGCCAGATCGACTTATATGCGAGTGTCTATGGCACTTACTTGTATTAAATTAGCACAAAGTTAGTTAAATTGTTCAAATTGATCAACTTAAAATAAATGAATTCACCCTGATTCATTATTTTATTATGACAATTAATTTAATGTCTGTAGAATGTTTTATTAATTTTATTGAAATTATTTCAAGAGAGCACAAAAGGGCTTAATATCTTTATATTAACACATAATCATGATAATGCATTTCGAATTAAAAATTTAAAATCATTAGTAACCTACAACAATCGCATATAAAATGATAAAACCATAAATTAGTTCATGGAAAACACTGTCGAAAATTGGATTGTCTATTCCTGACTATTCAGATACTTTTCAAAATTTTTGAAAATTTTAAAAATAATACTTACGATAAGTAAATTCAAGCATTTGATTGATCAGCCGCGGCTCAGATTCAAGTACTCCCATGTCTTTTAATATTGCAGACATAACCTGAGCATCTTTTGGAGAACTTTTTGCTGGCATCGACATTCTGATATGATTATTTATTTTTACTTCGCTTTCTTAGACTTAGAAATGGTTGATGTGTATTATTTTCAAGAGTGGTGTACCTTGTACTGTGATAAGTCTAAATCCTCACCGATCTATATATAAAGTCCATGAAATCGATGTAAACATAAACATTCATAATGGTTGGTTTATTATCTCATATAAATTCAGATTACATTGGGGTTATCAATCTTAACTTTGGTGCCATTCTAAATTATAAATAATATAATACATTTTCACTCATAGCTAAAAGAAAAAGATCCTTGTTCTCGCCCCCAAATTCACGACAAACATTGCAGCCAGTGACGTAGCGAGGCGGGCAAGGGGGGCATCATGCCCCGGGTGTTACTTACAAAGGGTATATTTTACATAAAATATTATATGGTTTTCAAATGGGGGGGGGCGCTAAAAAGGTGTAGTGCCTCGGGCGCGAGTTAAGCTCGCTAAGCCTCTGACTGCAGCAACTCATCTATTTGAAGCTACATTATTTCGGCACTACCTACAAGCCTTAGAGACTGCCCCGTAGCTAAGGGGGGGGACACTGGGGGGCCGTGCCCCCCCCGCTAGGTTTGAAGTTCCTCCCCCCCCCCGCTTAAAAAAGAAGAAAAAGAGGAAAAAATGAAGAAAAAGTAAAGGTGCCCCCCTTGCTGGGTATTGGTACCCCCCTGCTGACTTTGACCTGGCTACGGGCCTGCTTAGAGAGACGTGTAAAATGCTCTACTGTCAACCCGAGAGCCACAGCGATCCTCGATGTAAACCAAGGAAAATTTTTCAGATCCTGATGAAACTTGGTTAAAGTCTCTCAAGTTCGCCCAGCTTCGAATGGGTAGGCTACCTGATTCAGTGTCGATCCTAGGGATTTGAGGTCTGGGGGGGCTTGACCGCTTTGGGGGCCCCTGCATTTTGACATTCGACACCATGACATGAGATAATGTACTTAATATTTAATGTAAAAAACTAATTTTTTCCCCCCTCAAGCTGGGGCCCGGGGGACTTTCGAATTAGGACACCCCCTCCCGTCACCCTAGGTACGCCTCTGACCTGATTTAAAGGTTGGGTGAGTAAATGCGGCTGGGCGTTGTGCTAACCACACAATCCCTGTGGTTACATAATTCTACACTTCATCTGCCCTGAAGGCCCTCTTTGGAATAAGGGAGCTTTACTTTTCTACAAGCCTTTAATTGAACAATGCGTCACGTTTTCATTAATTAAACAATGACTGAATTTATAGTTCTTTTGAGTATGCAAAGCAGGCCGCAATAGGTCAATAAAAATCTGTGAAGGCGGAGCCATCTTATCATACAGGCAGAGTTGGCACTAAGGAGTAAGGACAAATGATGGTGGGGGTCCTTTAACTAGTAGTGGACTGTCCGCCCTAGGATGCGCCTACTTGCAGTGGCGTAGCGAGGGGTTCTCAGCGGGGGAATCATGCCCCGGGCGCTACTCACAAAGGGGGCGCCAAATGGTACATTTTACATATAATATTATATGGTTTTCGAATGGGAGGGGGGCACTAAAATGGTATTGTGACCCGGGCGCGAGTTTAGCTCGATACGCTACTGCCTACTTGCAGCCATTCAAGGGTGTCATTTCCACCATTTTAACATTTTTAGATCCCGCTCCAGGCTCCACTAAAGCTAGTTAGCTACCCCCTCTTCCCCCCCCCCCCTTATCATAGGGACAAACACAGCGGCGTTACTAATCAGTCAACTATTTCCCCCACCCTGTCAAGAGGGTCCCTAGTAAATGATAGCGGTTTTTTTTCAAAATAAGGTCCGCATTAATATATTTATATATATATTAGGGCTGCTGATTAAACTGCGTTAATTTGCGATTAACGCGTCAAAAAAAATTTGCGATTAAAATTTTTAACGCAACACCTAAATGCGTTAATTTGACCAAAATACTGAAAGTTCACCAAATCGATAAATAACGGAATTTCACGCAACAATTTGAAGTTAAAGTCCGTTCACTTATTAAGTAGATCTACCCCCATCCTGTCACAATTTACACACACCCTCACCCCCAGGTACGTGGACAAAAGCCCCAATTGTAATATAAAATGATGATGTTTTGTTATGTAGCCTTTCAACAAGTGAACCTCCGGCTCCCTTCCCGGTCGATGTAAAAAGAAAAAAAGTTTCATTTACTAGTTTACATTATATACT
The DNA here is from genome assembly GCA_021962125.1 of Bulinus truncatus. Classification (NCBI taxonomy): domain Eukaryota; kingdom Metazoa; phylum Mollusca; class Gastropoda; family Planorbidae; genus Bulinus; species Bulinus truncatus. Next base: position 2,662,721 of record JAGDYQ010000022.1, read on the forward strand.
GTAGTGTATTGGTGGAGGTACTGTAGTGTACTGGTGGAGGTAAAAGAACGACAAGTGTTTGGTGAACTTTGTTATAATTAGGTCAAAATAATAAGATGTTAGAAATTTTGTATCACCATTTTTTGCGCCCAATTTTTTATCGCATTTGAAAATACAGCGTCTTGCATCAGCTGCACTAACAGTTTCATGACACTTGAAATCAATGTCTAGACATGGTCTAGACTATGCTATGCACACATCAGTACACGAGACACTGTAAGTATTTTTCAGAATTATTGTGTTACTGAGCTAAATTTAATATTTTATATTTATTAACGTTCTGAAACTAGCGGTGTCGATATGATGGAAAGAAAGGCATATTTTCGTTTGTACTTTGTATATAACAATAAAAAGATCAAAAGATTTTTCTCCAAGAGTTAGTCCGGCAAACACTCGGATACAACTGTTGCTATAACCAAAATGAAACGAAAGAAAGAATTGTTAATGTTGACACACGAAAGAACAACAGAAGATCAAAAATGAAAGCCGACCTATCAAAATTTTGCTTTGAACGTTTGAAACGGTAACATTAAAGAGTGTCATTTTACAAGACACTTTTTTATTAATTTAACTGACAGACATATAAAAAAAAATTTCTTTTCTGTTGTTCACTAAAACATTGAACAAATAGTTGATAGTAAGAAAGTAAATGAATGAAAGAATATAAGAGTAACATTTATAGACACCGACGCGCAAAAACTTCAAAGGATGATCAAAAGTAAATCAACTTGTTTTGGGACATCTTTAAGTGGAGAGAGAGTGTGTTAAAAATGTGACTTGGTGGGGAAAGGGGGGGGGTTGGAATAAAGAAAACAAGCAATTAAGCCTGTTCCATTCTGGCACAGGACGTGTTAGCGCATTTTCATGTTATGTATCAGTACGTTTGTTAGCTTTCAGTAAATATTTGTAAATTTTGGAAATGTTTATAAATTCAATTGTGTAATTCATATATCTGTAAAAAATATTATAAAGACGTTTCTTTATATTTGAAAAAAAATTATTTTCTCTTAAATCTAACTACAAGTGGTTTGTGGTTACTGAAATAGGACTCATAATTGAAAACATTCGAAATTGTAGTCATTTAATCGTCCGAAAACTCCGTCAATTGTTGCATAGCTCTGATACTTTCAATTAAACTCAGAACACAAGCTTACTATTTCATTTGATGAGTTTCTTAATAAATCTTGGTGAAACTACGTGCTGCAGTATTTCGCACCAAATGAATGGGTTATTGAACGTACAAGGTGTAGAATGGGGCTATATATATAATATATAAGCCCCTTCGGAGCCCTGAAGCCCGGCCCTCAGAGGTCCTATCGCGAAATGAACTTTTGATGTACACTTGGCAGGCCAAGACCTACAAAATGATATATACATCATGGGTCTAGGACTTATGGTTGCTGAGATATATGGCGCTCCTTTGTTAATATAGCTTATATAGTAAAAAACGGTACTTTATAAGCCCCCTTTTACGGCCCTCAGAGGTCAGATCGCGAAATGAACTTTTGCTGCACACATGGCAGGCCAAGACCTACAAAATGATATATACATCATGGGTCTAGGACTTATGGTTGTTGAGATCTAGGGTGATGACGGACAGACAGACAGACAGACAGACAAAACGGGGACTCTAAAAAACGCGTTAATAATAAGTGAGCGACAATTTTCTGGCTATGGTATTATTTCATGAAAGAAAAGTTACATGAGATATAAATGATGTGTGTATTTTTTTTCTGGAATGGGAAGTGGAGGGTAGGGTAAACAGTGAAGAAGTGAAGAAAAATATGACAGGGAGGGAGGGACATACGTCATTAGTTCGGAACTATGGTACGATAAAAAAAGGTTAGACATTGTTGTTAAATAAAAAGAAAACAATTCGCATCATTGACGTGATTGATACATGTCCATAAACTGGTCTCAATAACTAATTCAATAGACATTTATGTTAATGCTTAATAAATATGTTATAATTCATTATACCTCTTTCGTAAATTAAAAGGACTTGTTTATTATGCCAATATTATGCTTTGATATTATGACATATTAGTTTGAATACAAACAATTGTATTATATTGTGTTGATTAAAATGTGCGTTAATTTGCGATTAAAATTTTTAATCATGCGTTAATTTCGATCAATTTTTTTTAATCGAACAGCAGCTCTAAATTATATATATATATATATATATATATATATATATATATATATATATATATATATATATATATATATACAGGCCCGTAGCGTGCGGGGGGGGGGCAGGGAGCCACCCCCCTGCGTTTTGTCTGCCCCCCCCTGCTTATTTGTTCAACTTAGTAAAATGTATTAACGGCCGTCCCCCTGCTATTTCATGGCCCCTGCTGTAGAATTTTTCATATATATATATATATATATATATATATATATATATATATATATATATATATATATACACATGGGCGTCGCTAGGAATTTTTCCCGGGGGTAGCAAAAATTTTCCGGGGGGGGGGGCAAATAACAACTTTAAGACATTTTTTTTAATGTAAAGGGGGGGGGGGGAGCAAATGCCCCTTCTTATATGACATCCCCCCCATGAATACGCCCATGTATATACCGAGTGGGCCAAAAAAATGAGAACATTGAGTAGACGGTAATATAATTTTATCAAAGTTTGTTTAGCTGTACGCTTAGAAAAAATTGTTGATAAGCAGGGAGGACACATTGAACAGGGTTTCTGATTGGCTACTTTGCAAACAAAATTACATGAAACAATACAATTAATTAAATTATATCTCAAAATAATTCGTATGTTATATCATGTTCTCACTTTTTTTGGCCCACCTTATATATATATATATATATATATATATATATATATATATATATTTTTAGAGAGAGAGAGAGAGAGAGAGAGAGAGAGAGAGAGAGAGAGAGAGAGAGAGAGAGAGGGAGAGAGCCTATTCTGTGATCCAAACGGTTTCCTTGAAATTAAACGTTAAAAAAAAAGACTCGAACTTTACTCAAAGAGGCTAAATATGGATTTTTTTATTTCTTTCGACAAGTTAATTATTATTATAACTGTGTTTCGAGGAAAACAGCATATTGCATTATGAAAAAAAAACACATCCTATCATTTCATTGTGTCCTACAATTAAACAACAGGAATTCCCCAAGTTTTATATTGGGCGGGCTTTAGGCTATTTATATCCAGCAGTTTGGCATACGTCTCTGTAAATAATGTGCTGCGTGTGTGACGTGTCTCAAACCTGTGTGTTCGCGCGTATTTTCGCTACTGTACTTCAGTAACTTCACCCACTATCCACCTCTCCCTGCTACTGTCATGCGCATTTTAGATGCTCCCCCCTACATTTTAATATGCTAATTTGCTAATTACTATTATTACAATCAAACCGGCAATTTAATGAAAAACATAAAGAAATAACGATATAGGCCTAATGCTGGAACCAAACATGCATTCGAACTATTAGAATATGCATTTAAAAAAAAAATCTTCTAACATGTTGAAATAAAAAGAACAAAACTGGTGCATCCAGTTAAATACATTTTTGAAATGTATCGCTTTAAGAAAAAAAATTCACAACAGTGAACAGATAGATATTTAAATCTAAACCAATCATTATGGAATCTAAAATTTTTATATTTCCTCATTATGATGCAAATTTGGAAAATTTAAGGGTTCGAGTAGAAAACCAGCACTGATAGTATAGCGAAATTCATAAATGTCAGCTGACAGCGAGCTTCCAGGTAACCTTACGGTAATTTCATCATCACTGGTTTAACAGTTCAGGGTACTTTAGGGACAAGGAAGATTCCATTATTTGTGTTTTGCACCAAATATAAATCATTAGCCGGAATGTTAAAGAAATAAGAACTCTTAAAACTGGTCAGTAAATTAAAAAAAACCTTCGAAATGTGCTAATTTATGTGATTATTATATAACATGAATAGATAGATGAGGTAAATGTTATTTAAAATAAAATAATTAAACATTAAAATAATGGGACAAGCCATAACCTATTTCCCCGATCATCTGACGTCACCTACAGAATGCGGACGGTGTAGACCTGTGGAAACACGAGGCTCTATATTAATGCGCGGCCGAAATGATTGGACTATTTTGTTTATTTTTAGATATTTAATCCTGAGCTAAGGTTTCAGAAGTTTACACACAATTTTAATAAAATAAATATGAAATAATTTGAAATACAACGCGATAATTTTCTGTGATAAAAATTTGATAAACGCAAGTTTAAACCACAGGATTAACTTGTGCGATTCAAAAGCTTCCGCCTTTGTCACTTACTGCAAGATCGCGGACGAAGCTTATGGGTGTCGACATAAGTTCAATGATTGGAACTGTTTTCTGCTAACTTCTGGCTGTATATACAATAACCTGTGGTTTTATGAAATTTATTGTTGTGATTTATGGTTTTACTGTGACAGGTTGTTAATTATTTGTTTGCTTTGTACAATTTAGTCTGTTATAGCTGTTAGAGTGGCATTTATTGCCATCTGCACATTCAAGTCAATAATAGTAGTGACTAGTGTAACGTTTTGAAGAAAGGCATCGTGGTTAAAGAAACGTTATCAAATTGGCTACATACAATCTGTAAGTAATATGCTCTTTATTTATATTTATTTTGAGTTTCTATATTTATTATGCTAGTAATTATTAATTTTTTTCTAGATATAAACTCCTACAGAAAATTCTTTTGCGTAGTAGTATTTTTTGTATCACCTCGCATTTTTTTTGTCAGCGGATTAAAAATATGGCGCTGTTTAATTTAGCTTGGGATCTAAGAAAAACTATTACATTATTATCTTGTAGTAATAAAATAGAGGGAGATTAAAAAAGATGTTCCTGATGCTAGGGGTTGAAACATAGGGTTTTCAATATATTATTTGTTGATTTTAATAGAAACAGACTATTACTATTAATTTCAATGACAGAAACAGGAAAACGTTGTTTGGCGCTTAGTTATATAGTCTGTTTCTGTCAAGATAAGCTATGGTTCAAAGGAATGTTGTTATAGTCTGTTTCATTTGTGATGTGAAATGGTAGTGACATTCTTTCCCACTGCCCTCTATCTTATTCGTACCCCTTCTTTTTTTTTCATATCTAAGCCAGTACTTTACTACTATATTATTATTATGTATTACTGAATCATTCGAAATATGCTTGAATTTTATTTTCCTGACAAGTTTAGGTTTATTGTTTCTAAAATGTATGTGGGCTCAGTACTGATGTCATACTTATAGACATTAATTTTGCTGTGTATACTTTGGGTTTCAGAAATGCCTAGTAGCCTAATCAGTAGGGTCATTTTTTTTTATTCAATATAGTAATTACTGAAAGTTTTAATACTACATTTTGTTCACGGAAATACTGTTTGGACAATGATTACTAATAATTTTTATGGAATACTTTTTTTTTATTTACTGCACTTGGGTACTTACAAAATTAAGTCAATAGCCTACATGTATGACCAAGAGATCTTCACAGCATACTTAAGTGACTATGAAGGATATGATTTACTCATTTAGACTTGCTAGAAACTAATTTATTAATGGTTAGCAATCAAATGATGTTGTGTACTTGACAAACTATTTAGTAATTTGAAAATATATAATGTTGTTATAAGTATATATTTTTTCTCTCCTCAGAATATTGTTAACCGCAGGCCCTGATGATAGATAAGGGTTCCGGCTGGACCTGATAGAGCCAAAATGAGCTTTAGCAGCGATGAGGTCAACTTCCTTGTTTATCGTTATTTACAGGAATCAGGTAAAACATTTTTAAAAAAAATAAATCTTTCTGTTGTTGCAGATTGCTTTTTGAAATAACATGTGGGATAGGGAGGAGTGTGTGTGCCCAGTACTCATTTTATTATTGTTATCTATAAACTTAAAAAAAAATTTGTGTCTGATTACGTACTGTATCTTAAGTGCTGCTGATGTAACAAATAAGTTCTAGGTTTGCTTTGACATTTGCTCTGCAATTAATTTTCACTGCTTGATGCTCACAATTGTGCAATTCTTTGAAGAAGAAAAAAACGGTTGTGGGATAGAATTTAAAAAAAAAAGTGGAAGCCTCTTGTGCAGATAATTTTTATTTTATTTTCATGACAAGTTTTTGAATCAAGCTGTTAAGTCAAAGCAAATAACATGCACATGTACAGAATAGGCATTTTTTTTGTGTGAAAACAATTATGTATATTGCCTAACTTCTGTTCAGATAATTTAAAATACAAATAAAAATTTCTTTTAATGTCTTTAATCTCATCACCTGTACATGTTTTTTTTTCTTGTTTCATTTTCATGACTCCTATTTATAATTGTCCTGGTTTGTTCTAAATGTTGTTCTAAAAAAAAAAATTATTCAAGTTGCAGGACTGCTCAATGTTAGGTAGATTCTGATGGATTTTGTTTTGAGAGTTTAATCCACTGGCTTAATCCAGCTTTTTTATATATTTCTTTTTTATGGTCCTGTTAAGAACAATTGATGTTTTTCTTTCCCTTTCACCCCAGCAGACGCGCACAATATGTTTGTGAATTAAATTTTTTATATACACTCTCCATTGCAGCTGAAAAATAGTAGCATGTTTTGTTTTTTAAACAGGTATCTATATATAATGTTTTATGATGATTTTTCTTCAGGTTTCCTCCATTCTGCATACACCTTTGGTATAGAGAGTCACATTAGCCAGTCCAATATCAATGGAGCCTTAGTTCCCCCGGCAGCGTTGCTGAGCATAATACAAAAAGGATTACAATACACAGAGTCGGAAATCAGCATTGGAGAGGTCAGTTGCCATCGGTCAATATTTTCCTTCTTTGAGTCTTTTTTTTATTTATAACAGCTCATACATACATGGGTAATTGGTTATAATTATTGTAAACTGGGTCACGCAAGCATAGCCTATTGGACATGGGCAGATTTATCTCAGTTGAGGCCCCCCCACCCCTACACAGAGCAGAGACAGGGAAAGTGTTGATACATGTGTATAGTTGTTTGTTTTTTTTTGCTGATGTGCAATGCCAGTGGTGAGATCTGCCTGTGTCGTCTGCTGATGTGTCAATGTGTGTTTAAAATATTGTTTATCAAACATGTCTACTCTTAAAATACAGCACACACACACCATTGAAGTGCGCCACCCCACAACCATATCTGTTGAGGGCTGTTTAGATTTGGCTGTTTTAGGAATGCAGAGAGAGACAGGCAATCATTAGACAGTAGAGAAAAGTAATCATGGTTTCAGCAAGTTCCCTTTAAGTAATAATTGAAATCTTTGTCAGTTCAACAACAACAAGTTAGTTGGCTCCACCACCCTGACCTCAAATTTTACTTAAGTTTAATTATCAATTGAAGAAAGTTTTACATGAATAGATGTGTGCCATTCACTTGAACATTTTATCTTTTTACTCGTGGCTTGTGTGGGAATGCACACCGACATAGCCTGCAGACAGAGACTTGGGGGTGGGGGGGGGTTGGCGGCAGGTAAAAGCCCTCGTTAGATTTATTCCCCGGTTATTTGAATGGGGAGAGGGGGTGGGGGTGAGAGTCTGAGACAGTCGGTTGAATATGTGCCATGTGGATAATGGCGTCTGCCTACTGCCCCCCCCCCAGATGCAGTTTTATTTGCGCCTGTAAACGATTGCAGACGTTTTATACGGGTGGGTGGGTGCAGGGAGTTTTCAAAAGATAATCAGAGTATTTGAACTTCCAGTTAAAATGGATTCATACATGCACTGGTCTCACAGACCCGTAGTGTAGTGGCAGGGTGTTGTGGCTGTAGACCTTGAATCTGGGGGAGGTGGGGGGGGGGATAGGAGGGAAACGTTCGCACAACAGGTGTACGCTGGGATGTAGACAAAGAATTATTGTTACCTGCACCACCCTGCCCCCCATTCACTCACCCCCGGGGGGGAAGGTGAGTATTGTGTGCTGTGTTTGAAACCATTTTTGTTCCTCTACAGGAAGGTGATGAGGGGTGGGGGGCCCGATTATTCGTTTGCTGGTTGGTTATATTCTACCGGGTATAGGTTTAATTATGAGTAATTAAATGAGGGGTAAGGAATCGTTGTTTTGACTGCTATGGTTTGTTTGTGTGTGTGTGTGTTGACTAGACGGGAAGTGAAAGATGGTAACTGTGTGCACTGGATACTTTTTTTTCCTTGTTCGGTGTGTTCAGGAGAGTTCACCCCCCCCCTCCCCACTCTGATCTTCATTAACGATTATTGAACAGAAATATGGGACAAGGTGAACTAGGCGTCTAACGGGGGGGGGGGGCTTCCGTGACGTCATAAAGCCGTCTCGATTTCAGTGTTCTATTTTTGTCCGCATCTCGTTTAATCATTTTGTTTATCAAAACACACCCTGGCTAAAAGTCGTAAGAGATCATTGACGGTCGGTCGGTTAATGAGTTAACTGTTGACTTTCTGTTGGTTGACCCCGGTGGACTTGCATCAGCTCATTCTATAGGTCTGTTCATTATAGAAACCTCTGGGGCAGAGATGGCGAATTGACAGACATATGTAAGGCACACCAGACAGTTTTCCTGGAACTCGAAGATTAATTCAACATTTCTCTCTCTTTATATTTATATATATAATGTGTGTGTATTATAAATACTACTATAGTACTATTAAATCGTAAGTTACTGGCACTCGCAGAAACAAATAATATTTCTGTTAGCTTTGGTTTTGGTGGGTGCAAGAAATTCATTTCGCTTTATTTCTTCACTTTTCATGTGATCCTATTTCCGTCTGAATTGATTTCTATATTAGTAGCCAGTAAGTGGGTAAGTGGCCCGCGCGCATCGCTGTTGTTGTAACTCACTCAGAAAGACTATATATATAGCCGTGCTCAGTCTGACGAGGAGATTCGGTGAGTTTAACTAATGATGGTTCTAGAAACAACTGATCTATTGGTGGCCGCACACCCCCCCCCCCCCCCCCAAAAAAAAAAAAACCCGTGCCGCTGTTGAACGCTGTTTAGATTTTTGGCTGTATCGTCGTATCTCGAGTGAATCAAATACAGTCGATTCCGCTTAATTGGGACACATCGGGACCGAGGCTTTTTGTCCCGATTAAGCGGCTGTCCCAATTAAAAATACAAATTTACTATTGGCTTCTTGGTTTGGTTTCTTTGAGATTTGTCCCAAATAAGCCGCTGTCTCAACTAAGCCGTGTCCCAATTAAGCGGAATCCACTGTACATAGCTTGTCTGGACGATCCCATCTCTATTTACATCACGCGCCTGATGCCATCCATCTTTGATACCACCGATTGGCGTTCTGCTATTATTTATTTGTATATTTTTTTTTTGGTTTCCATTCGCGGGGTCATTTCAGCGTGCTCTGATACGCTTGTTCGCCCCCCGGGGTCTGCATTTTTATATTGAGTCTCAGCTACACGTATCAATGACACACGGATTTTTCAAAGTGTGTGCAGTGCACGATGGGTGCATTGACTGAATAGATAATGATAATGAATTATAACCATAAACCCCATTTAACCCCCCCCCCCCCTCTTTCCCCAATTTTCGCGTGAAACAAACTGACTTATCCCATCGTGCATTTCTCAAGCTCTTGTTTATAGAAATGTTTGATCTGATTTTTTTACTGGGTGATGTCCCTTCATCAGGAACTGCAAATCCGTAGTAAACACACGTTAGTGAGAATTGAATCAGGTGTAAAGGTGGTACACACACACAACACTTTATGCTTGATTTTCTAGATTTATGCCTTAGTTTTAGTCATTCACGCGTAGCACTTTTAACACTGATTGATTGCTGACACCGCTGGTTGGGGTTGCCACATGTATGACGTTACATGTAGCCTGTACTTACTTTAATACGTTGTGAACTCTGCTAGAAAAAGACCTTGCTTGATCTCTCTCTCGCGCGCTCTCTCCCTCTCTCTCTCTCTCTCTCTCTCTCTCTCTCTCTCTCTCTATATATATATATATATATATATACAGTGGATTCCGCTTAATTGGGCCAGCCGCTTATTGAAAGAAACCAAACCAAGAAGCCAATAGTAAATTTGTATGTTTAATTGGGACAGCCGCTTAATTGGGACAAAAAGCCTCGGTCCCGATGTGTCCCAATTAAGCGGAATCGACTGTGTGTATATATATATATATATATATATATATATATATATATATATATATATATATATATATAGACTATAGTTCCCGTGGTCCCATGTTAATCTACCAAATGTTTCATTAAATCAGTTACCATTTCCCTGTTGAATGAAAAAAAATGACATTTCTATTGTTGTTTTAGGCTTATTAATACTGCTGCACAATGTACACGTAGCCAGTCTTGTTTCTAAATTAAGATTCATGAGACTTGGGTGCGGTGGATTATAGAACGTGTATTACTCTTGATCATGCAGTGTGTGGTAGATGTGTTCCATGCAGCGTGTATTCATTGTATTTAATTTAGTTGTTTTCTGGGTTGGCGAGGGTTAAAAGGGGGAGAGGGGGGGGGTTGTGCATCATTCAATTGTGACAAAGAGTTCTGAATAGTTGTTTCACCAACCAGGACATATAAATAAATAATTCACCTGAGGAAGAGGGGGGTGGGTGGGCGGGTCGTCCTACTACGACACTAAGCTAACAGGTCATAGTCCAGCCACACCACCACCACCCCCCCCGCCCGCCCTCAAGCTTCCTGTAAGTGTAGTCGTACCTGAGGTCACACCGCTGTTGCGTCTCACTTGTGTGTGTGTGTGTCTCTCTCTGTGTGTGACCTCGTGTTTGTTTGAGGCGATAAGACTGTGCATTGATTGGGTTCATGACGTTTGTATTTTCCAATCACATCGTTCGATCAGAATGCTGCCAAGTATAGAGAGTCCCTGTCAGTTTTTTTTCTTCTTCTGTGCAGTATTACTCGTGTAGCGCCCCCCCCCCCTCCTATGAGTATTGCAACCTCGGCCATTGTGAGGATGTACTTCAAAAAACCTGTCCCGGTTGGTGTTATACATAAAAATCTAGATCAAGAAAATTTCATCATTGGTTTGACAAAATTTGATGGGTCAATGATAATGCACCGATATTCATTTAAGATATATTTACTAATAATCACTTTGTGGTGCAGGGTTTCTCAAAGTCTGGTATACGCCACGGGGTACGCGGGGAGTTTTTTTCAGGGGTACGCGCTGCACCGGAATGAGAACATCTGGAAATGAGGGGAAGCCATGACCGTAAAAAAAAACAATGGGGGTATTAGGTATAACGAAAATAAAAATGTGTTGAATATTTGGGAAACACGGACTTAAAGTGTATTAAGTAATGATACTTTCATAGTTCCATCTATAATATTTAAACAGTTCCTCCGTGTTACACAAAAAAAAAATCCCGAAAGGTCCGTGGTTAAAATAAGATTTGTTTTTTTTTTTATCAACCATAGTCGTTCGTCTTCCGCGCAGTTAGCGTGACGTTGTAAATAGAATTTTTGTGTTGCACTGGGAGCGCGGCAGGCCACAGTGACAAGCCCTAGTTTTTTAAGGACAGGCTTCAGATTAAAAAGAATAAACGTTGAATGAAACAGACTATAGACGGTGGAAAAAGCAGAAGAGAGGGATAGAATCTGCCCACGGCCTTTAACCTTGCTGACTCAGCCTCGCGTGGAACGCGGCGAGTAGAAGTTACAAAACCCTCTTTTTCCCCCCACTCGTCGATTGATGTTGTCTCTGTACGAATTTTCAATTACCGTCTGCCTCTCTCTTTCGCCAGCTTCATTCCAACCATATTACGAGAGAGACAGGTCGTCTGGCTGTGTGTGTGTGTGTGTGTTTACTTCCCTCTTTGTTCCATTTTTTTTTTTTCATAAAAAAAAACATTGTTGTATTTGTGTACTGCAGTTGTTTTAGGTAACCTTAATACCCACTCTTATTCACCTTTGTAATTATAAGGTGTTTTTTTTTGTGTCGCTTTGTGGTGATAATTTGTGTTTGTGGATAATATTTTGATAACAGAATCTGATATAAAATTAAATTTTGCCCGCCCCCACCGGCCCCCTCGCCAACCTTCACTGGGGAGAAACAGCGGGATTTGGAATCTGAATACATTTAGGGCTATCAGTTCCCTAATCGTATGGGGGGCCCTGTCATGTTCAGCAGTTTGTGTGTGATTAGAGGGCCCATGGTTGGCATTGAGTGAAGCGTCTATCATTAGCGAGGGGTAGTTCTGTTGACAAATCCGTTTAAAGTTATTTAGCTTTTGAGGGGTGGGGGGGTGTTACGATCTTTTATAATCTTTTTTTTTTTCAATATATATGCATCCGTTTTATGTTATTGAGGGAAGAAACACGTGGACCCATTATTTTAAAGCCTTCATATTATGAACTGGGCAATATGGGTTTATCTAATCATGTCATCTAGTGTGACTGACCGTGTACGTCCGATTCCATAAATCAAAGCCCCATATTCTAGTGGCAGAGCCGGATTGGGGTCACGGTAGGCCTGTTGGTAATGAATGATAAAGGAAAAAAAATTGGCCCAAATTATGAGATATGGGATGACTAAACGTATCACTCGTGCGATATCCTGTTACATTTCAGTTTCGAACTATTTCAATAGTGTTTGTGTGCAGGCTGCCGTACAGGATGTTTGGCCAGTTTCGTATAGCATGCATTTTTCCAGAAATTTTATAAGAGTTATACGGGGGCCGTTTTTTTTTCCTGAGGGGGGGGGTCACACTGATTCTGCTCCGTCCCAGAGATGTGTTCATTGAAGTGTGGTAGACGCTTGTTGTGTGCGCGCAGTCCCGCGCGCCATTCCCCGACCAATCAAAACTCTTGAACTTGCGCGACGTCATGGTTCATTCAAGGCCGACTTCACCGTAACACGTCTCACTCTCCTATCTATGATGCAACTCTTACAACCGCCGCCCGCCTGTTCATATTTCCTTCTGGTAATGAAAGTTTCATGTGTCACGCATTGTTTGGAAACTAGTTATGGGGGGTGTGGGGGGAGCGGCATAGCGAACTCATTGAGGAAATAGTTTTTGGTGAATCATTTTTAATAACTAGTTAGTTCTTTTGTGTTTGAAGTCTGAATAGCGGGGCATGATGTCATTGTGAGGTAATATTAAGCCCGACATGAGGATGTTTATCTATGTCCACGTCGGTTTAAAAAAAAATACAAAACACCGCTTTTAAAACGACAAAATGGAAGGCGTGGGTGGGTCTGCAGTTTTCTGAACTCGGCATCAGCCATGAAGCAATGCAAAATATCAATGAACCGGTAATCAGCAGCTGTACATAATCTCAAAGTTTCAGTCCTAACGAGATAAGGATTACCGTGGCCGACGCTGGAGTCTCATAGCCGCGTCATGTTGTAATCAATTTGTATGTAAATACATCAACGGCCTTTTTTGTATTCGCTGCCAATATGTGTGCAAATTTATCCTTTCCAAACGGCATCAGTACTCCATTGTTTTTTTTTTTTAATACGTCACATGCTTTTAAAAAAAATATGGACCATGGAGTGGTCTACGTGGTGCCGGCCAACGCCTATCGGATTTATTGTTATACAATCGCTACATAGTGCAACGGTCATTGTTTGCCTATTCCCTGCGTGTTGGCGAGTTCGCTGATTACAATGAACAGAAAATATCGTAATAAGACGGGAGACGCCATTTTTTTTTTTACATATTTGACATCATTCTATGCATTCAAGCACCAGTGAGAGGTAGATTTACCAAACACACTCACACAGTTGAGGATAAGTGTCAATGACGCTACAAGGGCTGCACACACGGTAAACATCCCAGTCAAACCCCCTTACCACTGGGGAGGGCGGAGAGGGAGGGGGGGTCCACTCCAGTTTCGTTAGTGTACTCACGTTTTACATTACTGGTTAGTTGATCGTTGGTGCGCTTAGATAAAGAAATGTTACCTCCTCCAACAATCTTGTCAACATCCCCTCCCTACCCGTGTATCGGGCCTCCTGTTAGTCTTGTATGCTACAAACTTAATAGGCTTGTCTCCCTCCCCCCCCCCTTTTTTTTTTGTTGTTGTCAGGATGGGGCCGAGCGAACGATGGAGTCCCTGTCTCTGATTGACGCTGTGATGCCAGACGTGGTCGAGTCCAGGAAGCAAGCCATCACAAAGAGTAATCAGGTCAAGACGGAGACCAGCAACACTAATGGGGACAATGGCACGCACACTGTCGGTAGGTGGCGCTTTATACTTCTCCTCTCTAACCCCCCCCTCTCCCCAAACCATCTTGGCTCTTCCCCATTTCCTCCCGAAATTTAAAATTAAAAAAAAAAATACTTCACGTGCCAGCGCACGTGATACCTAATTAGTTCAGAAGTATGCTGCGAGTGCGCGTGGTTTGTATGTGTGTGTATGTGTGCTTCTTTAATGGGTGTGTTCTGCAGCAGCTGCCCAATATAAACTTGATGATTTCACCAATTACACCGAGGGTGAAAAACACGTGAACCTTTTAAGCTTGTGCCAGACCTGTTATTGATGCCGGTCTAGTCTATCCATATTATTTTGAGGTTGTGCCAGACTCCTGTTATTCATACCGGTCTAGTCTATCCATATTATTTTGAGGTTGTGCCCGCAGTACTGTAGTGATGATGCAACAGGGTTGTATCGACTGCATCCTTGCTGTGATGTTGTACTGGGATTGGATAGATTCAATGCCGCCCTCCCCTCCGCGTGAAGGTACACGCTCCTGGCCAACCGTTACACCCTGACGTGTGACCAACACTCCAACTTCAGCGGCCGTTCCCATAAACAGCTAATATTGTGGCGGTTATGTTATAAAAAAAGAGTCAAGGTCTCCACCCCTCCCCGTTCTCTCTCTCTCTTTTTTTTTTGGCGTTAGCCGTGTGTGTGTGTGTTAACTTTCAAGGTCATGTTGCGACCGCGGTTAGCCCGCCACCTGTTCGGTCATAAAGAGAGAGGGGGGAGGGATACGGCTGCGGTGCCACAGACACTCTACACACACTCACACACACACTTTTACTAACAACTGGAAAGTGTTTAAAAATAATTCAGGGTGTTCCATTGGTGCCGGCATGGGTTCTTAGTTGTTGTTGTTTTATGTACTGCCACTTTGCGGGGGGGGGTCCCTTAAATATCCATAAGTAGCCATAAGTTTCTTCTGTTTACTCTTTTTCTTTGTCCCCCCCCCCCGAAGAAGGTCATCATCTTCCCCGTGTGTATATAAAACAACCAACCCAGAGCATCTCTGCTATCCCACCACTAACACTCATCTTTCATGTATCTTGATCGCCGTTGTGGAGAAGAACGAAAAATGTATCAATTTAAAGAACTTCTGATTACGCGAGAAATTGGATAAATTATTGATACCAGTTGAAATACAGCTAGTTGCGCATGCGGGACCGGGCTTAGGCCGATTGCTCCACACTGGGCCCCCGCAATTTATATTTAGCTTATTAATAGTAATAGCTGTTATTGTAAAAAAAAAAATTATTAAAGGGGGGGGGGGCTCGCAAGCATCCGTTAAATCGGGCCCAGCGATTCAGGAGGCCGGCCCTGTGCATATGCACATTTTGAACCAAGTACACACACAGTTTGACATTATTAAAGGTATGCTGGATATTTCTAAGTTTTTAAAAAAAGTTTAACTGATAAGTGCCTATGCAATGAATGACCTTGAATTATTTAGCTTTACCAGACTACACACCCAAGTAAAGTTTGAGTCATCTGTTTCCACTTGTTGTTTTTATTTTTTAGTTTTAATAGTTTGTTTAACTCAATACCACTTTGTTTTTTTTTTTAAATCATTATGTGTCTTTGTAGTAAAATTAACTGAAAATAACCCACACCTTAACAAATGAAACATTGTTCATGCAAACTGTGTGTGTGGGGGGGGGGAGCTGTCCTTTAGGGGCTTTGGAAATTTTCGTTTGTATTAGTTGTATCCTGGACCGTAAGGTTTCTCCAGTACTTTCTCTATTTTATCTAGCCCAATATAATTATATCTACCCATTGGAAACCATACATCCCTGCTGTGTTTCAAACAAAATATAGCAGAAGCCTCTCAGCATTTGATTTGTGGTGTTAACTGGTTCATTGGTGACAGCTTTAAAAAAAAAATCATCCAGGGATTGGTGTGTTTTTTTGTTTAAAAAAGCTTTGTTTTCTTGTACTCTTCAAACTTTGTTATTCAGTAATACACAAAAAAAAACGAGTTTCTGTGCAGATGTTGTAGCTTACCATAATAGGATCCAGTTTAACCTGTTTACATCTTATCAGATCTAATTAGATGCATTATCAAAACCCTGGCATTTTTTTTTATATAACCCAGTGATGTGTGGAGATTTAGTGGTGGGCAGCCCCCGTAGCCAAAGGGAGGCACTGGGGGGCTGTGCCCCCCCCCAGCTAGGTGTGGAGTGCCCCCCCGCGCTTAAAAAAGAAGAAAAAGAGGAGAAAATAAATAAAAAGTAACTAAAATGAGAAGGTGCCCCCTTGCTGGGTATTGGTTCCTCCCTGCTTACTTTGACCTGGTGGTAGGGGAGGGGGGGGGTATTTTTTTTCCTATGTCTAATTGTCTATGCTTTATAATGTTTATTAAAATTGTTATTAATCAGTTTGATTGTTTCTTAAACCTTCAAGATAACCACACAGAGTCAATGGAGGTGGACGGTGCTGTTGATATCCCCAGTAATAAGGCCACAGTCCTCAGAGGACATGAGTCTGAAGTCTTCATTTGTGCATGGAATCCCACCAACGATTTGTTAGCATCGGGGTCAGTCAATATTCACACTTGTGTGCTTATGTTGTTGTTTTGTTTTTTTTTTTTAAATTTAAATAACATGATAGATGAGAAAGTTATGTTGAGATATGGAACGTCACAGTTGTCGTCACTGTTTTAAAAAATAGTCAGCTTACTAGATAATTCTTTTACAATTTTATTTTTTTTGGTACACTGAAGCTGAATCCAAAATGTTATCACATCCATTGTCTATTTCACTTCAAAATACTAACATCAGTTTTTCTTCTGCCATGACTATTTTTTTCATCACAAAGTTTTGTCATCCATGATATAACATTTATATTATTAGAGATTTATATTTAATTTTATTTATTTTATTTGAAACATGAAAATCAATAGAATTTATTTATTTAAAAAAAAAAAGGGAAAATAAAACTTTCATCCAATTTTTAAAAAAAAACAACGCAGAACAACAAAATCCAATAAAACATCTGGAGAAGGAATTAACAAAAAAAAAAGAGTAAAAAGCCATGTTAGGATTAAAAAATAATAAGACAAATTGCATTTCTATTCTCGGCAAGCAATTAGTGGTGCCATAAAAACATTATTCATATTACTTTCCGCCCACAGTCTCAGCTTGCATATTGATGTCAGTTTAATAACAGTCTGGAAATAATTTTAAATTCTGAAAGGTTCTTTTAATGGCAGACGGTAGTTTGTTTTGACAGAAACATGTTGAGTTATATTATTTTTCTAAAATGATGACGCGAAAAAATAAAAAGAAATATTGTTTTCTAAAACGATAAATAAAAAATAAAAGATCAATATTTTTTTCTAAAAGGATAAATGCAAATAAAAACAACAAAAAACAACAAATGCTTAAATGGCTCTTCTTTTTATCCAATTGTGGGCTACATCCGGGTGGGTTAATTTTTCCAGCCAGAACAAAGAGTTGTCATGCCATGGAGATAAAAAAAATTTTTTGCCCTTAATAAAATTCATTTTGGTCCTGAAAGAATTGGCCTTATAAGATTTTGAAACACATTAACAATGAAATGTCTGCCTAAGCATCAAAATGGTTTAAATTAGTCTGTTATGATTTTAATGGTCACAGCTCAGGAGACTCTACTGCCAGGATATGGAATATGAATGACAACAACAGCACCTCTAGTGCCAGCCAATTGGTCTTGAGGCATTGTATACAGAAAGGAGGAACTGAAGTCCCAAGTAACAAGGATGTTACCTCATTAGATTGGGTGGTTAGTATTTTTCTGTGACTTGAAATATCAGGTACTTTAAAGTTAGTGAGGGGGTGTTATCAGAAATTTAATAAACATGTACAAAATTGTTTATCAAAACGGGTGTATTTGTTCATTTCTGCATCAGTTTATATCATTTTTATCATAATAAAATGCTCTAGTTTACCTGGCTTGTGGACGTTAAATGACCTTGCACACTAAGCAACCTATACAAAATAGTAAAAATTGATGTCAGTAAAAAAAATTAACTAAAAAAGTGTAACCATTGTAGGAAATCGAACAACGTTTATGAAACAACTGAATTTTTTTTTTTACTAAAATTTAGTTTATTTTAATACGAATTTCTGATCCACCCCAGCTTATCTTTAGAGCACCCGAAATATCTCTCCTTGATGGTTATTTAATCTTAGTTCTTTAGACTTAACTAATAGTTATATCCCTCCTACATGTGCTACAGTTTAACTTCTGGTTCATTTTCAGTGTGATGGAAGTTTACTAGCCACAGGTTCATATGATGGATTTGCCAGGATATGGAGCATTGATGGTTAGTGGCTGTTTACATTTATTATTGTACCTTTTATCCTATAGTACTAAAGATTAAAAAAATGTCACATGTTCATCTGAAAAGAGCTGTTTGAAATAACATTAATTCTTGTCAATAGAGTTAGTATATTTGTGCAGTGTTGATGGTATAAAGGTTGTTCTTTTTTTTTTCTTATACAAATTGACCATTATCTGTCTTTACTATATTGACCATTATCTGTCTTTACTATATTGACCATTATCTGTCTTTACTATATTGACCATTATCTGTCTTTACTATATTGACTATTATCTGTCTTTACTATATTGACCATTATCTGTCTTAACTATATTGACCATTATCTGTCTTTACTATTTTGACCATTATCTGTCTTTACTATATTGACCATTATCTGTCTTTACTATTTTGACCATTATCTGTCTTTACTATATTGACCATTATCTGTCTTTACTATATTGACTATTATCTGTCTTATTAAATGTTTGTGTGTTCCAGTTGTTTGCATAACTAGTTTAATGATTACTACTAAACATTTCTACTGATTAGGTCGATTGGTCAATACTCTTGGTCAGCACAAAGGACCAATATTTGCTTTGAAGTGGAACAAAAGAGGAAATTACATTCTTAGTGCAGGGGTGGATAAGGTAATTTTAAACTTAAATTTTGTATTGATGTATGACAATTAGAAAATTTAAATATTTTTTTTATGATAAAGTGTTATTATTTTATAGTTGACTAAAATTATGAAATAGTATTGCTGCTGAGATGATGATACCATGGTAGCCGTTCTGACCAAAATAGTTTGATGTCTTACCTTTAACTGATACAGCAGCCATATATTTTTAGCAATCACTTTTTTAGTGAAAAAAAAATTAGAATGCTTAGACATCACCAGTATTAATTAAATCAATGTCAAATTATTCTCAGAACATGTAGAAATATTCACTTGCTCAAACTCTATTTAACTAATTATTCAGACCACAATCATATGGGATGCTAACACAGGAAGCTGTACCCAACAGTTTGCTTTTCATTCAGGTAAATCTCTATAAAATGGTTGCATTTTTTCAGTTATAGTTTTTTCAAGCATCCCATTTTTATATTCACATTGCTTTGGGGAAAAATTCTATAATGGATTGACTAGCACAAGTAAAAAAAAAATTGTATAAAAGAAAGTGATCATTATTTAGTGACTCGTGACAGTTATTGGTATAAATGGTTTGATTCTTGCTTTCAGCTCCAGCATTAGATGTTGACTGGCAGAACAATACCACCTTTGCCTCGTGTTCAACAGACCAGTGTATTCATGTTTGTCGATTGGGAGACTCCAGGCCAGTTAAAACATTCCAAGGGCATACGGTGAATTTATCTATGACATTTATTATTGATTTGCTAATTCATTGAATATCTACATTGAAATCTTTAGTTACCTACTAGTTTAGAATATTTCTGATAAACTTTTTTTTAAGGTTAAATATATAATTTATTTAATGAACCATGCTGAAATGATGATACTATGGTAGCCGTTCTGACTGTAAGTTTGATGAAGTACCTTTTCATTATGTGTCTGAGTCAGCTTCATAGATATTTTTTTCTCAATAATAATTATCTAGGCAATAATTTTTATAGCAAAATCAAGAAATTTTATGAACATTTAAGTATGAATTGCATGATTTGATTTTCATAAAATGTAGTACTTATTTACCATTACTGACCATCATAGAATCAATAATAATTGTTTATTTGTTGTAATTTGTTGAAATAAATATAAAACTTGTTTGTAATTCTCAGAATGAAGTTAATGCCATAAAGTGGGACCCTCAAGGGCAGCTGTTGGCTTCCTGCTCAGATGACATGACATTAAAAGTATGTTTCTGTCAGTTTGATTGTGTCTTTTAATGATTATGCAATCTTGCATAGTTTTAAATTGGTGTCACTTTTGGCATGTTTTTTTTTTATTCCTCAACTGTTTTTATTGTTTTCTAACTTTTAGATCTGGAGTATGAAAAATGACCAATGGGTCCACGACCTTCAAGCCCACAGTAAAGAAATCTACACAATAAAGTGGAGTCCGACTGGTGGAGGCACCAATAATCCAAATCAGAATTTGATATTAGCAAGGTGAAAAGCAACTCTCAGATTATGTTACTATGTTTGGTAGTTTTAAAGAAATCTAAATAGACGTTTTTATCTCCTGGTATTGGAAACTAAATACAGACATAAAAAAACACACTGTTGTCAAATTAATTCATGGTCGTCATTCACTAGTAATATTTTTTAAAATGTCACATAAAGTGATGTTTCCAGAACCTTAAAACTTATTAGTCTTTACTACAATAAAAAAACTGCCAGGTTATTGGATTATATTTGGCAGCAATACATATTAAAACATTTGTAAAAAAAAAATATTTGCTTATTCGAAAAAAAATCATCTAAAGCCAACCTTTGTCACATATTATGTGGGTGAATTGATTTTTTTTTTTTTTAATTTTTTCTTTTTGTATCACAGTGCATCTTTTGACTCAACTGTACGACTGTGGGAGGTTGAACATGGCCGATGTTTGCACACGTTAACTAAGCACACAGAACCAGTTTACAGCGTAGCTTTCAGCCCTGATGGCAAATACATTGCCAGTGGTTCCTTTGATAAATGTGTACATATTTGGAATGTTCAGGTATTCAAACTTTTTAAAAAAATTAGAATTAAAAAAAAAAAGTTTTTTAAAGCTGAATATTAATGAATTAATTTTTTTTCCAGACTGGAATGTTGGTGCATAGCTATCGTGGTACAGGTGGCATATTTGAAGTATGCTGGAATCACAGGGGAGATAAAGTGGGAGCCAGTGCCTCAGATGGATCGGTAAGTTGGTGATCTTTTTAGAAACCTTTTCTGCAGAACTCTGGTATAAATTCATATCTTATTTTGTAAAGGGAACACTTTTCCCCAATTTCGTTTGTTGATAAATCGCATGTCTTTTTAATGCAGGTAGCATTAATATTTGTATACACATTGAAATACATGTATTTGCATGAACCTAAAACTTAATTTTCTGTGCATTCACTGAGAGAGGTTAGTAATGCTCTGTATTGAAATAGTTCTTAAATTTTATCCTAATCTGGTTGCCTTACTTTATCTTATTATTCTCCCAACAGGTTGTGGTACTAGACTTGAGGAAATAGCCAGGGATCGTTTATTGATAGTTGCTAGGCAAAAAAAAAAATTTTTTTTTATCTTCTCCCTACCTCAGGGATGGAGAGGGCTGGTCCTTTCTCCTGTCAGCTCATCTGCCCCTGCTGGGCCTGGTACCAGGGGGAGACTGACTTGTGTGGTCTGATCTGGTCAACTTTTTCTTGAGGAGCCTGGTTTCTTGTCAAGAGAGAGAACTCACATTCACAGCAGCAACACATTGCGTCAACCATCACACTGGGAAGTTGTGTCTAAGGAGCGTGTGTTTATTCAGAATGGGACACAGAGCTACACACCATACTTAACTAGATATATGTTACCCGCGTTAGAGAATATCATGAATAGGTGTTTTAGAGCCTAGATTGCTCCCTTTTATGTGACAAATTATTTTGGATTTCGTAAGGAAATTTTTTAGGTTTAGAAAGAAGATAGCTGGCTTTGTACATCCCATTGCCTCAGAATATTGGCCAAATATGAAGCTTTTTTCAAGTTAAAATTTGGAATATTGTATCTTTTATGTTGTCATTAAAAAAAAAAAAAAAGACGATAAAATATATACTAATTTGGGTGAGAACAGATCTAAATAAGCCATTCATTGGAAGTTAATAAAACACGTCTCAGCAGCTGATTGGTATCTATTGAGAGGCATGATTTTTAAAAGGGCAGCAAAATTAGTTGATCTTTGAACACTCACATATTAACTAAATTTTTTGGGGGGAAAAATAACTTTTATAGTAGACTCTAATCATTTTCCATGCAGCAGAATAATGTGCATTCGAAATTCTGTGTTTATTATCAAGATACTCAGGGTCAGGAACTATCAGAAACTTGTCTATTATGTTGTATTTGCATTTTTTAATCTTGATAACATTTATGCCATAGCTTAATCATAAAGGCATGTATATAACATTCTGGAAAAACTTCTGGTAAAGTATGTTAAATTAATGAATTAGAGTAAAAAAAAAAACTTGATTGGGGCATTTATCATTCAAACACTTTGCATTGTCTTCAGGATGACTTAAATGATTAGTTATGCTAGAAACATTCCTAGTGATCCTTGAAATGTTAGTTTGAAAGAAATCCACCTTAGGATATTGTGTGCATAAAAAAAAAACATCTCTCGCAATAGACATTTTAATGAAGTATCCTTGGAAAGTTTAATGTGTAATGTTATTTGTCAACTAAATCCAACATGCTTTATGATTCATTGAACATAAAATTACCTTTTCAGAATTTTATTGTATCGTTTCATTAAAATAAAAAAAAACCTTGTGCCATGCTATATCCATTGTAATATTTTAAAAAAAAACAAAGCACTGTCATCTGCAGGCCTACTTTCTGATAATTTGTTACAGGACATGTGAACTATATTTAGATGGTTTGATATGAACACCTACACCAGGCAGTTTTCACTGACTGAAAAATAGTTTTAATGGGATGCTCTTTTTAAAAGTCTTTTAAATGCATAATGACTGACCTTGATGCTAACAATTTTTGGTGGGATTCCATGCACAAATGAAGACTTCAGTCACATGTCCTCTTAGGGATTGACAATGAGCTTAAATCCTTGTAGCTTTTCAATAAATGTCCGTTTTTTTTCCCCTGTGTTCAATGTCACATTTTTCAGCTGATAAAAATAGTCTTAACTTCTAATGTCTATTTTTAAAAAAATTTCTTTTACAGTACTGAATGATTCATTGTAAGATAAATACATAATTATAAGTTTGTATTTTTAAACTGAAGCACTTATTTCAAAATTACATTCTGTTTGTATCCAATACAAAAATTTATCATATCTCATTTTTTGTTGACTCTCAACCAACTAAAATGAAAGTCTTTTAAACAAGCAAAACATAGGTTGAACTATTTACAGCTATTTGTGTGTTCAAAATTTTTGTGCTTTTATTTTTTTTTAAAACATCTACTTATACCACTGAGGATGTTATTTTTTTAAACTGACTTTCTAAATGTAGTTACTTGTTCTAAGACATAAACAAAGATGGGCTTAGGTTACTGAGGAGGCAGTGTGAATTTAGGTAGTGATTTGTATTGTCTGGCAGCAAATTCATTCCATGGAAATTTGCTTGAAGCTGTCATGAATAACAGTAATGTATAAAACATGTATATAATGTAGTTTATTCTTTGATATATTTTTTTTTCTTTCTGTTTTAGTCATGATATTGTTGATCTAATTTTGTTGAATTTATGTTCAGTGTTGAGGCCCAATGTTAAACTGTTAGTGACCAACCCCCTTCCCCCAAAATAATAAAAAAAATGATGAGTTCATATATGTTTGAATATAAGCGTTAATGTAAATAAAAGGGTTTAAAACAAAAAGTTGATGTCAGTAGAGCATGTCATTGCTTTAACACAATCAGTACAAATCTATTTAGAAAATGTTATTGTACGATTTTTAATCTCTGGCTAGCCTGATTTATAAATTTGGAGTGCAGTGTGTGGGTTGTCTGATCTGTACGGTAGTGAAAAATGTGTGAGAGGCAACATAAGAACTGCATGTTTGATCAGGACAATACAATTTAAAACATGATATTCATGTTTTTTTGTCTGGTTTCATAAATGAAGATTTGTCTGATTACACTGTCTAACATTTATTTTACATGTACTGACATTTTCTGAGATTTACATTAAAAAACAACTTGATTTAAAAAAAAATTTATAAAATTTCTATTATGCCATAAATTTTTTTTTTTTAGGAACACTGTAAAGATCTTTAAAAAATTATTATTTTGAAGTAATTTCAGGAAATATTGCATTCATATAAAAGGTTAAAATTTAGTGTTTGTGTATCTGCGATGCTAAAATATACTATTTGTGACATAATATTTCGGTATTAAAGTTCTATATATTTTAGCTTGGTGCCTTTAAATTTTTTTTTTTTTGATTTATATAGGTATTATTGAAGTGTTGGCTGAAAAGCTTTTCAACTGAGAAAACATTGTTGAAAAAAACAATTATTAATGAAACAAATAGCAACACTATTTTTTTTATTTTGTAACTTGCGTCTGTTTTTTTTTTTATTGTTCGTGTTCACTGAACCAAAGCTGATTTCTTGTTTCTTATCAATGGGCTTCAATAACTATAATCACCATTTACACAGCTCAACTATGTTGCCTACTGTCATGTGAAATCTTTAGAAGCAATAGAAATTAAACATTGCTACAATGAAACAAAAAAATTGGCTTCATTACCTTTATCTTTTTTTTTGGGATCATTAAATGTTTGATCATGAATTGATTTACAGAAAGGAATTAAAATGATGAAGAGGCTGTCAGTTTGCATCTTTGAGTTAAAACAATTTTTTCTTTTGCTAGAGAATATATTGTTACTGTTGATAACACTTGCTCAATTACTACCTTATCTAAAAGTGGGTTCTGCTTGATCAATGTTTTTTGCTGGAATAGGTAGCCATTTGACATGTTGCAGTGGAATTTTCAGTCTTGACCATTGATGTGAGCTTTGTTTTTTCTATTGATCAAATGTTTTTTTTTTGGTGTGGCTACACAATCACAGTACTTCAGCTCATCTTAAAACAATGTATTCACAGTCCGCTGTTTGTTAGACTTTGCTTGTTTGAAAGAAATGTTATTTTGCCAACTAGGGCAAAAAAAACATTTTGAGAAGAAACATTTTTAAGTACAGTTTATCATTAAAAAGTGGAGTATAGATAAAATATAACTAATACATGCATTTTGACACCTTGAAAAGAATTATACTTTGTAGTCTAATAAGTGCCTTTTTTCAATGTCAGGTACTTTTTATTATTTTCTTACATTAAAAGAGAGGTTTTAAATACACATAAAAGATTCTGCTTTTTAAAATCCTGAGTATTTTTTGTCAGGTATTTATTGTTTGGTTTCTCAGTTGAAGATCAGCTTTAAATTATATATTTCTTTTTACTGATTCTGCAAATTTAGCAAATGATTTAACTAGTGTTGTAATACTTTTCTAATTGTTCGTTTACAATTGATTCTTAATTTGGTAATGATAAATGTATATTGAATTAAAATATTTGTAAAACCGTTTAGTTTAATTGCAGAATGATCCTGTATTGTCATTTGATTGGTAGTTGTACACACTAAAAATAAACATAATTAATATGAAATCATTTCATGAAGAGTAAAAAAAAATGTCATCAGCACAGAGAATTGAAAGGATGAAAGAGCATGTGAACATAATTATCTTGAAATAAAAAAACAAATGCTTAATCATATAACTGTCACAGTAACGTCAAATTATTGTACACTTTGTGCTAATATTGTGCTACCATCATCTCTTATGTCTTTTTTTCAACATATTCCTCATACTTGACCATGTTCATCAATAAAATTGACACAAAACTTAAAAAAAGAAATTGTGAAATTATAAAAAAAAATAAAACATAAAAAAATAAAGCATTATTGTTTTGTCTTGACTTTATTTTTACATCAGTTTAACATATCTTAGTAAAAAATGACTGTCATGGTCGTACCAATTTAGACAATGGTACAAATCTTATAATAATATATCTAAATTATTATCCAATTTTTGGAAACCCATTATTTATATTGAATGTATTATTTGGTTACTTCAATAAAACATTTATTTCAAAAATACAAGGAGGGGTGCCAATGAGGCTGCAACCAGTTCATCTAGGTGGTTTACCCCAACTGGTGCCCCTCTGATTTTGCATCTTTCACCATTTTTATATCAGATACTGCACCTAACTGGGCACCTGAGGTTTGATTCTGGCTTCCCCACATTCCCTTTGGCATCCCCAGGTGTGTATCTGGATAGAAATTAATGTATATTTTAGGATAGACCTTTGAAAAAAAAACAGTCTACTTTCTGAATAACTTGGGACCTTTCTCATTCATTTCCCCAAAACAATTGAAGGTGAATCATTAATTTATTATCAATTTTAACTTCCATTTTTGTTCTATGTCCAATATCCTTTGTGTGTGTTATTTCTTGAGAAACATCACTTGATGTGTGGATCCTTTATTTTAACTGTTAACTATAATGGCATATTCATAATTGGAAGACTTTATATAGCTAGGCAATACAATTCAATAAAAGCTATTGACCATACAATTATAATATGCCATATATGGGTGGTTTGATTGGATTTGAGTGTCAGATTTAAACTGGTCATTTTGTTGGATAAATAATAATCATTAACTTATCCAAGTCACACAAAGTCCTGTGGTACTAATAAGTCACAGAATTTATATTTAATTCTGAGTATGTAGGTTAAACTAGGGGATGTAATAATGATTATTAGACGTTGCATTTCCGGGTTGTTGCGCACAGTGTTGCCAATTTAGTATTTTTAATGCTAGATTTAGCATTGTTTTTTTTTCCCATGAATGTAGCATCGAAAATTTGGATCTAGCATTTAGCAGAAAATTCAGCATTAAAATGAAATAAGTCAGCATATTTTTGGCTTGGAAAATGAAGCATATACATTTACTAAAGCAAGATCCAAACATTCAATTTATCTAATCCTTAGCTACTAACCACGGCCGTCGCTATTCTTAGACTATCTAGGGATTCTAGGCGGTGTACTAATCACCAGTGGTCGGCAAACTTATCAGCCAAGGAGAAAAATATGAAAATTGCAACAATTAAATAAAAAATTGGGAGCCAAATCTGCTTGTTTAGTAAACTTTTATTACACTAAATAAGTAGTACATTAAATAAGTTGTATACTAAATAAAACTAAATGCCAGAGCCGCACTTAAGGAGCCAAAGAGCCAAAGCCACTGACCTAAAACTAACGGTGCTCTTATAATATTTCTTAATTTTATCATTGCCTTGTTCAAGCTGCCCACAACTTTCTCAAGAGATAGATTTACCTGGTGCGGTCTTTTCGTTTCACGTCATTTACATCACACATGTGTTGGTCAGTGTCAACTGTTTTACTATTCTGTTCTATATATGGAATGTGTGAATGTGTCCTAATCTGACCCATCTACCCCTTAGTGGTACGTCTGTCAGCTAGGTCTACAACAACATGTTTTATGTGAGCTGTAAGAGTAATGAGGAAAAAATATAGAAGTTCCCCCTCTTTAAATATTTTACATCAAATTCTAGCGGTATATAAAGTCGGACTGCAATGTTTCCATGTAAGACGTAATAGTGTAAATTGTTCAATTTTGCCAGTGCTGCTAATTTAGCTTTTTCTTTTCTTAAATGGAGCGGTTATACAGCCTTGTGAATATTGTGGAAAATAAAAAAAGAAACAAAGTAGTTTCAACAATTCTTACAGTCAAATGTATCACAGGGAAGCATAAAGAATGTTGCAAAAAGCTTCAATTTTCTAAAGAAATCTTAGGTTAAAATTAAGTGGAAGCTATGGAGTATGGACTCATACTACTGAATAAAAAATCCTTCAGAAGATGTGCAGCTGGACATATTACCTTATAATGACATATTATTGAATTTTTCATTGATAAAACATAATTAGTTAGTAAAAATACTTTTTGGCATTGTTGTAAGCATTTGAAAATAATAATCAAAACATTTTTTTTTCATTTTTCTTCTAAAATCTGGTATTTAAAACAGATTTGTATTTGACAACACTTCTAAAGCATGCCTTTAAGAATTACGAAGATGGCGGGTCCACAAGATATTCAGGTTCTTCTCCATGGTCTTATGAGCTCTGACAATGATACTCGCACACAGGCAGAGGTGAGTAATCTAAATTAAATAGGAAATTATTCAAATGTAATATGTATTCTCCTAAGTATCAGTGTATTGTAAATTAGCATATAATTCCTTTTAGATATAGTTGCAAATGTGCAATGAAAACAATGACAATAACACTCGACCATGTCACCATGTGAGTGTGGACCACATGTTAAAGAATGGGCATTATAAAGATTTAATACGTTTGTCTTAAATTAAACTTAAGAAATCTTTATTTTATCGATTCCTTTTCATTACTAACCGACCGTTAATCAATGTAATATATCATCGTTAAAATGTGCCTCAATCACATATATATCCATTGGACCATGAAATTTGTTTTTCTGTTTAGAAGATATTGACAATAATGTTATAGTTATTTACAAAGAGATAATTAATTCTGTTGGCAGAATATTTAATTTATCAACAGGTATCAGTCATAAGCTGATTATTATACCACCCTACACTAGTATGGATGGAGGCTTAGATAACTTTTGAAGCGGTCATTTAACCACTGGTTAATAAAATTGTCATCATCTTAGTCTAAGC
The DNA here is from genome assembly GCA_021962125.1 of Bulinus truncatus. Taxonomy (NCBI): domain Eukaryota; kingdom Metazoa; phylum Mollusca; class Gastropoda; family Planorbidae; genus Bulinus; species Bulinus truncatus. The sequence continues at coordinate 2,691,698 of JAGDYQ010000022.1, forward strand.
ATATAAGAGGACAGAGGTGGTCTTGTATGTGACAATTTTTATTTTTACACCACTCACTTTGTTGCTTCACTACAAGTCCAGCTATTGCGCTCAGCATATTTTTAACATTTTTTTTGAGAACAATGTACAACATTATATACAGAAATGTACAATCAAGATCTTAGCTCTGACATTCATTCCCCCAACGGTCGGTTAGTAATGAAAAAGTCCCCACTGACTTCTTTCGCTCACTTTCTATATGTTTGGTGCCTGATTGGATCTCTCTTACACCAGACCCTATTCCGACAGCGGTTCTCAACATTTTTGGTGACAGAACCCAAAGAGTGCAAAAGTATATCCACATTTATCCCTCACCCTTAAGTTAACAAATTAATGTACTTTCATAAAGCATTTGTGCTTACCTTTCCCATATCCCTTCAAGTAAGCATTGAAAAAACCACAGCACTAGTAAGACATCACTGGTTAGCAACCACTGGACTAGAGATAACATTTAGTGTCACTACAAAATCTTTCAAACAACAAAAATCCCTTCTTAGTAAATTGGTATGCAGGATTAGACAAATAAATAACTCTCATCACTGAGATTAGATAGCACCTAGGTCAACCATCTAGCTCTTTCCATAGATCAAATTTGATATGTGTGATTATTTTAATAAAAGGGGTTCCACCATTGACACTCACAAAATGAATGTCCATTTAATGAGGATCAGGAGGATTGGCTCCTCCCATAACATATCTGTTGTATCCCTAAACAATTCAGAGCAACACCCACCTGTGTATGTCCCACACCTCTTTGGGTTGTGATAGTCTGCAGTTTCAGTCTTTGTAATACAATTAAAAACCCATTCTGCAACAGCGATCTTTTAATTTTAAAAATAATGTAGCCAGGATAATTGTGTTTTTTTTTTTTGGATGAACGAAGTAGTTACTGGATGGTAGTGTGGTAGAGTATTCAACTGTCAGCCAGATTCAAACCCCTGTATGTGCCAGGAATTTTCTCAGCACTGATCAACATCTTCATTAAGACAATCTAGCTCCAAAATGTGTACAAGCTTAAAAAATGTGTTGTTGACATTTGGGAAAAAATAAAGTTGGCTGGGCATAGTGGATCACCATCATATGCTATATGAATGGATTTAATTAATGATGAGACAGATTATCAGAATCTAGGATCAGAAACGTTGGGGAATCTGAAATGGATAATTTTAACCCAATTCCTGATTTCCCATCCAATTTATTGGAATCGAAATTAATTCTTAACAAATAGTTTAAAGAAAAATCTATAAGTATATAAGATTTATTAAATTTTTTTTACATTGTTCGCAACTATTTTGATAGTTAACTTTTGTAATAATGAATAATTCTGATATTTTTTATAAATAATATTACTTGTATATTAAAACTAATGTACTTTTTTTTAGCAAGCGTATGAAAATGTTCCAGTGCCTGATAAATTGGTTTATCTCATTCAAGCCATCAGAAAAACTGATATTCCAGTCGAGGTAACTTTGCATTGAATAATATTTATTAAAAAGTAAAATAAAATTAGTTTTACAGCTAACTTATGAATTTTCAAACAACACTACCCTGATTAAAAAAAATTATTCAATCTTTCTTTGAAAAATAAAATCTGTCATTAGGATTTACTTTTTTTTAAACAAAGAAGTAAGCAGATAATGCATCCTAGTATTAAATAATAAATGCTCTTTTCTGCATTCAAAAATATATCCTTTTATAAGAATATTTTTGTACATTTCAACTTCTTGTGTAATTCATCTGGTCCAGTCTAATCTTTTGATATGTGATTAAAAAGGGAGGAAAAAATTGGTTGAACAAAAAAAATTGATGTATGTTAATTATTGTTGCGATTTATTATTTTTTTGCTTAATAAAAAAAATGCGCATCTTAAAAATCTAAATCACTTTATTAAGACAAATGATTTTAATTTGGGCTTCTTACATATATATATTTTATTTATATCTGTTTGAAATTACTTCTTATCCTTGGATAGCAAAGAGCCCTTGCCGCCTTATTGTTACGGAGATTGTTTACAAGCAATTTCGACACATTGTGGCCACAGATAGCCTTGGAGATACAAAATGGTGTTAAACAAGAGTTGATGAATGCTATTCACCAGGAAGAAGCTCCCAATGTGCGCAAAAAAGTTTGTGATGCTTTTTCAGAGCTGGCCAGAAATATGATTGGTGAGTGAATCATTTTAACAAATTATTGGAGAAGGAAAAACAGACTACTTCCACATTGTTGAAACTATTTCAAACAGTTAGGGACAGAATATTTTTCATTTTTTTCTTGAATTATCTCATTAGTAGTTAATGTCTACAATTCATTTTGGAAATTGTTTTCCTTAGATGATGACAACAATATGCAATGGCCAGAGGCACTGAAATTTTTATTTGATTGTGCCAGTTCAGAAAATCCAGTTTTGAAAGAAAGTGCTCTTCACATTTTAGCGTAAGTTTAAAAAAAAAAATAGCCAAACATTTTTTTTCAAAAGCTTTTAATAGAAGTAAAGCAAAAGTCATTTTTTTAAACAATATTATTATGTGAAAAAATTACTTCACATTTGACTCCGGTTTAGTTTTTCATGATTCCTGTCTATTCTCACAGGTCTGTTCCTGGGATATTTGGCAACCAACAGAATCAGTATGTGGAAGTGATCAAACAGATGTTAGGTGCTGCATTGATGGAAAGGAGCCACCCAGCAGTATGTGTTTTTTGCCAATTTTATGTTAAGGGCAGACCAAACAGCATTGTAATGTGACTGAAAAAGGATTCCAGATGGTTCCTTAATTTGTCCGTTTGTCCCCATATTTTTTTATAATAGACTAGCTGTATCCGTGGGTAAGCCCTATGTAATGTATTGGTTAGTATTGCGAAAGCCCTTGGTTCTTATTCTGTTTATTAAAAAAACAACGGACAAATTTTAGAAAAATAATTATCAATCATTAAAATCTATAAATAAAGGAAAATTCGTTCCAGTGAGGATACAACCGTTTCTAAATTTGTGTTGTTTATTAATGCAGTGCTTTTTAGGTGTTCTCTTGGAGTTATGATTAATAGCGTGAATCCTGTTTACATGTTTGTTAAAAAAAAATACTGACGAAATAATAATTCGCAAGCTAAAGTAAATAATATTTTATGATGCTGTTTGTTAATTAAAACAAAATACTGATGAACTAAAACAAAATACTGATGAACTATTAGTTTGCACACGGCGGATTGGCTTATTTTTAAACAAATATTGACAATATATATGTGACTTAAGAATTACCTTCCGTGGTTTTCAAAAAAGGTAAAGTGAAGTAAAGAAATAATTTTACCAAACTGATTGATTAAATATTATTTTTAAATATAATAGATGTGATGTTGATATAAAATGTATATATAAATACATTTCATGGCAATTGGTGAAGAACTTTCTGAGTTATTAACTAAGGCGTGAATCATATTTACATTTTTATTTAAATAGATATGTTTTGAAGCTGTGAAGGCTGTTACCGCTTTTCTTGTCAACAACGACAAAGAGCTTGGTCTTCTGCATCATTTTAAAGATCTTCTACCCTTGTTAATTCAGGTGAATCCTATTCTTTGAATCCTATATTAGTTTTCCTGACGAAAATTAGGTGTCGAATTACACAAATTGCTGGTTTTTAAATTGAAAACATTGTCTTGAACCTTACACAAGATTTTGTTTTTTTAATCAAGGGTGTTGCTGACAGCATCACTGCCCAGGAAGATGACAGTTTATTGAAATGCCTCATAGAGCTTTCTGAGAATGTACCTAAATTTTTGAGAAGTCACATTGAGAGCGTTTTTGAGCTTTGTCTTCGGGTATGTATGACATATGGTAGGGAACCGTGTTAAAGTGTATTAATTTTGGTTATTCATGTACAAGGCATTATTTTTTTTGCTTGTTATTGTAAAAAATATTACTGAAATGGTTGGTTTAATTGAGATTATTGAATTCGTTTTTTTTTTTTTACCTTATAGGTTGTTTCTGATGCTAATCTGGAGGATACATGGAGACAGCTGGCACTTGAAGTAATTGTCACTATGTCAGAAACTGCTCCAGCAATGGTTCGAAAGCTCACAAAATTCATACCTTTGCTAGGTAACTATGGTTACTGAAACATTTCTGTGTTGAATACTTCTGAATCCCTTTGTTTGTGTCAATGTTTCAATCTGATACAACTTTATTTTTTTTTAAATCACACAGTACAGCAAGTGTTGGGTCTAATGGTTGACCTTGAAGATGACCCTGAATGGTCAATTCAAGATATAGATGATGACGAGGACACTGACTCGTAAGTGATTGGCTTATTTTCTCTTTAATATGTTGTCTTTTAAAATCCTTATTTTCTTCCCAGATAAAAATTGTATGGTCTTGATACTTTTTAGGAATCCCATTGCTGGAGAAGCAGCATTAGACAGATTAGCTTGTGCCCTTGGCGGAAAAACCATGTTGCCCCACATAATTTCAAATATATCACAGATGTTACAGCATGGTAAGATAAGTCAACCATGAGGATGTTTGAATAGGTCATTTTACTGCATGGCTTATAAATTATTTTACTACAGTGTCACTGTATTGTGTATATCACTGAATGTTATTGTTTAAGAAATACATGTAACTTTTTCACTGGTTTTTCCAATTCCGCTCATCAGCTGATTGGAAGTACAGATATGCTGGGCTAATGGCTGTATCTGCCTGTGGCGAGGGGTGTCACACCCACATGGAGCAGATGCTGACTAATATTGTTGATGCTGTTCTACCTTTTGCAGTTGATCCTGTGAGTCTTGCTAGAACATTTATATTTGTTCAATTAATCATCATGCAAAACTATAAACCTATATTTTTTTTTTACTTGTGATTAAATTTGCTGCAGCACCCAAGAGTTCGTTATGCGGCATGTAATGCTCTCGGGCAATTGTGTACAGACTTTGGGCCCAACTGTCAGAAGAAATTTCACAATAAGGTAAGCCTATCTTGATGGCACCCTGATTTCTTGAATGCATCTTTTTCTTTAATTTTTTTCCCATGAAAAGTAAAATTTTTACCTTATAACAATTACTTAATATGTTTTTGGGGATTTTTTTTTCCAGATAGTGCCAGCATTGGTGGGCATCCTTGAAGATGAGGCCAACCCTCGTGTCCAGGCCCATGGTGCTGCAGCTCTGGTCAACTTCAGTGAAGAGTGTCCCAAGCATATACTGGTTCAATACCTAGATGTCATCATATTGAAACTGGAACAGGTTTTAAATCACAAATTTAGAGAAGTGAGCACAATTTGTATTGTGATATTATTGATCATTTAGATATTTTTTGTTTGATGGTTCACTTGATAAGCAATTATTATAATGTGATCCTCATTTCGGTCAATGCTAAATCTTACTGTCACATCAAACCAATTTGTATTTAGAGAAATTTCCATTAATGTAATTTACTTAAAGCTTGATGAATTTTAACTAAACTGCAGGGGCATTTTTCTAAGGCTAGAACCTTATCTGCATTATAGCTGTTATATCTTTTACTGAAATCATACAATTAAGTGGAAAATATACAGAAGTTTTATAGAATTCACACATGATACATATATAGATAACAAATTCGGTTATTAGAATATTAAATATATTATTGATACCAGTTGTATGCTATATTTACTCTTTCCTCTCATGCAAAAGATGTATTTGTCCAATGTGTTGGACAAAATACTGGCATATGTATTATAAAAATTTCGAATTTCATGTCCTTTCATTAGAAAATTTAGCTCCATCTATTACTAGGTTATAAGCATTAGGATGATACAGTGTTTCCTTTGTTTCTTCTTCTATGTCCGTTCTTCACTCAAACATGGATGCCCAAGGTGTAATTATACAATGAGCTAGACTAAAGCAATGCATGCCTCCACTGGTCCCAAATTCCGGTATCTCATGCATTCCCTCAATGTTTCGCTGGCAATGATATTCTAATGGAAACATACACGCTTGTCAGGATTCCTGCTGTGAAGCAGCGAAAATGTTGAGTTTTGCTACTTGCAGATTTTTTTTAAGTAACTTCTGCAAGAAAGACTTTGATTTTGACTGAGGATCATAAAATACTTACATTTTAGACAGAAACTAATGTATGAATTTTTGCAAGGCTAATAATAGTTTGTCCCTGTCTATCTACAATATCCTTAAAATATATTATCAAGAGATTTATTTAAAGTGCTTGTTCTAAATAGTCTTAGCAATTTTATAAACTGAATATTATAAGATTTAATTAGTATGTAACATTTTATATAATATATTATGATGTTAGGTTTGACGATTATTATGTAGCTAGAGACATAAACTATTCTTTTTTATAATTTGGTTGAGCCAAATGCCTACATTGAAGCTTTGGGGAATAAAAACTATCATCAAACTCGAACAATCTTCTTGTGTCAAAAGAAAATAATTAAGAAATAGTCTTATTTCCAGTCAGCTGCCTTGTGCTATTTCGCATTTTTAGTTTCATGTCCGTGGAGAGAGAGGTTTTCTGACCTATGGAAAGTTCCATAAGTTTTCTTACAGGTGGAGGCTTAAATCTGTTGTAAAGTACTAGTGGACTAATAATACAAACTTGATGTTCTTTCCATGTATCAGTAACTTGAGCAAAATGGTTTGATTAAAAAAAGACTTCTAAAGCACAGTAAAAAAAAAATTGAATAAAAATAGTCTTTGTAAATTGGAAATCAGTGAAAGATTTTATTAAGCTTATTAATTATTTTTTTTAGACTATTAAGTCTCACAGTAGAGATTTTTTTTTAAAAACCTGTACATAATCTTAAAAAAAAAGAAAGTTATGGCATAAAAAAGTTTAAGGATGTTTTTGCATAAATTTTGTTGTTTGGGGTGGTGTTTGCATGTATACATTGAAAATTATATCGTTATATGTGGTAATTTTAAAAGTTAAATACTGGAGTATGTTCTATTAAGCATTGTGATATTTGTATTTTTATTTCCAGCATGTAAATAAAGGAAACAAATTAGTCTTAGAACAGGTAATTACCACTCTGGCATCTGTAGCAGACACTGCCCAAGATAAATTTCTACAGTACTATGACAGGTGTGTTTAGCTTAGTAACATGTGTTCTATATCTTGCTCAATATTGCTTATAATTATAGAATAATATTGCTTTTGGCAATTTTATTATGACCATTTCAGTAAAAAAAAAAAACTTATCGTGAAACTAATAATTTAATTTTGTTGAGCCACACATTTAAATTTAAATCCACAGATTTATGCCATGTCTGAAGTACATTATGCAGCACGTACAGAGCACGGAGCACAGGTTGTTGCGTGGCAAAACCATTGAGTGCATCAGCTTGATTGGCTTGGCTGTAGGCAAGGAAAAATTCATGCAAGATTGTAATGATGTGATGCAGCTGTTATTGAAAACTCAGACTGAAGAGGATGACTTAGCTGATGACGATCCCCAGGTATATGGGCGGGAATTTAAGTTTTGAATGTACTTAATGATTTGTCTATTTATATCGAGTGATAGAAGATTTGTGTTTTTTTTTTTAAAACCAGGTCACTTACATGATTTCTGCTTGGGCAAGAATGTGCAAGATTTTAGGCAAAGAATTTGAGCAATATTTGCCTCTGGTAATGGGACCAGTATTGAAGGCAGCCTCTTTGAAACCCGAAGTGGCTTTAGTAGACAGTAAGTGTCTCATATTTTGGTTTAGAAATGTTAAGTGTCATTCAAAGTAGATTATTCAAACATTAAGGAAGAAACATTACAGATATATCAACATCAGGTATTTTTTGGATGAGACCAAAAGAAAACATGTTTATTTCAGGATTTAAAATTTTGTTCTTCTATGTAGCAAAATGAAACCAGGAAGTAGAAGAAAGAATTAATACAACTTAATGGCCTCAATTGTTTGAAGCTTAATCTTAATTATGTGGCCTAATCCTCTGGTTACTTATGGGGGGAAATTAGACATACTCTGCAATTACTGAGGTTTTTTTCCGGGCTTGAGCAAAATATTTTGTAAAAAATCAAGTGGTGTTACATAAAAGCCTGTAACTTTTAGACACTTACCCTTAATAGTACACATTTTATTAAAAAGAAATGAATTAACTTTCTATCTATGAAATAAGTAAAGTTAGGAAATAGTTATTAACCCACGAAGTGTGTTCGGCCGATTTAATCGGCCGACGGGCTGTTTCTGTGGTGTGCCGGCCGATATAATCGGCCGATTAAAATACATGTAGAGAAAAGAAATCCAGTCCAATATTTATCTGTACCGTAGCCACTTCCTTTTATTATAAAATAAACTTCCGTTTTTCGCCATTGTCTTGTACTTTTACTTTATGTAAACGAGTTATTAGGTTGAATTTTGTCAACTATTTTTCATGGTTGATTTTTTTCGAAAAAAATGGTGGATGCTATTGCTGGGACTTCAGGTTTACGACTTATTTCTTGTAGTAAATCTTTTTGAAACCTTTCAATGAAACGAAAGAAGTGATTCTCATGAAGACTGTTATGCTTGCATTTATTGTGTGACACGAAAAAAAGACGTACCGATCGTAAACGATCAAGACACTGGGGTACCCAACTTGCAAGGTTGGCTGCCATGATAAATGTGAACCTAAACTCAAGAATTTCACAAACCAAGGCCTCCAGAAACGTAGATGTGTCAAGGAATAAATTTATTCATATATTTTTCTCATTCAGAATATTATTATTAATTGAATAAATTGATTTTACATATCTTTAATTTTTTTTGTCCTTTTTATCTTAGTTTTTTTGTTTCTGTCATGTCAGTACGCTTTGCACATTTTTAAGCACTTAAACCAAAACAAAAAGGTTTCTAAAGTCATTCATATATCACACCCATACAAATCATACATAATTTGAAAGGTAAATGAAAGGGCTATAATATTATATCAGAATTATAAAGGTAGACCTTAAAAAGAGGGAGGTTGAGGTACCTTGAAAGATACACTTTAGTTGTTTTTTTTCTCATGACCTCTGAAAACCAAGCTCAAGGTCACCTAAACAAACATAAAAAAAGTTTTAAAATATTTAAAATGATCCCCCATTCAATCATCTTTCAGAATATGTATACTTTACTGGGCCTAGGAGTAATACTTATTTGCCAATATTGATTTTTCTAAAGGTACCCAAAACACTAAAAAATTCCCGCACACCACAGAAAGTTTCTTAACACACTTCGTGAGTTAATCTGATATAAAAATAAAAATATCTGCCAAATTTTCCATTATATAAAATGCTATTTTCAACTGAAATTTTTATCAGGATATAAAAATATCAAGATCTAATAAAGAGCATTCAGTTTTCTTTACAGCAGTGTAAACTTTTTTTTAAGTATTAAGATTATATTGTAAAATTATTTATCAACTACATATTCCTAATAATAATTTCTAATGTTAAAATTATATAAACTATATTTAATTTATACCTTGCTACAGCTAATACATTCCCGAATCTTACTTATCACATTTTTTTATAACAAATGTATACATATTTAAGTAGTATTGAAATATGTGTTCATTTATCTCAATATACTTTTGTCAAAGTATTTCCAATATTTCGCAAATAAATTTGAAAAGTTTTGAAATTTGTCACCCTGGTGATGTGCAAAACTAGCCTCGACCCTAATTTATGAGTTTAAATAAAATTGTAACTTTTTAAAATTTTAATGATCCAAGTTGTATTAATAAAACTAATCATAGAGGGACTTAAAATTTTAAAATTAATAATGTAGCTGCTCACATCATCTCAGAATGTCATCATATTAAAGTCTTACATACATAAACAAACTAGATTGGGAGAGAGGATTTTAGATTTCGAGTCTTCTCTTTCAGCATTGTAAGTTTAGAACAAGTGAGATAAAAAAATGTGTACACAAGCGATGGTACATGTAATAACAAATGTTAAGAAACAACAGCTTCGGCCTTGTTCAAAGATTGGGGGGGGGGTAGTGATGCTATTGTTATAAAACATAAATGACCCATCTGAGTCAGACAAAGAAATTCATCACAAAGTGGGTCTGATTACTTTGTGATACATTTAGAGTTAAGTATAGAAATCTATCACTAAACAGAAATGTCAAAAATCTGCATCAGTTGTTTGGGTCACCTAGTGATTGTTGTCAGAAATCTGCATTGGTAAAGAGACATTAATGTTATGGTTGAATCGTGATTAAGTATCTGAATAGCTCTGTTTGTAGATCTGTACAAATTATTAAAGCAGAATATTGAATCTTTTCAAAGGTGAAGATATGAAGGACATAGAGAACAGCTCTGACTGGCAATTTGTGACTCTTGGCGACCAGGTCAGTAAATTACCTTGTACTTGTTGTTCTCGGCTACACCACTCATTACTATCACTATTTTTCTCTTTTAATTCATTTCTAGCAAAACTTTGGAATCTGTACGGCTGGCCTAGAAGAAAAAGCCACCGCTTGCCAGATGCTTGTGTGTTATGCTCGTGAACTCAAAGAAGGCTTTGCTGCATATTCAGAAGACGTAGTGAAGATAATGGTGCCACTACTTAAGTTTTATTTCAATGATAGTATCCTTTCTACTCTCAGAGGACTGAAATTATAAACTGGGATGATTTTTTTATTTATCTGAGTACTCTTTGTTCAATTATAGATTTGAAAATTATTTTTTTCTTTATTGAGTATTTATTTCTTTAACTTGATGCCAGCTGTCAGAATAGCTGCCACAGAGAGTTTGCCTTATCTCCTCGACTGTGCTAAGATACGTGGGGATGAGTATGTGGCCAACATGTGGGCATACATATGTCCTAACTTACTGAAGGCTATCGAGATAGAGCCTGAGCAGTCAGTCTTGCCTGAATATTTAGCATCTTTAGCAAAGGTCAGTCTGAACATTTCATTTTCCATTTTAATGTTTAAATTGTTTTTGAGGAGCTGTGTGGCCTATGTGACATCCACATTTAGAATTGCAGATTTTAGAATGTAACCATATTTGTCAAGTGGCCCTTTTTCTTGACAAATTTTATTTTGTTATTCAGTGTGTGGAGACTCTGGGCAAAGGTTGTTTAAATGATCAGGACATGTCCTCACTGGTTACATTAATAGACACTCTCATCAAGCAACATTTTGTACGACAAGATGAGAGACAAGATAAGAGGAAAGACGAAGATTATGATGACATTGTAGAAGAATCTCTAATGGATGAGGTTAGATTTGATTAATTAGATCCATCACCGTTGAGATAATTTAAAGGTTTTGATTGAATAAAAAAAATGGATAACATTGATGGCATGAAGTGTAACACGTTTATCCAATAATGAAAGTCCAAATGATCGTAGGTTTGTTAATGGCTGAGATAACTTCATTGTTTATTTGACACTTGGCAGTAACAATCAGTCTGCTTTTAAACCATATTTTAAAAACATTGTTGTGTTTTTAAAAGCTGTCACAGTTAGAGTCTGGATGTGAGTTATGAACAAAAGTCTGAAAGTGGTTTATAGATATAGCTTATGACTGGGAATTCCCCAAGGTGTGTTGTTAAATGGTACATCATTAATAAATGAGAGATGACACTAAGGGTTTTGTTGTTAAAGAAGTAATAGGTAGTTGAAGATTATTAATTGTGATACTAAATATACTGTGTAAATATTCATTAGATGCATATTGTATAGTTTGCGCTACATTCTGCTAGAAGTGTGCAAAATGTGTGGGAAAAAAAGATTATAAATGTCTTAATAAAACATTTCAGATTTTTCTCTAATACTTAAGTATAAATTATAAAAGTATTGTTGTGTATATGTTTTTCATTGACTAATGATTTGAAGCGTTATTCCGGTGGGGTGGGGGGTATTATTGCCTTAAAGAGATCATTAAAAATATGTTTTCCTTGGTAAGAATTAAAAAAAACTTTTTGTTTCCAGGATGATGAGGATGCTTACGTCCTGAGCAAAATTGCTGATATCCTACATTCATTCTTTGGTACTCACAAAGAATCCTTTTTGCCTGTCTTTGAACAGATTATGCCCTATTTTGTTAAACTGTTGGTATGTTTTTCATCTTAAGCACTTTTATTATTTATTATTTGAAAGGTAATATGTTCTCAAACCCGCATTAATTCAAATGCTTATCAGGTCATTGAGTTTTTTTTTTTTTATTTCTGTGCTAAGTCTCCTGACAGACCCTGGTCAGACAGACAGTGGGCGTTGTGTGTCTGGGATGATGTCATAGAACACACTGGACCTGTAAGTCTCATTTTTTTATATCTGTATTTAAATATCAGTAAAGCTGCTGCCCACCTTCTATGTAGAATGTCGACATATCAAGATTAGGGCTCGGATTTCTTTGACCTAAATTATGTAAATGCAGATGGATTTCTGCCCCTAAAAAAACACAATATAATGCTCTAAAAAAATGACTCAAAATTAGCACAGTTAGTAGTAAATAGTAAGCATAATTAAACAAGGTTGATTATATATATCTTACATTGTCTTCTTGTATATACATTTTTTTTTAAAGTTGCAACATATCACCTTGATCTGTTTCCAGTGCTATTGCGTTGGATCACAATATGCATTTTTAAGTTGTCAAAGTGAAAAAAAATATTTTTCTCTTAGTACCAATTGGTATTCAGAGAAACGTCTTTATACATCACATGATTTAAGGGGATGCATACTTAATATGAGATCATAGGGAGAAGTGTGGGTTCATCCAAGTTAGTTTTAATTCATTATCACATAAAATGTCAGGAAAGATTGTTAAAATAGAAAAACCATGTTTTTTTTTGTAAAGCAAATATAGAAGTTGTGTGTAGACTTTGTGAGACAAGTCTCTATGAGCCTGACAGTTATGTACAAAATATTATTCTGTAAAATGATGTTTATAAATGCATTAAGATAAGTGTATTATGACCTTATAATATGCTTTTAATGACATATGCCCCAAACGCCATACAAGTTAGCCTTGTTGTTCTATTAATTCATTTATTGTACTGTCTTTCACAGCTATCTCACAAATACAGAGATTTGTTTCTAGAGCAGATGCTTCAGTCCATCACAGACAAAACACCAGAAATAAGACAGGCAGCAGCATACGGTATGGGTGTCATTGGTCAGTTTGGTGGAGATGTTTATGCTCAAGTCTGTGCCGGTCAGTTTTATTTCAAACCTTTAAAGCTATATTTCTAGAAAAAAAAAAAACTATTCTTGTGACTTTTAACAGAGTTTTTAAAACTAACCTTTTCTAAAATATATATATATATTTTTTTTTAATAAATTTTAATAATTATGCATTGTCAATGGTAACATAGATATCTAGGAATAGATCTCGATCCGAAATGCATTATTAATACGAGGGAAGTTTCCCATTTATTAGTTTTGTTCGTTATAGTTAAACACAGTTATATCCCTAAATATAAAATGAGAATTTTTTTTGACTCGTATTTGTTACAAAAAAATAATTAATTATTGAATTATGCATTGTCATGGAACAAGAACGTATGCAAAATTCTATAAAAAAAAATGCCTCAAAAAGTAATAAAACATTTTTCCCAAATAAAATTAACAGAAGTTTTGAGTGGAGAAAACGATTAGAAAAAAAATTGATTTCTTAATTGTTTCCTCAGAGAGCATACCGCGTCTGGTGAGTGTTATTGAACATGCAGAGTCTAAAGAAGTGGAGAATTTGCCAGCAACTGATAATGCTATTTCTGCAGTGGTCAAAATTTGTCAGTTTAACAGTTCCAAGGTCAATGTTGATGAGCTCCTGACCAGATTAGTCTCTTGGCTTCCTATACTGTCGGATGAGGAGGAAGCTGTTCACGTCTACACCTATTTCTGTGATTTGTTAGATAAGTGAGTAAAACGCTTGCTTTCATCTTTAACTTGAATTTGGTTTTTAGTGTGTTTTTGAAAAATTGAATGCTGTATGCCAGGATCATACTTTCTTGAAATTTCTACTTTTTCAGAAATCATCCCGCCATCATGGGGGAGAATGCATCTAATTTACCCAAAGTTATTAGTATAGTAGCAGAGACCCTTCACAGAGAGCTAATCCAAGAAGATACGACATTGTACATGAGGCTCGTGAACATTGTCAGACAGGTGCAGGTCAGTAGCTAGAGTATATTTTTTTACACTCAGCAATATAAATAAAAATGCAACGCTTTCGGGGGTTAAATTTCTGTACATTTGTTTTTATTTTTTTAAACTCATTACTTACATTCATTAGATAAAGTAAAGTTAAATCCATTATCAAGACTTCACCAATCTTTCAGTGTTGATAGCATCATTTAAGACCATAGTTTAATTTTTTTAAGAATATCCTTTTTTAAAAATGCACCTTTTCGCCTTTGTTCAAACTTATAAGTTCTCTTTTATTTTCACTGTACAGTAAATGGGAATTATTGAAAAGTTTTTGATTGAAAAAAATTTAAGTAGGTCTTTTAGAGTAGTTCCCTGATGGAGCTTTGGTTGTGAGCCTGTTCTGGAAGCTTTAGGCTATGGGTTTGAATCCCAACTAGTCCAGTCACAAAAGTGCCTCCATAACTATTGGCTGCTGGGTTTTGTTGGGGATAACAAAAAGGGATCCACAGACACTCTCCCGTCAGTAGTTTATAGAATCAAGAAATGAAATTCTTGTCCTACAGTAATATGTTTTTTTTTTACTTCTGACTTCATTGCAACTGTGATGATTCACAATCCTGTTTATATTATTTCAGTGCAGTCCAGAAGTTTTTCAAGTGTGTGCTACCCAGCTAAATGATCCACAGAAACTGGCTCTGACTGAAATTTTACATGACAAGTAAAAGCTACTGTAGTCTACAGTCTCTATCTACCATCATGTGTCTCCCTCTCCTTGCTGCAGATGTTTTCATTATCATCATTTAAGCCTTTCGCCTGCCCCCTAACCCTTCTTAATGAATTATTTTTTTGTTTTAAAAATTTATTTTCTCTGATTTTTTTTTCTTAAACGGAGGCTAATATCTGACTTTGGGTGACATTGAAAGAATTAAAAAAAAAAAAACGCTTTTTTTTTGTTGAGCTACAGAGCTTTCTTTTAATTCCATTGCTTCTTGCTCCGCTAATGTTATTTTCTTTCATTACCCACATTTTCTGACCTCATGGGTTTAATATTAAAATCACTGTTGATGAATAATTTGTATATAGCAATACAATAATACATAGGTCAGTGAATGTTTTGTTTTTTTAACAGGGTGGTGTCCCTTTAACGGCAAGATTTTATTAGGCATAACATTTTAACATGAAGAATGAGTCATTTTGGTGTATTTTAAAATAATGCACTATGATAGAAAGTGTAAAGAAACCTTGAATTGGTGTTTTTTTTTTTTTTAAATTGTACAGATTTAACAGAATTATTTCCCATGTTATCACTTGCCCTTGAAATGAGACAGTAATTTTTTTTAGAAAGTCTGACAGTTCTACATATTGAACTTTCTCTGATTTTTATTTATAGTTATTTTAAACAATGTATGGGTTGAGGAATGGAGAAAAAAATAACATTGTATATTTTTTTTAGGTTGATGTTAATTTAATTTTAATTATCCTCTTCTATTCTAAGCATGTATACAAAATTTGATGCATCTGTCATTGTGATGTTAGAAGTAAATTTTAGACATTTAAAAAAAATCTGTTATAAATTATGTGAGGACCTGTGCCATGTTCACAGGCAAAATTTTTTTAAAGATGTTTTTTTTCCATTGAGGCTTATGTACAGAATTTGAAAAGATTTTTTTTTTTTGCCCTTGAATGTAATTAAATCATTAACACATTTCAGATTTCTTTTTGTTTTTTATTATATTTTAGTTAAAAATGTTGTGCACTTTTAGTTAAAGGTAGCTAGCTTAATAATGGGATTTAATGCTCAGAAGTACTGCTTCAGGAAAAGTTCATATCAGATGCAGTATGGGTGCAGTTTTACTAACAGTTGGATGAGCCTTTAATACCCAGTAATTTGCTTTGTATACAGATATAAAATGTATTAAAATGATATATTCTATTAAATTTCAATATTTAGTTCTATTAGTCATAAGTTATGGGTTATGTATTGCATTTTGATTACATGCTACATTGATTTTGGACTTCCTTCTCAAAGTGGAATTATGAATATGTTATTGAATGGTAGGGTTGAGAATTTTCATTGATAAACATGTCACTGTGACCCTTCCATTAAATTTTATGTAATAAAAAGAATAAAACATGTCCAAGTATAATGATCATCAATTATTTATTTAAGGAATCCAGAAGATGTGAGCATTTTACATCAGTGAGCAAAATTATTTTCTCTTGAAAAATTCAAACACAGCATGGTTAGTGTGAAATGCTATTATGCTCAATGGATTTCAGGAATAGCTCAGAAATGAATTAAAATTGGCAGACTACTAAATAGTAAGGTTGCTTGAACTTAATTACCCTGATGAACAAATCTAGATATCTGCAAAGCTATAAAAAATACAAATTTACATAATGTTATAGAAATTATTTGTTATTATGGTGACATCTCATTGCAAGCAATTTAAAAAAAAGTAAAACCCTAAAACCAACATGTTTTCACAATTCAAAGAACGCAGTGGCTCCGGCACCAGCCAAAACCATTATATTAGGGTAAAAGGAACATGGCATATATACATTTTTTTTTTTTTTCAGGATTAGGGTTAGGGTGTGGAGCAATATCTATGATACTTATGGCTGGTACCCAAAGAAAAAAAAAATACGGGTTCGGTCGGACCGAACCGTAGCCACTGCGTTCAAAGAAAAACAAAATATAGCAAGGCTGAAGTCTAAAGGCACAGATGTGGCATGACCCAGCAGCAGAATAGGATAAAGAAAAAAATCTGCAACAATTATTTAATAAAAACATTTTGTCTTGATCTGCAAAAAATATTTCATACAAGTTTTTGCCTATTTTTACTTTTGTAAAATATTTAAGCATGTAGGTTAAAGGTATAAAACAACAGTAGATCAACAGACAACAAATTAAAGTGCATATAAAAATATATAAATGTGCATTTAGTAGTAAATTTATGAGTTGATATATAAAAAATATTTATATAGGCTATAAACTTTTTATAAGTACCATGTTTTTTTAAATAAAAACATAAAGGTGTTCTCTCCTCAACAGATTCAGTTCTAAGGACACCATTTTACTGAAACTTTTAACACAGTATTTCTCTTTGGTTATTTTATAGATAGAATGTTACTCTGCTTATCTACAACGGATCATATCAATGACGTTTTAAAAAAAAAACACAATGCAGACAGTTTAGGACAGGTTTTTACAAAAGTTGTTTGTTCAGCATGGACTGATGCATAAAAAAAATAAGAGTGTTAGTCCAGTTAGTTTGTCTTCATTTTAAAATTTTTTTTATAAAAATAATTTTGGCAGATTATAACAAAAAACAGATTAAAAAAAAAAGTGATAATCGCAAAGTAAAGAAATCTACAGGATGAAGAATTATAAATAATCATAATAAGAACAAACGCCCAGTGTAGTGAGATACCAGCAGTTCTATTGAATTCTTACATCACATGTGTAACTGACCTAACTTACAGTGAAGCAGGCAATAAAAGATTATAACTAAAAAAAAAAAGAAGATAATTCACTTACCAATTTAAAGTACTAAAACAAAATAAGGGTTCAACCCAGATCTGGATTAAAATTATAAGATATGGGATGGTGATTGTATCTTTTGGATTATTATTGCAATAACAGGTTTTGGTGAATGATAACCAAGTCATTTTTAGACATGGGCTACAATTATTAAACAAATTTATATTCTTAAACAAAAAGGAAATTAACGGCTAACAGGAATGCATCATGAGGTTCACGAGCAATTAAAGTAAAGGGTTAGGGCGATTAAAGTAAAACTCACATGGGACGGTAAGGGGCAGTCAAGTGGAAGGAACAATTTATGCACAAAGTAATAATAAAATTGCCATCCAAAAAGGGGCCCTGGCCCAAAATGACATTTGGAGGGAGGGGAATCATAGTTGTCAAAGATTATAAGGGGCCTTGTTAGTGGATATATCTAGTGCCCCTGAATGTACCTATTGACTGTAGAATGTAATAATGGATCTGCTTTCGGCCCAATAGGTGATCTTGATTAAACTTGTAATACATGTTAGAAAAGGCAGACAAAGTTACCCAAAAAAAAGAGTACCTAGATAATATTTAGATCTTAGTCACTGTTCAAAATAACAAGAAGAAATGTACAAATGCAAAACGAACAAAAAAAGCACCAAATAAATATATACACAAAATAACTGGCAAGCATAATTATTTGGTATAATTAATACAACTACAATGTCTATTAAGTTACAACTTAGCAAAATGCACTATAAAATAAAAATAAATGTTCACAATTTGAAGATTTTTAACCTCAATTACATTAGAAAAATTGCATTCCAATTGAAAGTGAGATAGCTTCCATAAATTATTTATACAATAAATGGGCAAAAAAAAAAAGATTTCCTTATGGAGCATATTAGAACCATTTTTGCTCAGATGAAGTCAAGTTCTGCAGCCACAGCATCTAGTGGCCAGTAAAATCCTCAGCCACCCTGTTGTCAGTTACCAATTTTAAAGCAGGGTTGACTTGAGAACACTAATTCAACCTGAGATAAGTAAATCTCTGCACTAATTAGGGCTCAATTTCAGAGCCTTCCAGTTTGTGGTGAAAAGCTCTCTTACATTACTTTCCTTTACCAAAGTAAATGTAATATGATATGTGTAATTAGTTTGTAAAATATATAAAGTTGTTACAATTCAGTCCTCTTGACGAGGATACTTTATACACGATAATTTTGTTAGGTGAAAACACGCAAATATGACAATCTATAATGACATCAAAAAAGCAAAATTAAAGTGATAGAGATAGAAAACAAGCTAACGTATACATTTCAAAAATGTTTGTGCAGACAAAGCAAATGGTTTGAGTCTAATGAATATTATATGTTACTCACATTTTAAACTGTCAGTGACATTTCTCAAATAAGTAAATAAAATATGTAAATTTATATGTATAAATAAATAAGTAGAATTAGGGACGAAAAGAAAAAAAAAGTACTGGTAAACACAAAATTTATGATTAGTAAAACCCCTCAAGTAAAAAAATATAGTTTTCATATTTAATAAGTATAACAAGCAAACGTAAGAAAAATAACACTGTATAAAAAATAGGGTAAATTATTGAATGTTAAAAGAAAAGTAAAATTTCATTATTGCAAATTCAACATAAGATGTTGATCAAAATGTTTACAAGGAAAACACACACACACAATCAGTCCTAGAGTGTTCTTAATACTGACAGAAAGATTCATTCAATAAATTGAAGTCTATTAAATCTTTGAAACAATCTATTAACATCTAAAATTACCAATTTAATTAACTGGGAACATAAAAATTGAACTTATTTGGCAGCATTAAGCTTAATTTAAAACTTAGTGCCCGTAAACTTTTTTTTAAGACATATTTTTGCATAACCTAGACTGCAGTAGACTGAGGAACCAGTATATTTTTAGAAACAGCTCAAATGAAAATGTAAGTACTGAAATACAGATTATAAATGAAATTGACAAATTTTCAAACTTCAAAGTCTTAGCGCGACAAAGATTAGAAAGTAAAACAAATGAAGTCAGAATAAAATAACTTTTTTTTCAAAAGTTTAAATTGCCAGCAAGTCCTTAAACTGTGAAATCGTAACCGTTAATTTACCGGGTTTTTCCACAGTCGTCTCATTCTTTTTGTTTCCAAACAGACTGAGGACAAACGTCTGCTCCTTGATTTCATCCACTGTCTTAAACTCATGCTGACCCATGAACTCATCCCGCAGCAAATTATTATTCCAAATCTGAATGACCAAAGGCTTCTTCAGAGGTTTTGATCTATAAAACAATGCTGACACCTCCCATTCTGGACTAGTTGTGCTCTTACATGTGAATGTAGTCACTGGCTTGCCCTCACATGAGATGATGCAGTATGGATCTGCAGCTAATACACATTTAAAAAAGAAAGTTTAATAATAATAAAACTCTTTTGTTATAGTAAACAGTTAAATACAATGTAAAAATTTTTAAGTCTAGTTCAATTTAGGTAACATTAATTTTTTATAACTTTTCAGAGCATTTCTAATTTCAGGAATGGCAGGAAGAATAGGTTGAATCTAGGCTTAGTGATGTTAGAAAAAATGTCTCTATTACAAGACTTTTTGACTGAAACTAATATTTTATAAAATAATTGGCCATAGGGCATCTTAATTGCATCTAAAAAAAAAAAAGTTAAGTTCCTTTAGCATTAAAGGGTCATCGGGCAGATGAAGTGTAGAATTCATCTGTTTCTACAAACAGGTTAAATAAAGGAATTTGGAGGCTTGCACAACTTAAGTCGTGGGACGGATGGCCGAGTGGTGTAGATACTCGACTGTCAACCTGAGAGTCGTGGGTTCGATCCTCGGTGAGGCCCATGAAATTTTTCCAGGTGAAATTTGGTGCAAAGTCGTCCCACAAGTCCACCCAGCTTTAAATGGGTACCTGACTTTAAGTTGGGGAAGTAAAGGCGGCTGGGCGTTGTGCTAACCACACAATCCCTTCATATGCCGAGGTTACAGAAACTGATGAATTCTACACTTCATCTGCCCCGAAGGCCCGTTAGGGCTAAGAAGGGAACTTTACTTTACAACTTAAGTCAGACACTAATTTAAAGCTGGGTGGACTTGGGTGGGACTTTCAACCAGCTTTCAACATGACCTGAAAAAATTCCCTTCATTCTCACAGAGGATTGAACCCAGGACTATCAGGTCAACAGTTAATCGTTCTACACTGCTCGACCGGTCGTCTATCAATATGGCATCTAAGCTGTACAATTAATATATAGTTTGGTAAAGCAACGCAACTGTTTTAGAAAACTATATGTGATATATCTTTTCAAAACTCACTTCCAGATCTGTCCTGTTTCTCCAGTCCAGCTGCTCTGTTCACTCTGATGTGAGTGACCAACACAGGAGCTTTACCACAACAATTATACCAGCTCTTGACAGGCTTCTCTTTTGTCAACTCTCTGAAACAGAAAGAAACACAAGATGAAAAAAAAATATAATTTTATAATTTTTTTTAATATTTTTTTAAAAATATACTTTTTTAAGATTTGAAAGAAAGGAAAAATTCATTTGTTTTAAAAATAATAGTTTAAATAGTTTATAAGAAATAGGGGCCCTAGGCCAACGGAAATTTGAGGCCCCCTTTTTGAAAAATAAAAAATATTATTTCATGGGTTTCCTAGGCCATGGCCTAATCTACCTATCTGTAAATCCGGCCCTGCTTATAATGTTGAATATAATAAAGAAAAACTTCATCTACACATTCACACATAAAGCTAAAGAGCTGAATTATAAAACTCACTTGAAATTATTGAAGGTGCTGGTGTAGACTCTGAACAAATACAGTGCTTCGATGTTGGGATCGAATGTCGAAGGTATCACAACATAACGGCCTTTCTTTAAAGGACCATGACGGAGAAAAACTGATCGACTGTTACGATAAACAGTGGAAATAACTTTATCTTGAAGGTGGAGATCATGAATGCGATACTCTCTGTTCAATTCGACCTGAATATAAGAACCAGTTTTATTATAAGGTTTTCATTTCATCTAACATAAAAATTAAATAAACTCACTATATTAAAAAAAAAATCTTTCTCTGGATTAACCATTAAAGTTTATTTTGTTTCTTTCTTGATTTACTCACAAAGTTAAATAAAAACAAATGTTTAAAATTATATTTATTGTTTAGCAGGGTCTCCTGTGGTTGGTCAATTTATTAACAAGATAAATTCATGAGTTTTTGTATTTTTTTAAGCTCACAATATATACCCACATTCAATAAAATTCATAACTTAAAACATGAAATAAATGAAATGAATGCAATTCCCACACCCACTTAGGAACAAATCTGTATTAGGTCAGGGCTAGGTGTTCTAACATTTTTCTTGATATTAATTTAAATTTGTTCAAGGTTTTTTTCCAACCTGTGACAAAAAACATTTTACTTAGGTTATTAAGAAAATAAATTAATGAATGTATGGATGGACATAACGGGCTTAATAGTCCAGAAATATACAAATATTAAAGTGTGTAATACAACATTATTTTTTGGTGACATTTATTTTTTCAAGCTGTCAGTGCATTAACAGCAAAATATTCAAGACTAGCAGCCCCACATACATGTATTAGGATAGGGTAGTATGGCCACACAGTCCCATATGCTAGGATAGGGTAGTATGGCCACACAGCCCCATATGTTAGGATAGGGTAGTATGGCCACACAGCCCCATATGTTAGGATAGGGTAGTATGGCCACACAGCCCCATATGTTAGGATAGGGTAGTATGGCCACACAGCCCCATATGTTAGGATAGGGTAGTATGGCCACACAGCCCCATATGTTAGGATACGGTAGTATGGCCACACAGCCCCATATATTAGGATAGGGTAGTATGGCCACACAGCCCCATATGTTAGGATAGGGCAGTATGGTCACACAGCCCCATATGTTAGGATAGGGCAGTATGGCCACACAGCCCCATATATTAGGATAGGGTAGTATGGTCACACAGCCCCATATATTAGAATAGGGTAGTTTGGCTTAAAATGTTTCTTGTATAAATATATATATAAATATATGAAGCAGCTGGGGGTTGAGTTAGCCACACAACCCCTGTAATCGGCATAATCTAGTGGAAATTACCTTAAGAATGGAGAATCCGATTGAGGCATTTTCTTTGTCTCTGCTGCCTTTTTGCATTAACTGCACCATACATTCATCTCCTTCTTCAGTAATGTCAAACACATACTAAGTGGAACAAACAAAAGTAAACTCTGAGCCAAAAAATGATAAAAAAAAAAAACAACAAAAAACAACAACTGATGAACTGCTGAATGGATTCATATACAAATATACTCAACGGTGTTTAAAGTTCAAATATTTTTAAATCAAAGTGAAAAGGGTGGCAGGGGGTGTAAGGCAGGATTTATATCCCTGAAGATCTCACAAGTTATAATTCTGGTGAGTATCCAGCCGCGATGTGGTTATTAGAATTAGGTGAACCTAACTTCTGCACTAATGGGATCTTCAGGTTATCATTCATTTCCAAATTAGCTTACGGGTTGAGTAATTGACTCTAATATAATTTTTTTCTGGTATGGAAATATAAAAAAAAAAAACAAAGATGTCAGAGTGACTGTGTTTGCATGGAGGGCAAGCCTGACTGATCATGGTACAAATGGTCAGATGAGAATCAGTGGTTGATTGGTGACAGAATGTGATTGAGGAACATGTGCGCATTAACGTCTGAGCGTGTATGAGACAGTAGAAGTAAACTAACACGTTTAATGGGTACTAATCCCCCTTGAGACAGCAAAACACAAGTGTAAAAAAAAGATTAAAATATTGTGTACATTTGACTAATGGTACTCCAAGTAAATAGAGAATTAAAAACTTCGTTAGTTTTTTCCGCCAGAAAATAAGATTATAAAATGTTGAATGGAACATCAGCACAAACTGAATAAAAGCTAAACACACAGAATCAATAAAAAGTTACATTAACCAATGAGGAAACAAAAACTGTAAATGAAAGAAGGTAAACAGTCTGAAATGAGGAAATCGAAAGAGCAAATTGAATGAGCACATCATTTGTTATGCTAATAAATAAATATAACATACTTGTGGATTTTTCAGAAAAGTCTCTCTGTTGTTGGGACAACCGCCAGCTCTGTCTGGTGTCTTCCATGCACCATGAGCAAGCCCTTCATGCCATGTTTTAGATAAACTAAGGTAAGATGTGTTCACAACCCGACAGATGCAAGTCTGGAGAAAATATTTGCAGTAGTCCTCAAATGTCATCCTGGAGACACAAAAAACAAAAATGAATTCTAACAATTCACATGGAATCTATATACAGTCGCTGGGGAAAGTAAAGGCGGCTGGACATTGTACCAGCCACATAATCCCACAGAATAGCCAGGGCTACCTCTTCAAACCTTATGGTCTGTATAGACCTTATAAAGGAATCTTTGCGCTTTAATTCATAGATAAATCATAATCGGAATGTTTCATACAATATTTTCTATGTCCGTGTCTGTCAATATTTGATAATAATGATATTTTAAAACATAGAATTCTGAAGCCCTTGAGCTATTGATTTGGATTTCATGTCACAGAAAAACCGAAAGAGCAAGATCCTATCTGTTCTGACTCTTTAAAAAAAAACTCTTGAATACAGAGGAACACATGGACTCGACATTGGGAGACTAATTCTTAAACCACTTACATCAGTGGATGTTCTAAAATGCTTATCAAAGTATTATTTTTTTAAACAAAATATTAGGCTTCAGTAAAAAAAAAGAAAAATTCTTTAGTTCTAAAGATTGCAGTGGCCGATTCTTAAAAGTTACCAAAACTCTCCATCTTCTTCAAATGTTAATCCAATTTTCTGTCTGTCTGATGAGCTGATCTTATTCCATTCCGGTGATCTAAAAAAATGATTAAAGTTTTTGTAATTCCACTTGAATGTCAACATTTTTTAGATAATAATGTTCTTCCACTAAAGACCTAATGATATCTGACTTAAAGAGCTTGAGCGTTATAGTAAAATTATACAATGAGAGGACAAGATCATAGGCAGAAACTACTCTGAAATGTAGAAACTGACCCATCACTAAATGCACCTTTCCACTCTCCTTGACCCCATGGGTTACGCAGTCTAATCATGGGCAGCTTGTCTCTGTTGAAAAGACCAAACAGGCCAGAACCCTCCAGGTGGACATTCTTAACTGCTGTAATACCATAGGCATGACCTTTGACCAAACCAATGTCAGTAGCTGCCTCCATTTCTTCTGCAGATGTTGCCTAGCCAAAAAAATTTTGGTAATAAAAAATACACGACAACAATTTGATAAAAAAAAATCTTAACTAAATATTCAGTAGTAAACCTTAATGAGCAGTAATTCTACGAATGTGTTTTTTTTTTAAATTAATGCCCTTTCAGTAGACTAAATTTGCATTTTTAATTACCTCACTGACTAAACATTGACATTACTCATTGACTCTTTCCACTTTATATTTAGTCCACTATCATGAGTATTACAAAGCTTTTTGACTTTATATATAAAAAGTTTATATATATATATAAACTAGCTGTACCCTGCAAAACCTTTGCATAGAGTTATATCATCCTTAGGTATGATCAGTAGGCTAGGTTATTTTTTATTTCGGGCAGATCCGATTTTTTCATGATTTTTATTACTATTGTTTTCGTTTGACGATTTTAAACTGGAATACTGTTGTATTAATTCTTTACTTTCGATGTAATGCAGAACCCACAGCGCCGCTATTATTTATATAGATTCTTTGCTTGTGTCTTATTTAATATATATAAGATGTTTAATTAATTTTTGTAATGATTTAATATTACTAATATGATTGCTGAGACTGTGATGCTGATAGTGGTGATACTAATACGAATAAACTGGAGTAGAGATTAAACTTAAAACACCCCGAAAAATTGTTTTAAACCTTTCTTGTAAATCATTTTTAATATGACATCTGTTAGCAAATTAAAGTGAACATCTTACCGGGATGGATGCAGCCATTAAAGACTTCCTTTCAACCTCTTTCTGCATTCGAGCAAACAAAGCCACACGCTCTTCGGGTTTATGAGCCAGCTCCATCTTCACCATGTCCAGCGTGTCAGAAACTCCACCAGTAAAATCTTCCAAAGCCTCACTGAGTTCTCCACCATCTAAAGCCTCATAAGTTCCAAAAAGCCTGCACAAGCAAAAAAAATTCTTATAGACACCAACAAACACCATACAATTTAAAGAGCTTGATTGACCTAGTAAGCATAGGAATTTTTCTCATGTCTGTTTGGTGTCTAAAGTCTATCTTGCTTAAAAATGGGATACTGACAATTGTTAGCTAAAGTAGTTGTGGCTGGATACTGCACTAACCACGCAATCTAATGCCATGGCTTTCTACTTTATCTGACACCAATGGTAAGTCTCTGTTGTGTAATTCTTTTATACCTCACTACAAATGGATCTGAAATGGCCTAGTTGGCAGCAAGGAGATGACTGCAAAGTAACAGAAACAAATGACATTACTGAGATTCAATACCAGTTAGGGTCAAAGCCACCAATTTTTTTTTTTGTTCACCTGACAGGACCAGAACAAAGAGTGTAATGTGATCAACCCACTCAACTGTCCATCTTTACTTTTTCCAATGAAATACTTTAAAATGACAAATGTTTCAATTTAATTCTGTGCTGAATGATGTGAAGCCCCTGTATACTTTCATAATATACATGTATTCTATGGAAGAACAAAAAAAAAAAAACATGGACTCACTTTGCATATGCTTTCTCCAGAAGCGCTGACCAAAACTCATTTTTACTTTGTGAGTGAATAAACACGAGCTGGTCGTTCACCGTCGGTAAAAAATCATCTACCACCACCTCCACCCACTCTCCGAAACGCCAGAACTGGAATTTGAATATGCCCTGATAGTTGTCTGGTTTGTTAGGGTCCCATTCTTGACCTTTGCCGTCTGGAATTACCTGAAGAGAGTCATCAATGGGTATAATGATTTCAAGTTGCCCAACAATAAACAGCTCAGCCAAGACATACTGTGTGCCACTTACCCGGTTCCAGATTTCTTTGAATGAGGCCAGACAAGATGAAGCAGCCACAAACCAACAGTTACCCAGTTTTCCTTGTGTGACATCTCCAGAGCTGGCCCCTTCAACAAAAAGTTTAGGATCACTGCAGATTTGCTAAAAAAAAAAAAAAAGGTTTAGTAATAAGTTTAGGAAGATATTAGAATATTAACAGAACGACTAACAAAAAAAAAAAGGATGATGATCATAAAAAAAATGAATTAATAATCAGGAATAATCCAAGTTTAATTATTTAGTTGCTAGGATACTAAACCTATGATACAAATGAGTCACTTGTTTTTAGAATATGAATGGAATTATATTTTCCTTATTTTTAACGTGTTTATTTACCTTTGGTCTTTTCCATACAATGTTGCCGAATTTCCCAGATGTTTTAGAAAGTGAGCGTTCATCTGGGGGGAATTCAGTATCAATAAATAATGTTCCCTTTTTCTTACATTCTTTCTTTAGTTTATTGTAATCCTGGTTTTTATATTTTTTAACAGAATTAAAGAACACCATGATGACTGTAGATGTATGATACTTCACAAACTAATCGCTACTGTGCTATAAAACAAATTATAAAATTTGCAGATGAAAGTCTATGCATTTAAAAAAAAAATTCATTTTAAATGTAGTTAAATTTAGTACCATATCTTATAAATTATTTATTAATCAAAGTCAAGATGACCTCATCGACAACTCCCAAAGCTATGCAAAATCAAATCATCACATGTACCAAATTGTAATAACGTCTACCTAATCATATTTTTAAAAATTAAAATTCATGTAAGGATGAGATGTTTAACTCTAAAATTAAAATTCTGCAAAAAAAAAATAATGTGACAGTTTTTGTAGTGTAGTTTACCACCATAGCCGAATGGTTTAGGAAGTAGCAGAGAAGACATAGGTAGGTGACTGGACCAGCTGTGATTTGTGTGATAACCTACAGCACACAGAACAAGCTCACAAATTAAGCCCCATCAATTCACCCTTATATCAATCATAGTAAATGCAATGGCCACGGAGTACTTAGGTAACTAGCAACATTGCCACCAGAATCTTTTAACCTACACCTTGCTGCCCTAGTTCACAACCTGTTTTCTTTCTATCAAAACTAACTATAAAAAGTCATCTATTGTAAGATCAAATGTCTTATTCAGAATTACAAGTCAAGAGAGAGAGATAATCTTTTTAAAGAACAATCAGAAGCTTTATGCAAAACAACTTTTGGCAGTCAGGATCTTTCCTGTACATTCACAGGCTTTAATCAATTGTTCCCACTTGTAAAACAACAATACTTTTGTGTTTTTTACAACAGTGAACTTTATCCCTAGCTGCTATACTTGGTTGAATATAATGTCAAACCTCATTCAGCTTATTAACTTAAATGAATACCATATGTTAAAAAAAGGGGAAATACAGTATGATGGCCAAGAATAAAATCCCAACTGTAAACAATAAAAAAAAAACTAATTGATAAACTGATTTATTAATAAAATTTTAATATTTTGACAACACAATCTAAATAAAAAATATGAATGATCAATCATTCAATGTTTACATAAACTGCTGTGTATTTTAAAAGACAAAATCGGTGATTTATTTGACTAATAATGTTTATGGTGGGTAGCTGAGGTAAGCTTTCAGCATTATCAGCAACAGTTGCTTCCCCTTTAGAAATTCTGGGTTTCACGACACACCCAAACTAACATTTCAAGAGTGCCCCTTCGCCCACACTACACACAGTCACAATAAATAATTACGAAATATTCTAAATGTTAAAGACATGTATAATTATAATATTTATTTTAAAACCGTCATATGTGTCTGACATATTTGTATTGTTATTCCCCCAATTTCTAAAGTAAACATAATGGTAAATAATTCAAAAATGGTCCACTCTAATCTTAGACATTCTTCGACGAAGTTGTAAACACAAATATACACAGTAACTTACGCTCGCAGAAGCTTTATGCATTCGAAAGTAAATAACCACTTTAAATATCGCAAGAAAGTAAATAAAAAACACTTAGTTACTTATAGGTTTGGTTCATATAGACAAAGTACCGATAAATTAATATAATCTTAAACAGTGCTTGAAGAATGAACAGTGTCTAATCAAAACACGTCGAAATCAAATCACCTACTGAAGCAACTTTTGTTTGTTGGGGAAAAATTCACAAAAATTCTGCTTTTTAAAACTAGCATCTTTAGATTACTTAAAAATGCATAGGCATAAGTGATTGTATTAATAAGCTGTAAAAAAATCATTTGCGTAATTTTCTTTAAATACGAGATTTACTGTGTGTTTACTTACAAGACAACACTCGGCGTTCCTTACTGGAATGTTTGTAATGCAACTGGTAGGAACTGATGACCTACTTTACAAAACCACTCACAGCGGGTGTGTCGCACCGTCCCATGTTCGTGATCCAGAGTTGCCAGTTTAGCCTCTCTCTCTTTGCATGTATACATTGCAAGCCACTCACACACAAAGTCAAAATGGATAAACAAACTAGACGTGCGCTTAAATCCATCACTGTACTTCATTGACTAACTCCTATTAAATCTAATGCTACCCAAACCACGACGTGTTTTGCCAAAGAATCCAAAACTGTCTCAGAAAGTCTCCACCTAGGGCTCCCTATATAAGACCGGCTCTGTGTGGAGGGCCTTCACACTGTTTTAACTCATATGCGCCCCCACCCACATTTATCACCTCTTTTCAATGGATGAGCAAAGATCTACTCAGCCGTTCTCAAGTTATCGGGGGGGGGGGGTCCCTAGACCAAAAAAAATGTATTTTGGTGGTGGTTCCAGTAAAAAAAAACTGTCAGGGCCAGGGCCGATTGCAAATTTTTGGACCTTCTAACAACTTTGATAACTGGGGTCCCAGCCCCCCCCCCATACAGAGCAGGATTTACAATTTTAGGGGCCATAGGCCAATAAAAAATTTGTGGCCCCATGTCGAAAAATAAAAAAAAAATATTGGTATATTTTTTTTAATACCAAAAATAGTACTCCCTTAATGTAATCATGTACATTTTTGGGGCCTTGGCCTGCCTGTAAATCCGCCCCTAAATATAGCCTTATGCCCTTGATGTGTGCTTAAACACCTCTCCTTCCGTTGAGTCTGACTTTAAGCAAAGTAGGCTGCCTGGTTTGCCATTTCTATAAACGGTTCCGAATGTAGCTCACTGTAGGTACATGCTGCATGATTATGTCAGTGTGTGTAAGCAGGTTTTTTTAATAGTAATAAAAAAAACCCAACGAAATATGATTATTCTCTTAATCATATATTTTTTTTAAAACACACAAAAGTATAACTGCTCATTTAAGATATTATCGTTTTTTAGCCGTATTTAATTCTATATCATTCTAATGCACAATCATAGATTACGTAATAATCAGATGTTGTACTTATTAAAAACAGCACAATAATATTCTCACCCAAATAACTTTAGCTTCAGGACTGAGCACAGGTTACACAGGTAGATGCAAAACAGAGATGTCTAAATGATGACTGTAAACGAAACAAGAAAGTGCGCCCATCTGTTTACTTCCCCTTGTGTGTAAATTGTTTGTTGGATCACCCGTGAGTACGGCAAAGTTTGTTTAGGACTTCTTCTTTATTGAAGGGGAAGTTTGTTTATCTCTCTTGGATACATAATGTATTGCTAATTAATTACCTTCTTTGGATACACACAGCCACAGGTTTGGTGGCCCTAAAGGAAAGTCGCCAGTGGATTTACAGTTAACAAAGTTGTTGAGATAAAAAATATGAACGCAACACAATATTTGATAAGGTCTCAGGACTTTTGTTTGGATTGATATTAGGTGTCGGGATAAACAGAGTCATGGTGCACTTTAAATTGTGTTGGATACTTGGGGTAACCAATTGATTGACAGGAAGTGTGACAGCTGTTGACCTCAGATGCAGATTGTAAAATGCACACACACACACATACGCATACACAGACAAACACACACAGACACACACAACACACTGCCTTTAAAACAAAGGGGTATATGTTAGCAGTCCGTGTGTTTCCAATAATATTCGGGAACCAGAGTCTGCATGTTACCCATTAGGGCAACTTCTTACAACACATACCAGAGAGAGAGAGAGAGAGAGGGGGGGGGAGAGAGAGAGGGAGAGAGAGAGAGGGAGAGAGAGAGAGAGAGAGAGAGAGAGAGAGAGAGAGAGAGAGAGAGAGAGAGAAGTTGTCAAACAAACAAAAATATTAACCTGTAATCAAGACTGGTTTTTTTTTGTTTGTTTTTGCTTTATTCATTTTTCACCATATTTCTGAAGACATAAAAATGTTATACCGTATCTCACAAGAGGACCAGTCAAACCACTAGCGAGAGTTGTGTCCCTTTAACGTCATCGATACACGACCAGCAAGTATCTTGACTCAAATAAATAGATTGAATAATTTATTCTTAGTGTCAACTTTAAGTTTAAAGTCTGATTCCTGATATAGGTTATATTCTTACATTTCATTCACGAATGGGGTCAAAATATCTACCAATTATAAGCCTGATGATTAACTGAAAAAAAAGACTGATACCAGTCAGTCACAAATTATACTCCCCTCTCCCTTCCCTTCTTTTTTAAAGCCATAGAAAACCAACCAAAGCAAGATGAATGAATACATTACACAAGAATATTAAATTACGTGTCTGTGTACAGTGGTACATTTAACAAACATTTGCTGTCTTATAGTTTCAATGAAACAAACTAAATAAACAAACAACAACAACCACAGTCCACTGTTTTATGTAATCACAGATGTTGGCACAGTGTGTTGTAGTGCACCAACTCGTGTTGTAGTGCACCAACTCGTGTGTCTGAAACTGGTGTTTATACAGACTAGGGCTAAATTTAAAAAAAAGTTTGATTAAAAATGGGACAAAAAATTCAATATACAACCATTACAAACTTATTTGTTTGTTTTTTAATGAACATTTTTTACAGCCAATTTAGGGCTAATTGGGCTAGACCAGCCATGGGCAAATTGTAGCCAAAATACGACCCGCCGGAATTTCTAATCTGGCATATCAATCGTTTTTAGCACTAGCCTTTTATATTATATGGTCTATGTTATGGGGTCTATGTTATGGGGTCTATATTATGAGGTCTATGTTATGGGGTCTATGTTATGAGATCTATGTTATGGGGTCTATGTTATGAGGTCTGTATTGTGGGGTCTGTGTTATGAGGTCTATGGTATGATGTCTATGTTATGAGGTCTGTGTTATGGGATTATGTTATATAACATTTTATGGGGTCTATGTTATGCGGTCTATGTTATGGGGTCTATGTTATGTGGTCTATATTATGGGGTCTATGTTATGAGGTCTATGTTAAGAGGTCTATGTTATGGGGTCTATGTTATGAGGTCTATGCTATGGGGTGTATGTTATGTGGTCTATATTATGGGGTCTATGTTATGAGGTCTATGTTTTGGGGTCTACCTTCATTACATTTGTTAATTCATGCTTATACCGCCCCGCTGGTCAAATTCAGTAACCCAATGTGGTCCTAGAGTAAGTTTGCCCACCCCCCTGGGTTAGATGGTCAGATGAAGGATCAAATCTTATTTTAGGATCATTATACTATGATTGTTATAGAGGCTAAAGTATCATTCATTAAAAAAATGTCTGCCCCTACAAAATGTTTTTTTTTTATATCCAGATGAGGTGTCATAGTTTATCTGTTCAGTAGCAACTGCACATTGCCCAATGTCCAGTTGGTCTTTACTTCAACAACTAAAGGAAACTAATGTTAGGAAGCTAGGTACCGAGTGTTTTTTTTTAAAATCTCGGTTCCCCCCCCCCCACCCCCTAACGTGCATACATTTTGTCATGTCAATCTGGGGCTTTTGCCTGTAGAGTGAAACTCTACTGAGCTAAATATAGAGGTATGTGCTGAATTTGTCACCCCCCCCCCCCACACTACCACCACAGGCTGGCAAACTTACTAACAAGCACACATGTTTCGGTATAGATTTGCCAAGTGGGCGTGGCGGTGGTGGGGGCTGTCGTTGACAGATACATTCCCAGTTCTTTATCAAGTTGAAAAAAATAAAAACAACAACTAAAAAAATGCAATAATGAACGTCAGTGCAGTCAATATTGAAAAACCGAGTTAAGAAATTGTTGAATAAATATAGGACAATAAAAGTGATTTAATATGAGACGCGTAAATTTAACGAAGAGCCGCTAGGGGATGGGGGGGGGGCTCTTAAGCCATATTTGGGCAGAATTGATAAAAGGTCAGAGGTGACGACGCACGAAGTCGACGTAAGAAGCATTTCGTTTTTTTTTTTTTAAATTTTTTAAAAATTATCTTTGAAAATACTTTAAAATTCAAATTACAAAGATATAGCGGAGTAAAGTTTTTAAATTGACAAAAGTAATTAAATAATAATAATAAAAAAAAACCTGTGTTATTTAGAGCCGCTTACACGTCGTCAAAGAGTCGCCCATGATGTATATTTATAGACCTATGTAAGTGCAGGGCCGCCACGTTAAATCCAGCTACCCCACTGAGCCCTATATTTAAATAGCACAGCGAGTTACCCGTACAAAGAAGGTTTAAGCCCCCTCCCCCCCCCCATTTTTTTAAATAACATTTTGTACACATGTGTTTGTGATTATGTGCCTACAACTTCACAGGATTCGAAGCAATGGACAGGCTTCGATCTCTCCTCAGCCATGTTGTTATTTCATTAACAAGTATTATTTAAAGTTTAAATTAATACATCTGAATGCTAATTATAAAAGCCAGCAAAATTGTAGATGGTAAATAAGTCTTATGGTTTAACAAAAATAATATTGTTATATTTACATTGCCGAGACAACGATAATAATAACAATAATAAAGACAACCATCGTGAATTGTAAATATTTTTATCCTAAGAGTTAAATATTCTGCCACATATTTTTTAGTCATTGATGATTTGGTTTATTGCCAGATGTTGCCAGATAATCCATTTATGGCTTCACATTTTTTTTTCATTTTAGCAGAATTTTCAGATTTGAAAATGCTAGTGAATCAATTTTAAACATTTAGTCTGTGTGGACACGTCTTCAGTAAATGGATGAATATTTATGTAGGCCTACTTCTGGATATTTATGTACATAATTATATGAATAAAAAAAAGCAAACACACAAGTAGAACCTTTCCTTGGATTGGCAAACTAGGTGACCATCTAATATCTATCGACCCCACAGTGAATGGGCCTCTTTCCAGTACAAACTGGCTACGGGCTCTCAAGCTTGTTTTATTCCCCAGGTTGTGTGCCTCTGATACTTTCGATCTGTCAATCACACACCGTACAGTTACACATGTAAACAACAACATATGGGTTGCCTTGGTGATGGCAATGCTTATTACACAACAAAGTCATTCAACATCAAATATAATCAAATAACAATGAAAGTTAAAAAAAAAAAACTCATGCGATTTCACTAAATCCAATAAATTGACTATAAGCTAGTCGTCAGCACTCTCCGCTCTATCTAAAATGTTCTGTCCCATAATCCCATACTCCTACGTGTCTCTCTACATCTGTAGCCTGTACCATCCTAATTCCCGTCCATATAATCATATTATAACCTATCACGCCAATCTCCGAGTCTGACCTCTGTACTAACTTTTCCTTAAAACTAACGGTGCTAGTAGAGTGTCTTCTTAAATCACCGCCTTGTGTAAAGCCACCTACGCTTGAAACTTTTTCAAGGGACACAACTACATGTCGTAGTCGTTCTTCGGTTAACTCCCCTGACATCACAGCTGTGTTGCCTGAGTCAGTGTTGTCCCAAATGTCAAGTCCAGTACAATGGAATATGTCCCGATTCGACCTATATAACGCCCCCCCCCCCAAGTACAGCGCCGGTCATCTATAAATAATATTTTGTCAAATTTTTTAGTTTATATGTGGGGGCCATAATGTGGGGCCATTTTCCACGCCCACTAAAATACCTGAAAGTATTATATAGGGCACCATAAGCATGAAAACGGCTACGTTGCTGGGTCAAAATATATTTAAAAAAAATTCTATGTTGCTCATTATATGCAGATGTGTTTTTTTTTGGCGTTCCTGTTCATCATTGATTATCACGCGCGTGTACAGAGGTCAATAAAAACCTAAGAGCTGTAACGTACACAAGATTACATTCGGTTGATTTCAACAGTGTTGAATGATCAGCTCAATGCTACCATGGTGAAGATTAGGCCGCTAGGATTAAAAGATAACGGCGTTATCTTGCTGGGCAAAGGTGTTCCAGACACTTTGGATTCGTCTTAATACTTCCATTGGTTCTTGGTTGGTTGATGGCACAGTAGATGATGGCTAGTAGCACAGTAGTTGATGGCCAACAGTACAGTAGATGATGGCTAGTAGCACAGTAGTTGATGGCCAACAGTACAGTAGATGATGGCTAGTAGCACAGTAGATGATGGCTAGTAGCACAGTAGATGATGGCTAGTAGCACAGTAGATGATGGCTAGTAGCACAGTAGTTGATGGCCAACAGTACAGTAGATGATGGCCAACAGCACAGTAGATGATGGCCAACAGCACAGTAGATGATGGCCAACAGCACAGTAGATGATATCCAGTAGCACAGTAGATGATGGCCAACAGCACAGTAGATGATGGCCAGTAGCACAGTAGTTGATGGCCAACAGCACAGTAGATGATGGCCAACAGCACAGTAGATGATGGCTAGTAGCACAGTAGTTGATGGCCAACAGTACAGTAGATGATGGCCAACAGCACAGTAGATGATGGCCAACAGCACAGTAGATGATGGCCAACAGCACAGTAGATGATATCCAGTAGCACAGTAGATGATGGCCAACAGCACAGTAGATGATGGCCAACAGCACAGTATATGATGGCCAACAGCACAGTAGATGATGGCCAACAGCACAGTAGATGATGGCCAGTAGCACAGTAGATGATGGCCAACAGCACAGTAGATGATGGCCAACAGCACAGTAGATGATATCCAACAGCACAGTAGATGATGGCCAACAGCACAGTAGATGATATCCAGTAGCACAGTAGATGATGGCCAACAGCACAGTAGATGATGGCCAACAGCACAGTAGATGATGGCCAACAGCACAGTAGATGATGGCCAACAGCACAGTAGATGATGGCTAGTAGCACAGTAGTTGATGGCCAACAGCACAGTAGATGATGGCCAACAGCACAGTAGATGATGGCCAACAGCACAGTAGATGATGGCCAACAGCACAGTAGATGATGGCCAACAGCACAGTAGATGATGGCCAATAGCACAGTAGATGATGGCCAACAGCACAGTAGATGATGGCCAACCGCACAGTAGTTGATGGCCAATAGCACAGTAGATGATGGTCAACAGCACAGTAGATGATGGCCAATAGCAAAGACAGAAAAAAACAACATAATTCAAACTATGATTTGACTTTGACCCGGAAAAGGTTCATTATAAAGAAAGTTGGCAGTGCATAAAGTTATATATTTATATAATACAAACCGTGAACATGATCAATAATAATTCGTTTTTTTAAATCTTATCTCCAAAATAAAAGCCTTAAATACAAAGTCGTCTTTATAGATACGCAAATTAGGCAACTTCCGAGTGTCCCAATGCCGAAAGATCCCCCCCTACTTTCAAGACTAATAATTATGTCCGACAGATAATTTTGTTTAAAAATTTATTCATTAACATTTTCAAATCTGAAAATTCAGCTGAAAATGAAAAAAAAAATGTGAAGCCATAAATGGATTATCTGGCAACACCTGGCTATAAACAAAATCATCAATGATGTGGTATCTCTTAAAGGCTGTGCTTATGGCTCCAAAATACACCAGGATGGTTCTGCCTATAGAGAAATATGGGCCCCCAGCACCCAAATGATAAATATGAAAATGACATTATTCAGGGGTGTGCCACATGGTATATGTTGTATCGGAGCCGTTCTTATGTATAAGGGGGCCCCATTAGAGAATTCCAAAGATGTTGGGGGCCCTATTCAGAGACTTCAAAAGATGTTGGAGGCCCTATGCAGAGAATTCCAAAGATGTTTGGGTGCCCTAAGAAAAAGTACCTGTCAGGCTACTCATAGCATTCAACTTAACAGGAATTAACACTTGAAGGAGCACCCCCTCCCCCCCCCCCCCGCCGTGGATGTCATAGGTGATCGCCTAGTTTTTACGCCCAAGCTAAAAATTTTGGGTTGTAAGCAAAAGACAAAACAACAGAGTGCCGCCGATGCAATCACATGCACACATAAACCTGCCTTACTCTCTAGATGTCACTCTAAGAGCGGCTAGGTGGCTCCGTGGGTGTGGGCCTCATGTTGTAGGCTAAAGCCTCCCCCCTTCCCCCCAGTGACTCAAGTCAGATGACTCCCGTGGTCCCTCCACAGTATTGCAGTCTCGAATATGGTGAGTGGGTGCAGGAAGAGCTCAGCAATAATTGTTTCAGTAGTGTCCTGAATTGTCACGTGATAATGATCCCATCCTTCAAGCAACTAGCGTCACTAACACTAGCGACACTCGCGTCAAGAGTATGAGATTGAGCACCATAGACCCTGAAATTTCATGACGCAGGGTCGACTAATGCTAAGTCAGAGCAGCAGCAGTTTGCAAACAAACGACAACAAAACAACAAATCCCCATTTAAACACATTAGGATTCTTATAGAACTGTGTATTACTTCTGTAGTTCTGATTACTGTGTATTACTTCTGTAGTTCTGATTACTGTGTATTACTTCTGTAGTTCTGTTTGCTGTGTTATTGCTTCTTTAGTTCTGCTTGCTGTGTATTACTTCTTTAGTTCTGCTTGCTGTGTATTACTTCTTTAGTTCTGCTTGCTGTGTATTACTTCTTTAGTTCTGCTTGCTGTGTATTACTTCTTTAGTTCTGCTTGCTGTGTATTACTTCTTTAGTTCTGCTTGCTGTGTATTACTTCTTTAGTTCTGTTTGCTGTGTATTACTTCTGTAGTTCTGATTACTGTGTATTACTTCTGTAGTTCTGATTACTGTGTATTACTTCTGTAGTTCTGCTTGCTGTGTATTACTTCTGTAGTTCTGATTACTGTGTATTACTTCTGTAGTTCTGCTTGCTGTGTATTACTTCTGTAGTTCTGCTTGCTGTGTATTACTTCTTTAGTTCTGCTTACTGTGTATTACTTCTGTAGTTCTGCTTGCTGTGTATTACTTCTTTAGTTCTGCTTGCTGTGTATTACTTCTTTAGTTCTGCTTGCTGTGTATCACTTCTTTAGTTCTGCTTACTGTGTATTACTTCTTTAGTTCTGCTTGCTGTGTATTACTTCTTTAGTTCTGCTTGCTGTGTATTACTTCTTTAGTTCTGCTTGCTGTGTATTACTTCTTTAGTTCTGCTTGCTGTGTATTACTTCTTTAGTTCTGCTTGCTGTGTATTACTTCTTTAGTTCTGCTTCCTGTGTATTACTTCTTTAGTTCTGCTTACTGTGTATTACTTCTGTAATTCTGCTTGCTGTGTATTACTTCTTTAGTTCTGCTTACTGTGTATTACTTCTGTAATTCTGCTTGCTGTGTATTACTTCTTTAGTTCTGCTTGCTGTGTATTACTTCTTTAGTTCTGCTTACTGTGTATTACTTCTGTAATTCTGCTTGCTGTGTATTACTTCTTTAGTTCTGCTTGTTGTGCATTACTTCTTTAGTTCTGCTTGCTGTGTATTCCTTCTTTAGTTCTGCTTGCTGTGTATTACTTCTGTAATTCTGCTTGCTGTGTATTACTTCTTTAGTTCTGCTTACTGTGTATTACTTCTGTTTACTGTGTATTACTTCTTTAGTTCTGCTTGCTGTGTATTACTTCTGTAATTCTGCTTGCTGTGTATTACTTCTTTAGTTCTGCTTACTGTGTATTACTTCTGTAATTCTGCTTGCTGTGTATTACTTCTTTAGTTCTGCTTACTGTGTATTACTTCTGTAATTCTGCTTGCTGTGTATTACTTCTTTAGTTCTGCTTACTGTGTATTACTTCTTTAATTCTGCTTACTGTGTATTACTTCTGTAATTCTGCTTGCTGTGTATTACTTCTTTAATTCTGCTTGCTGTGTATTACTTCTTTAGTTCTGCTTGCTGTGCATTACTTCTTTAGTTCTGCTTGCTGTGTATTCCTTCTTTAGTTCTGCTTGCTGTGTATTACTTCTGTAATTCTGCTTGCTGTGTATTACTTATTTAGTTCTGCTTACTGTGTGTTACTTCTGTTTACTGTGTATTACTTCTTTAGTTCTGCTTGCTGTGTATTACTTCTGTAATTCTGATTGCTGTGTATTACTTCTTTAGTTCTGCTTACTGTGTATTACTTCTGTAATTCTGCTTGCGGTGTATTACTTCTTTAGTTCTGCTTACTGTGTATTACTTCTGTAATTCTGCTTGCTGTGTATTACTTCTTTAGTTCTGCTTGCTGTGTATTACTTCTTTAGTTCTGCTTGCTGTGTATTACTTCTTTAGTTCTGCTTGCTGTGTATTACTTCTTTAGTTCTGCTTGCTGTGTATTACTTCTTTAGTTCTGCTTCCTGTGTATTACTTCTTTAGTTCTTGCTTACTGTTGTATTACTTCTGTAATTCTG
The DNA here is from genome assembly GCA_021962125.1 of Bulinus truncatus. Classification (NCBI taxonomy): domain Eukaryota; kingdom Metazoa; phylum Mollusca; class Gastropoda; family Planorbidae; genus Bulinus; species Bulinus truncatus. Next base: position 2,731,073 of record JAGDYQ010000022.1, read on the forward strand.
CTTGCTGTGTATTACTTCTTTAGTTCTGCTTACTGTGTATTACTTCTGTAATTCTGCTTGCTGTGTATTACTTCTTTAGTTCTGCTTGCTGTGCATTACTTCTTTAGTTCTGCTTACTGTGTATTACTTCTGTAATTCTGCTTGCTGTGTATTACTTCTTTAGTTCTGCTTGCTGTGTATTACTTCTTTAGTTCTGCTTGCTGTGTATCACTTCTTTAGTTCTGCTTACTGTGTATTACTTCTTTAGTTCTGCTTGCTGTGTATTACTTCTTTAGTTCTGCTTGCTGTGTATTACTTCTTTAGTTCTGCTTGCTGTGTATTACTTCTTTAGTTCTGCTTGCTGTGTATTACTTCTTTAGTTCTGCTTGCTGTGTATTACTTCTTTAGTTCTGCTTGCTATGTATTACTTCTTTAGTTCTGCTTACTGTGTATTACTTCTGTAATTCTGCTTGCTGTGTATTACTTCTTTAGTTCTGCTTACTGTGTATTACTTCTGTAATTCTGCTTGCTGTGTATTACTTCTTTAGTTCTGCTTGCTGTGTATTACTTCTTTAGTTCTGCTTACTGTGTATTACTTCTGTAATTCTGCTTGCTGTGTATTACTTCTTTAGTTCTGCTTGTTGTGCATTACTTCTTTAGTTCTGCTTGCTGTGTATTCCTTCTTTAGTTCTGCTTGCTGTGTATTACTTCTGTAATTCTGCTTGCTGTGTATTACTTCTTTAGTTCTGCTTACTGTGTATTACTTCTGTTTACTGTGTATTACTTCTTTAGTTCTGCTTGCTGTGTATTACTTCTGTAATTCTGCTTGCTGTGTATTACTTCTTTAGTTCTGCTTACTGTGTATTACTTCTGTAATTCTGCTTGCTGTGTATTACTTCTTTAGTTCTGCTTACTGTGTATTACTTCTGTAATTCTGCTTGCTGTGTATTACTTCTTTAGTTCTGCTTACTGTGTATTACTTCTTTAATTCTGCTTACTGTGTATTACTTCTGTAATTCTGCTTGCTGTGTATTACTTCTTTAATTCTGCTTGCTGTGTATTACTTCTTTAGTTCTGCTTGCTGTGCATTACTTCTTTAGTTCTGCTTGCTGTGTATTCCTTCTTTAGTTCTGCTTGCTGTGTATTACTTCTGTAATTCTGCTTGCTGTGTATTCCTTATTTAGTTCTGCTTACTGTGTGTTACTTCTGTTTACTGTGTATTACTTCTTTAGTTCTGCTTGCTGTGTATTACTTCTGTAATTCTGCTTGCTGTGTATTACTTCTTTAGTTCTGCTTACTGTGTATTACTTCTGTAATTCTGCTTGCTGTGTATTACTTCTTTAGTTCTGATTACTGTGTATTACTTCTGTAGTTCTGATTACTGTGTATTACTTCTGTAGTTCTGATTACTGTGTATTACTTCTGTAGTTCTGATTACTGTGTATTACTTCTGTAGTTCTGTTTACTGTGTATTACTTCTGTAGTTCTGCTTGCTGTGTATTACTTCTGTAGTTCTGCTTACTGTGTATTACTTCTGTAATTCTGCTTACTGTGTATTACTTTTGAAGTCTGTTTACTGTGTATTACTTTTGTATCTTTGTTTAATGTGTATACTTCTGTAGTTCTATTTATTCTATATAATTCTGCAGTTTTGAAAGTTTCATTACATGAAAGTAGTTTATAGGAAATAGTGTATAAATCAACTGTCTTCATGACACACTACACAGTTACAATATATATATATATATATATATAAATATATAACAACTCTACCACACACATGTGCCTTCCCATTCTCCATACGACCACTAGCAGTTCGACGATGAAAAATACCCATCGAGTGTTTGCATTACATTTTATTTGACATGTTTTAAAAATTTAATTGACAGCTGTGTGACAACGCTGTGGTGGCACAACACGTCACGTGATCCGTCTATTGTTTAGAAGAAAATAAAACCTACCTCAGTGGTTCCCAAACAGTGATTTCATGTTCTCAATTTATTCAAGCAAATTTCCATACTATTCTATAAAGACAAATGTTTAACTGTTGTTCAGTAATTTAATTTATCAGTTGCTTAGCTCTATTTTACTCTTTCCTGTCATAGTGAATGTCTGTCTCTAAGTTATAAAAACATTGCCATGTTCTTTTTCAGTCTGATTAAAAAAAAAATTCTTTTTGATTAGTATTATCAACAATTTTTTTTATTAACATCACAGAGATAAAACCCTTGTAAGTTGATTAATGCCGAAAGATTTATTTCCATGTTTACCTCACACGTGTAGATGTCTAGACTTTTGGTGTAACTGGATGAGTTGTCTGCCTATACATAAGGACGAGATTTATAGAATTAACAGCCATACAGTGCACTGACCATTAAGTTGAATTTGGTTGTTGGTGTGTGTTGTAATTTCATAAATTTATGATAAAATTATGAGCGCCCCTCCCCCTTCCTTATTCAGTATGAAATTACAATGATGCAGGGGGGGTGTCTTAGACAATAAATGCCCTAGGATGTCATTCACTAGATCAGTGGGCTTCAATTTTCTTTAATCCATGACTCACCTAACCTTTCTAAAATTCTTATACTCCCCCCCCCATAATACATATATATATATATATATATATATATCATGGGGGTGGCATTACTACTTCAACGAGCTATTTTTAGATTTTGGTAAAATATAAACGGAAATTGATTCTGGTGTAGAGAGTGTTTTTTTTTTAAAAGTTATAACAACTTAGTTGTTTAAATGTAAGTCAACTTATGTCATCAAACTGTTCCTGTCTTCCCAGATTTTTTCGTAATTTAACCATTTAGTTTCACTTGTGGCTAAACCTCAAGAAATATTTTCTTATGGAACAGAATCAAATAGAAGCATCAACATTTAATTGATCATTTAAGGGTTAACATAATTTTAGTTATTCCTATATTTAAAATATTTCTTTTAGAATTCTCTTAAAAGTACAACTGAAATTTAATTAAGAAATTGATGTGTATCCATGCTTTTTTACTAAAAAAAAAAAATAAAAATGCTGGGACACATTTATTCAAATATTAAATTGGAAGGAAAAAGTGAAAGTACTTTGCCCATGGAAATCAACCACTTCATCTGTTCTTCCATGAACTGTCAAAAAGTGACATTTTCTACAAATCAAACAAGGGGGATAAGTAGCTTTAACTTCAGGGACATTATGCCAGATTGTTTAACCTCTGACAGGAGAGGGTCCTCACTTTAAACTCTGATGACTGTCCATTGCTCCACCACCTGGCAAAAGTACAAAATATCTGACACTTATTAGGGAGAAGTCATTGTGGCTGGGGCACAATCCTATCAAATGGTGCGTCTACATAGACAGTTGAATTCGACTTCATCCGCTCTGAAGAGAAAGATTCTCAAACTTTATTTTTTGTGGGAAACTTAATTTGTCCTTATTTTATGCCTGGATAAAAGTTTCCTGTTCCAAAAGTTATTCTGTGGCTACACTTACTGAGAGTTACGGGCCTACATAACAGACAAAGTATGAAATGAACACGAAGATTGTTCAAATAGAATGTCTAGTTTATTCATTGAAGTCAATCATTTATTGCTTGGTGAGTTAAAATTTATTTTTGTAAGAATCCTAAACATTTGCACCATTGTATCAAGAATGAATAACAACAAAACTAATAGAATAAATCATTTAATAGGATAATTAATGATGTCGGGAAAAAAAAAAATGAATATGAAAGGTAATTAATAATTATTTAACGACTTCACAGGCGTCTCAAATTTATTGGATATTTTCCTTGCTCCCATTCTAACAAGTACGATACACTGACACACAACTTGCCAAACACCACTGATAAATGTCTGACAACTTGCCACACACCACTGATAAATGTTTAACAACTTGCCACACACCACTGATAAATGTTTGACAACTTGCCACACACCACTGATAAATGTTTGACAACTTGCCACACACCACTGATAAATGTTTGACAACTTGCCACACACCACTGATAAATGTTTGACAACAGTAGAAAAAACTTAAAAAAAAAATTAGTGACATTTAATCACAGGTTAAAAAAATAATTGTTAAAATAATTTCTTAGATAAAAAAAAATCTTGCGAGTCAGGTGCGATTGAATAAATAAATCAGTTTACACTGACCAATACATTTCAGTTTATCTCTAAGACACTGACAAATTTTAGCAGGGCTAATGATAATTTAAAATTTTTTTTTTTTAAATGCAGCTTTGCTTGAATGTGTCCAACAAAGTAAAAAGAATTGGAAATTATTTCTACCCTTGGTTTTTTGATAAACAATGATCAATAACAAAAAAAAAAAATATATATATATATAAAGTATAAGAAAATGTTTCTTTGCACAATTGTGGAATACAACAGTGCAACACAATCACGTTATGCAGAATAAATAGGACAGAGAAGTAAATACCGCCATCATTAACTACTGATTCTGAACACAAAACATGTTTACAATTCCATAATAGCAAATATCCAAAAAAAAAAAAAAAAAATCTGATACAAAAAGTTCTAACTGTTGTTACTTCAGCCAATGTTGACCAGAATACTTAGACGGGAAAAAAAGGGGATGGGGTGGATGTCAATTGGACGATATATAAAACAAAAAACTGAAAACAAAAAAAATGTAAAAAAATTTAGCTGGAAGTCTTTTATTTCTGGGGCAACAGAAAGTTAAAAAAAAAAGGTTTCATTCATATGTCTGAAGAGACATAAGAAAACAGAATAACCTGTGTCATCATGACCTGACACAACACAGATGCCTTGATTTTTTTTTTGCATAATAATTGAGTTTCCTACATGAAAAAAAAAAAAAAAAAAAGAGGCGAAAAAGAAAACGAGTGATGTCTCATAACATTAAAAAACCTCATTTCATGTGCCTCACCCATTTCTTCACATGTATCCAATCAAAACAGTATCAGCTCATTTCATCATTCTTACATTCTATGTAGCAGGTTTAACTAAGCGTTAATTACTCTTCGCAACCTTATCTTCTCTATGTCACAGACGACATTCCATTTAACAGGTTACAGTTGTTGAAGACGACATGGCGAACCCCCTTCCCCCCCCATAATATTTATTTTTACATCAGGCGATGACCATGTTTAAAAACAAAAAAAAAAAAGGAGGTGGCTTATCAAAAACAATTAAAAATATTTTATAATTAACTATCAATGAAAGATCAGTTTATATTATAAATTCAATATAATAAAAAAAAAAATCTTTGCAGCAGGAAGAATAAAACACACATTCAAAGTTGAAGGTGACGCCCCCACACTCAACCACTGATGCAAGTTAAATTAATTTAAAATTGTTGACAAATAGAAAGCAAAAAAAGTTCAAAACAAAACATCCGTGACATAAATGTTGAAAGAAAATAATGCTTTCTTGTGTAAATATCTCAAAACAGAAATGAAACAAATAAAATTTAAAAGTTTAACAAGTCGAGTTAAATAAAAACAACTTTGGTCTACAGAATAATACAACTGTGATTCACTAACTCAAGGCTCATTTCAACAAAATAACAAAAATCAAATTTTTCTAAATAGTTTGCTCAACAGTGTAAATAACAAAGTAAATGTAAAAGTCATCCATATTTGTTAAAATTAATTGAATTTTTTTTTTTCAAAATTTAAAAATTTCAATAAAAAAATTTTTTTTTTTTTTTTTTTTTTCAAAATTGATTTATTTGTGAAATTCATCATTTAATTTACCGGCTAAATACTGAAAGAGTAAAAAATAAAAGTTAGTAAAAAAGATGTAACGCCTCTTCTGGACATTATTTTGTTATGTAATGAGTTTTTAAAATAATTCAATCATCAATGAGTATATATTAAATAAAAATTCCAACTGATATTTCAGAATACAAAACAGTATAAGTATACGCTTTAAAAAAAAAAATACACATTTATAAAAAAAATCACAACTAGTATTAAAAAAAAAATTGTCACTATTATAAAAATATAATGAACCAGATAGCCGACAAAAACTATGAACGTTAGTTTTCTTTTTTTTTTTTTGCACAACCGAAATGGTTTACATTTAACATGCATACAGTACAAGTTAAAAAAAAAATTTGCAAAATCAAATCAGATAAGAAAAAAAATCAACAACATGAAAGAACAATGTAAATACCTCTGCTCTAAGAAATCGTTGATGTTTATGTACACAAGATGTTTTATTGTTGCTATAAGCACTCACAGGATGCACGGGCTCACCATGAATATAATCACTTCTCAGTGAGAAGACCCTGACATTAGTCTCCATTCCACAACACCAGCTGACATAAATTAAAGTCTTCGGCCAGTAATAAAACAAATTAAAAAAAAAAAAAAAAAGGACACACAACTAAGAGGCAGCGTGTATTTTTTTTTTTAGCTTTAAAACTAAAATCACAAACGCTAGCTGCTCTCCAAACGACTGTCCAATCGACTAAAGAGGCGAATGCGCCTGGCGTTATGGGTGGCGGAGTTTATTACTTCCATCCATCTGGGGAAAAAAAAAAACTTTCTATTATTGCAAATAAACTTTTTTTTAAAAAGTGTGCTGTTTCACAAAAGATGACGTAAACCAAGCAAAGATTGGCACAATTAAAGGAAAATTTGTGTTCTATCTGCACAAATTAAAAACATGGGACTTGTTGACAATCTCAATTTATTTTATAAAGCAACAATAACAACAGCAACAACATTAGAATATCTCATTTGTCCAAACTCGGGGTCTTCCAGCAATAATTATTTTCGCTTACCTGGAGAAGGTGTATTCACTTTCAGCTCGGAAAAAGTAAACATGGTTTTTAAACTGTAATTTAAATACATGGTCTTTGTTGATCCCGTCTTCTTCCTCTGGAACATTCACAGCATAACCCAAGAGAGGTAAACTGGCTAAGGGAAAGTCATCCTAGAAAAGGAAAAAAAATATGATAAAACACAACAGCAATCTTTACTTCAATAAATGATACTTGAGAAACTACACAATAGGGGTTGTCGATGTTGAAAAAAAAAAAAAAAACCAGATCTGTGAACAGTTTTGAGTTACTTCAGCTTGCAAGCAATAAGAGCAGCTTTGTCAGTTTAAAAAAAAGTTTTTTTGTAAGAATAAATTCACTTAAGCGAAAAAAAAAAAAAAAAAAGAAATTCCACCAAAGTACAGAGAAATCTATAAACCATAGTGACTTTTGAGTGAGGTAGCCATTTAGTGTCATAGTACTGACTGAAATGGACACTTCTCACATGTATAATGGGGGAGGATGGTCTTGTGGTAAAGCGCTTGACTGTTGACTTGGGAGTCCCTGGACTAATGGATATTTCAGGTCGTGGATTATGTCTCTGCTATATCTCCCGCGGTGCCTCCATGCCACTGCACTATCAAATTTGATGGGGATGAAAGAGGGGCACAACAAAAACAGTCCCATTAGTGGTTTATAGGATCTAAGAGATTACATCTCATCCTTACAGGAACTTCACAAAGACGTGTGTATAATTAAAAAGAGTATTGAACAACTGCAGAACTTCTTCAAGTTTTAGGATTAATATGCATAGGCTGATAAGATACTAATCTATAAACACAGTGAAATATATTTTTATCTCTGAGATGTTGACTGAAAAGTTTTAAAACTTATAAATAAAAGGTCCAAGTTTTCTTTATGGCTATGAAATTATCCAATTTAAAAAATAAATAGGTTTGTGAATTGTTATTGTCATATACAACATGTATAAGTATATAATTTATTACATGTGTATTTCTCTTTGAAGAAAAAAATGTTGATTTAATTTAATTTCAATTTGTGATTTTTTAAAACATGTTAGATATGTATATACCACGAATATTGGAAACAATTTTGTAAGTTACATTTATCCATTGCCTGAATCAAGTTTTTGAAAATGTTTTAAGAAATTAGCATTTGATAACCTATATTTTTGTTTAACAAGTCTTCATTTGTATACTACCTAATACATGGCAATAAGATGAAGGTTTTAAAAAAATCGAATACTTTAACAAAATGATATAAATAAAATGAGGGCTTGTCTAACCTGATATGTCTTGTAGAAGAACAAACAGAAGTTTGTAAAAACAACCCATAATTTCTGCCAACCATTGCTAGTCTTAAACTTCCTTAATAAATAGCCACTCAACTGATTCTGAAAGAATTAAAATTTTTTTTTATTTCAAAGAATACACAGCTCAACAAAAAAAAATATTTTTCGAATTGCCAAGAATATTTGAATGAATTTATAGCAATTCATGGGTGCTGATTTCAAAACTGCCACTGCTTTTGCTGAATTGGCTCTAGTTTCTGAGATATTGGACAATCTTGGAAATATGATTGTACCCTTTGTGTAAAACAAATGCAATACGTTTGGTGTCTGTTGTTTTATTTAACTATACCAAGTTATAACTTGGTTTATTTTTTTCTCTTTTATAGCTGCTTTCTAAAGACATCATGAGTTCATCATGAACATGCTGCAAAAATAATCTGAATGTATTCTGTTACATCTGTGGAGAATACATGATTGAAAGCAAAGAAGAAATATAACTGACTTTGTGTAGCAGGCATATTTGGCTTATTTCGGTGTGAGCTGGAAGACCAAGACAAGTCTTGGGTTCCCCATAAGGTCTGCAAAACTGCGTGGAGAGCCTAATGCAGTGGACAAATAGTGAGAAGAAAAGTCTAAGTTTCGGTGTACAAATGATATGGCGAGAGCCGAAAGACCATTTTGGTGATTGTTATTTTTATATTGTGAATGTTAAAGGCTTCAATCGCCACAAGAAATCTAAGTGGGGTTATCCTGATCTTAAATCTGCAATGAGACCAATTCCACATAGCAGTGAAGTTCCTATACCAGTGTTTACTGGATTATTAGAGCTTTCACCATCAGACTCCGACGAGGGCAAGATCTGGAGTTTTTGGGAGGTGAAAATAGTGGAAGCGATTATGAAGGAAGTTCTTCAACACCTCAACCATTCAGCCAAGAAGAACTCAATAACCTAATACGAGACATAAATCTGTCCAAGCAAGCATCTGAGCTTTTAGTGTCCAGGCTCAATGAAAGAAATTTTCTCAAACCAGAAGTTAAAATAACATTTTATCGGAAAAGAAGATTTTCTTCTTCAATATGTAAGTTTACTGTAATGGCATCCCTGGACTCCCGCTCCAAATGGGACTACAAGACTACCATTCCGAAGACTGGCGTCTTTTTTATAGACAGTTCCATCACAAGCTTGAAATGTGTTCTGTTACACAATGGTAATATGCATCTCTTCCCATTGCTCACTCAACAACACTTAAAGAAGAGTATGAGAATATCAAAACAGTATTGCAGAAAGTCCGTTATTATGAGCATCAGTGGTCAATTTGTGTTGATCTAAAAATGGTAAACTTCTTGCTTGGGCAGCAGTCAGGATACACAAAATACCCATGCTTCATGTGCCTTTGGGATAGCAGGGCAAAGCAAGATCATTGGACAAGAGTAACATGGCCTGCAAGGGAAACCATGACTGTAGACAAAAATAAGATCATTCTCCCACCGCTTTATATCAAATTAGGTTTAATGAAACAATTTGTTAAGGCTTTGGACAAATCTGGCAAATGCTTCAAGTATATTTGCAGATCATTCCCAGATTGAGCATGGAGAAGCTGAAAGCTGGGATTTTTGACGGTCCTCAGATTCTGAAACTCATCAACGATCGACATTATACTAATTTCATGGATCACCTTGAAGCTTCTTCATGGAACAGTTTTGTTTCAGTTGTTCATTTAGACGAATTTCCAGGTAACCTTGGGGACTTCAGTGAGGAACAGGCGAGAGGTTCCATCAGGATATGATGGTGATGGAGGAGAGATATCAAGGAAGATGGGATATACATATGATGGCTGACTACTGTTGGAGCCTCCAGCGCAATTGCACCAACGACACATACAAAAGGAAGTCGAGCAAATAGCGATTTGCTAATGCATTACTATAGACAATTAACATATTAATTAATTAATTAATTAGACATAATTAGTTTTTCAAATGAAAATGTTTTCTTCTATAACACTATTACACATATTTTTGAACAAATTTCTGCATGACTATTAACAGTTTCACTACTTTTTGTTAGTATACTATTATACTTCATGCAATTCTTGACAAATTCCAAACACGGTGCATACATTATTTAATTAATTTTAATTATCTCGTAAAATAGAGCCAATCTAGCAAAAGCAATTACATATTCTAAATCAGCATGGTTGACTTTGTAAAAAATGATTCAAATATCACTGGCAAAGAAATCACTGTTTACCAGTGATATAATTCTCATGTTAAATAAACACAACATACAAAAACATTGTGCCAGTTGTGACAAGTGTGTAAATATTTCAGTTCTAGCAATTATTTTTTTTTTTATCTGGCTAATTAATCAGGCTTCATTTTCTTGCAAACCTTCAAAGCCCTGTCATGATCCCTGAAACTGACACTTGTGTTGCGGTGCCAGCAAACATGCATTGTGGTATTGGCCCTGTGCTGAATGGGTTTTTCCTGAGTCTCAGCATCCACGTTGTCTCCACTGCCCACATTTTCAGAGGAGCCTAACATTGAAAGAATAAAACTTGAACAATACACAGAGGAGCCTAACATTGAAATGAATAAAAGAATAAAACTTGAACAATACACAGAGGAGCCTAACATTGAAAGTAATAAAAGAATAAAACTTGAACAATACACAGAGGAGCCTAACATTGAAAGTAATAAAAGAATAAAACTTGAAAAAAATACACAACACCCTAACTAACTAAAAGATTTGGTTAATGCTCATTCGACATGCAAAAACATAATGGCCAGAAATGAGTAAACGATTCATTCTTAGATGAATAAATATGATACATTCCTTCTCCTTATTAATATCACATATGATGGGAACCAAAGTTACATTGATTATGTATTACTTACAGTCAAGATAGTGATATTTATGGTAACATGATATATATGTATATATATATGTACATGTATATCTAAAATAGGATCAATGGGCCATTTTACCCCCAGATTTGGTAACCCATACAGCTTTATCATTTGCGTACAAATATTAAGTTTTTTCTGGTGACATACTGACGAGCTACTGACTGGTAATAAAAATATATATATATATCTACATACATATAAACGAGTTACTATAGAATTAGGGCTTGAGGATTTAAAAAAAAAAAGAATTTGTAAATTAATGAATTAAAATTGTTGTAACATTGAGTGTCTTCCTTAGGCCATTAACACAAGAAATTCAGTAAAAATGCATGAAATCAAACACCTACTTGCACTGGACTTTAAACTGGGATACTGCAACTTGTCTGGTCCAATGGACTTGACTCTGATCACAGCTTCATTGATATCCTCAATCCATTTATCTTTTTCTTCTTGGGAACTGGGAGACGCACAAACAATGACCAGAATATTTTGTCCATTGATGGTTAACATAATAAAGTGCATGAATAACAACAAAAACAAAGCATAAAATTTCAATATATATATATTTTAGTTTTAATAAATACAACTGTATTTTCACATAATAGAAATATCCTATTTATTATTTATAAAGATAAATGGTATAGGTAATTTAAAATATCGTTTGCAATCTAGATATAAGATAATACATATGAATACAAATTTCTACTACAAAAATGTTCCATGACAGTCAGAGATGTTTACCTAGCTGCCACAAGAATATATTTATTCCCAGCATAGATGGCAAAACTGTTCTGAACCGCAGATTTGGTCTGGTCTGTTTCCTCAACCTAGAGACGATGAATGGTGTTAGAAAAAAAAATATTCAGGCACTGACGTCATCGATTGTAGTAAAAATAAAACAAAACTAAAAAAATTGGACATCACAACAACAGCTCCATCACCCCGGCCACTACTCACAGTCATTCCTCGTAATGGTAACTGCCCATGAACTTTGAACTGCAGTAGAGAGGCTGAAGTCCTTGATGTGTACACCAACATGTCAGAGAACTTAAAAAACAAAAACAACAACAACAGGTCAAGATGTATAATAAAAAAATAAACACTTATTGCTAAGTAAAGTACAAAAAGATTCTTATAATAAACAGTGTCATAAAAATATTACATGGCTAAATGTTTATGTAACTGTAAAAAAAAAAAAATTTACCAAGAAAAACATTCGTTGCTGATAACCTTTTCTGGAAAATTTTTGCAGACAGCCTTCTCTGATGAATTCCTGAATAGTACATATATTAATTTTGTTAACAAATATTGTTCATTTCAACTAAAAGCATTCTATTTGTTTTTTGTTTTAAATTCTACCATCAACTTACTCTATCTACGTGAACTAGATTCTCCAGTCCTAGAAGATCTCTCTGTAATTCCATCAATTTCTCCAGATTTTCCTGAAGTATAAAAAAAGGCAGTTTAAAACTTATTATCAGTGGAATAATATGAAGCAAGTAAAAGAATGCTCTCCTGATAATTATAAAAAAAACAACAAATAAATGAACAAATAAAAAAAAAATAAAATCACCATTTTTCTAAATTTATCCCTGAACTCATTGGTAATATCTGTGATCCGACACAAAGCTTCTGCAAAACAAGAAAAAAAAAAAATAATCATCAGCCCCTTTTTAAACAGTGAAACATCTGGGAAAACAACAATCGAAAAATTCTAGGATATATAAAAAAAGTCATCAGTGTCTATGTGGTTAAACAGATTATATTAAATACTGGTAGTGTCAAGCTAACTAATTTACCTTTACAATCTTCTGTATCATTATGGGTGAAAGGATAGTGTTTGACTAGACCTGAAATACAAACATTTCACATCCAATCAGAAATGACAAACAGATAAACATGACTATTGAAGGGAATTTTTTTTTCTTTGGTTTCAACAGGTGAGCCCCCCCCCGGCCATGTCTAGTTTATCAGTTTTGATTTATCGTCCAGTTCCAGCAATAATGCTGCAAAATAGATCGTGTACTACATACACATTGTGACTAGATAAATAAAAAAATAAACTAAACATGTGACACGCCCAAATCTGAACATTAAAAAAAAAAAAATTCAATTAAACAATGAACAGTTCTTTCATGAGTTTTGCGCTGCTTGCAATGAGTCATTTTTTTCTGTCTAATTTGGGGTTCTTAAAATTGATTTTTTTTACGCTAAAGAAAATATAAATATGACTTTCATCCACATAATGGTTGGCCTTCCCTGAACTATAAAACTATAACTAATTAGTAAAAAAAATGACTCAAAATTTGAATTTTAAAAAGCCCATCAGCATTTCTGACATCTCAAAAAGGAAATTTAAACAATTTCTCATTATTTTCTAATGCAAACTTTTTTTTAATTACCATTATTTAAGGTATAAATGATTTATATATCTGAAAATAACATGTGACTCACGTTCTAAATGATTTATATATCTGAAAATAACATGTGACTCACGTTCTAAATGATTTATATATCTGAAAATAACATGTGACTCACGTTCTAGAATTAGTTTGAAATGTGACAGACGCTGTCCAGGGCGCAGGAAAAATGTGTTCAAAGGGAGGTAACAGACCTTCTGGCTCTCAAAACCACGACAGATTTCCTCAAATGGACGCTGTTTTTTCACTTTGCTGTCTATTTCTGAGAGAATTTCGTCCAGGTGCTTGAAGTAGTTTTCATAGAGCTGATGCAAGTAAAAAAAAATATATTACCATATGAACCGATGAGTTTAGTTGTTATAATAAAATATACTACCATATGAACCGATGAGTTTAGGTATTATAATTCAATATTTACAATTCTCTAACAAACTGTGCGATGGCATATTTTTATCACCTATAATAGAAATTATCTTTGATGTGATTCATTTGACCCCTTACATTTGAGTTAAGTTAGTGTGATTTTTCCTTTTTGAAGTTTTTCATCCTTCTCATTCTATCCAGGCTTGGCATTTTTTATGTCTTAACTTAAACGGATCTTTAACATTTTGTTTCTTTTCATTTGGGATGTGACCCTTTATGACCATAAATTGATGCTCTTCTCAATCCCTTTATGATCATAAATTGATGCTATTCTCAATCAAGTGTAAAACAGAATATTTTCCCAAGTATTTAAAAACAATTTAAGTCACCTCTAGTTTGCCCACATTTCCAGAACATGTTGTCTACATTATAATGTTGTACTAATCATTTTTACTTATACTAGCGGCCAAATAGAAGGAAATTAGGCCTGATTTTTATTTATTTATAGAAAAGGGTTGGGATAAATATTTTATCTCACCAAATGGACATCAACAATCTATTCAATAGTGAGATGGGATATTTAGAATTGTGTTAGTTGAAGATGTTTTATATGAAGTAAGGGAAGAAAAACATTGGCAACGCCTTGCTTAGTACAATTTATGACAAAATTTAGGAAATGCCAGCTATTAATGCAGAGTGTTCAGAGTCGTAACAATTGTGAGGATATAAAAGACTATTAAAGCTGAACATTTTGATACCTGATGTTTTGTAGCAGTGCCTACTAGCAGATCTCAAAACTAAATGGCCAGTTTTTCCAAAAAATATGAAAGAATGGGGTTATATGGAGGACTAAGGACTACACAGAATTCAAACTTGTGATTACCTCCTGGCTGTTGTTGACGACTTTCAATAGCAAGTCCCCAATCTTCTGGCTGTCACCATTCAACTGAGGCTGAATTTTACCTTCCCTGAGAACCAGATAAAAACAAAACACATCAATAATGTAGTCAATGAAGAAACAATTGAAATTAATAGAGCTTAAACACATAATCCGCATAGATGTACTTTACTTTAAAAAAAAACTACACCATAACCAACATCACGTTGTTTTAATATGTGGCCTTGTGTGTCTACTAAATATGTTCTATCACTGACCATGCTGCTAGCCTCTGTTCCATTTCTTTCAGGAAGGAATAGTGAAAATTGTAGATGGGGTCAAAATAGCGGAATAAAATTTCATTCATGGAGTTTAGAATGGCAGGGTCACCACTGACATCATTACGGAACCACTGTGAAGGATCAACAGTCAACAAAATCTTGAATACATGTACTGAGAGCACCAACCAAACAATGCACTCAACAAATCAAACTTATTAAGATGGTAATAATGCTAATTCCCTATCAAACAACTTTTTAAGCAAACCTTTAAGCTGTAAACTATTTGTGATTTAATTATCTCTTTAAGACCATCAGTAACATAACTCTTTTAAATTTTTTTAAAATTTCTGACTGTATTGAATATAATAAAAATGTCAGGAGAGTAAATCACTATAAAAACATCATGGTGTGAGTTCTACTTACAACACACAGAACTTCAAGATCTTTCTTGTAAGTTCTCTCTGTCATCAGCAGTTCTTTAGCAATATAGTACGCAGTGTCTGTGGGTCTCTGCTGGCAACATACAAACAGCTTTAAATATTATGCCAACTCATCAAATCAAACTAGACTTTTAATCTAACCATACATTTTGGAGTACATGGTTCTACCAACTTATCTAGAGTTATTTAGAGTTTTAAAATTTTCTCTAACCCTAGACTTTCTGTTCTGTTCATCCTCCCTGTCTTGAGCTGACAATATGCTGCCTTCAGAAATGGCCCGGCCGCTTTTAGACGGAGTTCTCAGGGCTTCACCCATATCGCTAATGTCTCCGGGGGTCATCCCGCCACTCAAGTTGAAATCTTTACGGAAGGATAACTCTGCGGCGTCCACATCCTGCATGGAGTCCTCGTGGGAAAACGAGCCGCTCACCACCTGCCGCCCCCTTTTGACCGGGACCGTCGGAGCCTCATCCAAAGGGGGAGGAAGACCATTCACAGCGGAGGCACCTGAGCCAGTTACAAATGCTGGGTGCCCGCTTTTCACAGACAAGTCTACGTAGCCATTGTTGATGACATCACCGTTTGTGTTTGCGCCTGCAAACTCTACATGAATGCCATGGTCGTCTTCCTCCAGCTGATACGGCCGGCCCTCATCATTTAGGAAATGGTCCGGCAGAGGGGATCTGGGCTCGTCCAGATCATCCTCAAAAGGGGGCGGCGGAGGCGGGGGG
The DNA here is from genome assembly GCA_021962125.1 of Bulinus truncatus. Lineage (NCBI taxonomy): Eukaryota > Metazoa > Mollusca > Gastropoda > Planorbidae > Bulinus > Bulinus truncatus. The sequence continues at coordinate 2,747,137 of JAGDYQ010000022.1, forward strand.
GACGGTGATGTGAGGGGAGGGGGTGAGGGCGGAGGTGGGGGAAGGTCATCTATATCATCTGAACGCTGTGAGGACTGGCGAGTGTTCTGAAATTTCCTCTGGGGGCTGTGACTGTAATGAGAATAACAACATTAGCAGATGAAATAAAAAAAAGAAACACCAGAACATTAACATAAACCACCAGGTAGGAAAAGAAACAAATCATTATAGATACACACAAGCATGATATATACAGACATACACATGACATATATATATATATATATATATATAGGGATGTTTCGATGTCTCAAATTTTGGCACATTCTTTTTTTAAACCAGTTAAAAGAAAAAAAGTGTTTTGAAATTGTATTAAGCATAACTAACTTTAAACTCAAGAAATTTGGGGCCGAATGACTTAATTTATTTGACATGTATCCTTCATTCAAATCTAACATTATATAGCAAAGCAATCTGAAAAAAATATCTTTTGATACTGAAGAGAATTAGTTCAAGCTTTAACATGTGAATTAGCTCAATCAATCCAACAAATGACCGAGCAATGAGAATTTTCAATACTTTGAGACTAAAAAGATAATACAAAAATGTCATTCAGTAGACTATAACAATAATACATAATGTCTATCGGTTGGCTAAGCAACTCTTAACAGATGGCTTTACCTATGACGAGGTGAAATTGGACCTGCAGCTTCTTCTTCCACAACTTCTGGAATGTTCTCAATCTCTGCAGTCCTGGACAGCCGGTGGTCTTCTGCTTGAGCATAGTCTTCATCTGACCTCAGGATGCCAAACACAGGGGCAGACAACTTACGATCCTTTGAGGTTATTCTTGGCTGGATCAGGGCGGAAACTGAGAAAAAAATAATATATGCATAAATTACTCATGCTTATTTATAAAAGACAGACAATATTTACTTCCCTTTACACTACTAAGATGAGATAATGTCTTTTAATAAAAAAAAAAAACTTATCAAACGTATAAAATGCAAGCTTTATACTGAAAAAACTGGAGGTGCAAGTATCTTAAGTTTCAAAACTACTAAAACCAAAGTCAACTTCTCCTATGAACCCCCAAATAAACAAGTCCCTCCTCTTACATGCACAAAGACGAATATTTTCGATTCATTCTATTGAGTGTTGCGACCAAGTACAACTACCATGCCCTTTTCTTTCCTATCAAAAAGTGAAATTATATATACATATATATATCTCGTGTGTAAAAAATATTATGTGCTTTGATTATTTCAACTGCATTGAGAGTGGGGAAAAAAAAAAGTTGCCAAAATGTGGACAATTATAAAAAACAGCAGTACGGCGGTAGCGGAAGCAATAAAAAAACAACAAAACAACGACTAAGGATGGAACAAATAATATACCACACACATGAATGAGTACAACATGCAACTGAAGCGGCAACAACAACAACAACAGCAAAAAAACAACAACAGCCGCAACAAACTACTCTGATGGGGGGAGATTTGAAACTGTGAAGTTAACAAGTTTAAAAAGAGGGGAAGGGGCAGCCACTCTAAAACATCAAAATAAAAATCTAAGCGGTTAAAAAAAAATGGAAAGATTTATTTTTATTTTTAAACACAGGATGCACACAGGGGAAAAAGCTCATAACAAATGTTGACGACTTTGTTTAGGACTTCAGTGACTATGTCAAAAGGAGAGGAGAGTGGAAACTTACGATAAGAACAATTATGTGATTTCATTCAAATATATTGATGACAAAAGAAAGTGAGAAGTAAGAAATAAAGTTATTGCACTATATTAAAGACAAAAAACAAACTTTGGGATGAAAGTTCAACAAGATGAAAGACCGGGTCTGTCTTGCCAGACGGAGGGAATGAATGCTTGTAACAAACAAAAAGGTATTGAGTTTGAGTTAAAAGATACTTCCTCGAAATCAAACAGTTCACATAAATGTGTGTATTTATAAAACATGGTCAGGACTTAAATTAAAGCTCAAAACTCAAATTACAAGTTAAAAATGGGTGAAATTTTTAAAATGTGCTTCAATGATTTTGGTAACCCACAATTTAAAATGACTCTAACAAAGTAGCGCAGTGAAATTTACATTGATGGCAAACAAAAAGACTTGTGTACAATGAATGTACATTTTATTAACGAAGGGCAAATAATTCGATGGAATTATAAGCAGAAATATTTTTTTCTCTTTTTTTTTGTTTAGACAAATGATAAACTTTTCTAATGACAAAAGCAGTCAAAAAAATTTCACACCAATATGTCTGACTAAGCCGAGAACACTTTTTTGAAAATTTGCTACAACCTGATAAAAGCGATGTAAAGTGTACTTGTATACTGCATGACAGCAATGAAGTTCAAGTTCTGATATTAGCACATTTTTTTAGGAGCTTCAGGAAATAAAAAATGAAGGTGCATAAGAAAATTTCTCTTTAATACAAGCAAGAGGGAAGCAGACAAAGTCTGAAATCAAATATCCCACTGTGAGACTGAAGACATTATTGACAATTTTTACTTTGTCATGTATGTGTCAAGATTCATCCACGTGTCAAACTCACATACATGAAGGGTTTCAAGCCAAACTCTTATGGCTCTAAGCGCTTCATTTAGTAAATTAAGGAGGCCACGGGAGGGGGGGGGGGGAAGATGAAATGTATCTTTAGCCACGGCCCTAATAGCACCACACCCCACTGCATCATACATTTATAAATATTTATGCAAGAAGCGTTATAAGCAACACTAGGCCTATACCCAGAAGAGGTTCAGGCTGGTCTGGCTTAAAACGTATCATAAATCAGGTCCATCCATACAAATTCATAATGGGGAATCTTACAGAAAAAATACAGCAACAACAACACTGAAATGGCTTTTTTAAAAATGTTCTTCATGTTTTAACATCAGAGGGAGAAAAAAATAATCTTGTACTTGAAAATTCAGGCTAGAATATCAAACAAAGCAAATGAGAAAGCAGAGTTCAAGGGCCAAAAACTCTATTATGTGAAACAACATTGAGAAAGTGAATTGTCTTCCCTGAAGTCTAAAAGCTATTTAATGACAATATGAGAAGAAAAAAAAAAGAGAAATACTGAGAAAGGGGGGAAAAAATTGTAAAAAAAAATTATATGGAACCAACCATTTCAGGAAAACAATTTCTTGGCATAAAAATAAAACTACGCTTTCCTTGAATGGGGATTTTTTTTTTAATGGACCATTGGCAAATCTTTCCAACCACAATGAATTATTTTTCAATTGGTTATGATTTAATCTTTTCACAAGATTCATTGATGAAATCTCAAAGAGAGGTGATGGTTCATGTACATCAACAGTGTAAAAAAGATGCTGTCTGTATGCTAGCATGACCACAATCAATAGTGTACAAAGGACACTATCTGACAGCAAAGCTCATCTCATCAATCACCAATCACATTTGTTCAAAAAAAAGAAGAAGGGTTAGTATGACATTGTAATTAAAATTAAATGAATTTAAGTTGGTAGTTTCATTACGAATAATCTCAGAGACATGACACAGCGGGATATACCACTGATACGACAAGTAACACAACTTAGTGAAATGGTGATAGCCAGTACTCTTTAAGTCGCAACAAACCAATCTCTCTGACTCAATCAGTAAGAATTGTTTGAAAAATTTAATTTCACCACCTGAGGTTAAAATAGTTCAGCTTTCGTAAGGTTGATGATGATTTATAGAAAAAAAAAACCCCACAGATCTAAACAAGCGCTACAACCAGAAACAATAACAATATTCTTAAACTGCCCAGAGTATGTAAAGCCCATATGTCCGAATCACTGACCTCAGAGATGAAACAATTCAATGACAAGAGTAAAGAGAAGACAATCAAGTAAAGAGAAGACAATCAACTTATCAGTAAAAAAAAAACGTTATCATTTATCAATGATCACCAACACATATAAAAAAAAAAAATCTTTCTTTTTCAGAGATGGCATCACAAAAACTATTTGATATTGATCAAAGAGTTTTTAAATTTAAATTTGAATGTATTTTTTTTTAACGTAAAAATTTACAAAAGCTTGGAAAAGGAGTTGGGAGAGTGATAATAAATTTTAAGAAAATAATAGACATATGGGAAAAGGGAAATATAAATGTAAAAAAAAATAAATAAAAATAAAGGGAAAATCTGAATAGCGGGTAAAGAATTTTCAAGAATTGAATTCAATTTTTTTTTCACCCTGAGGCGGGTTTTTTGAAGGTCATGTGGGGCGTCAAAATGAAAGGGAAATAATATGATAAATTTCCGAAATTGTTCATCTCAACCGATACACAGAAGTGACGAAAAACACAAATAGGTAAAATGCAAGCTAACAAAAGATGGTAAGACATGAAAAGATTGGCAAAAAACAGATCTAAGATAAATCTTATAAATAGACACATGATATTTAAAAGAAAAAGAAAAAAACAATAGGTGTATGGCTGGTGGATGGAAAAAGTGAAGCAGGGTTAAAAGGTTTGGAAGGCGAAAATAATTTAAAATGAAGAAAGATGTAAGAGGTAGAATTTCAAACGAGAAAAGAGTTAGAATGACCATAATGTTATAAAATGAACCAAGCAGAACTCATTTTAAAACCATCTGATAGCCATCCAGATTTTTCAAGTGACAGGATGTAGTGGTGGGGAATGTTTCAATTTCAGGCCAGATTGGTTAAAAAAAAAAAAAGGTCAATTCACTTTGGGAAGACATGGGAGATAACACACCTTGTAAAAGGTTAGTGCAGGATAATTGACCAAAAAAAAAAAAGATGTAGATGTAACAAGGATCACTGAATAAATATAATGGGAGTTGGTCAATTAAAATAACAACTACAACAACAACGTAATGCTGAATAGTAATATCACAGGTGCATACAGGCTAATTAAAAACATTCAGCCTTTTAAAGAAATGGGTGATGATGTTGGCGGAGGGAAGATTCTTGATGGAATTTTTAAAAGGAAAATAATAATCAAATGGGAAACTGCAAGGGGGTGTCAACTTTATCAAATATCTTTCTGCTAAGGACAATTTAAAAATATTTTAATGACATTTTCTGCATATACCTTCTTCCAACAGAGATATTCTTAATTTATAAGTAAACCAGGTCACCCCCTGAAAGGCCCCCCATCCCCACGGTCACATTATCAGTACTAATTCCTATCAAATCTGCTGCTGGAAGGGCCCAAGGAGACTTATGACTCTCATATATATATACACCAGGGTGTATCATCTTCGGGTACCTTGGTCTACAGCACCAAAAAGCCAAAAGAAGGACTGTGACGGCCACCGTCAGAACTGTAACAAGAAATCTTAGAGAATGATAGTGAGATGGGTAAGTGATAGGAGAGTCATGATAGTGAGATGGGTTAAGTGATAGGAGAGTCATGATAGTGAGATGGGTAAGTGATAGGAGAGTCATGATAGTGAGATGGGTTAAGTGATAGGAGAGTCATGATAGTGAGATGGGTAAGTGATAGGAGAGTCATGATAGTGAGATGGGTAAGTGATAGGAGAGTCATGATAGTGAGATGGGTAAGTGATAGGAGAGTCATGATAGTGAGATGGGTAAGTGATAGGAGTCATGATAGTGAGATGGGTAAGTGATAGGAGAGTCATGATAGTGAGATGGGTAAGTGATAGCAGAGTCATGATAGTGAGATGGGTAAGTGATAGGAGAGTCATGATAGTGAGATGGGTAAGTGATAGGAGAGTCATGATAGTGAGATGGGTTAAGTGATAGGAGAGTCATGATAGTGAGATGGGTTAAGTGATAGGAGAGTCATGATAGTGAGATGGGTAAGTGATAGCAGAGTCATGATAGTGAGATGGGTAAGTGATAGGAGAGTCATGATAGTGAGATGGGTAAGTGATAGGAGAGTCATGATAGTGAGATGGGTTAAGTGATAGGAGAGTCATGATAGTGAGATGGGTAAGTGATAGGAGAGTCATGATAGTGAGATGGGTTAGTGATAGGAGAGTCATGATAGTGAGATGGGTAAGTGATAGCAGAGTCATGATAGTGAGTTGGGTAAGTGATAGCAGAGTCATGATAGTGAGTTGGGTAAGTGATAGGAGAGTCATGATAGTGAGATGGGTAAGTGATAGGAGAGTCATGATAGTGAGATGGGTTAAGTGATAGGAGAGTCATGATAGTGAGGTGGGTAAGTGATAGGAGAGTCATGATAGTGAGGTGGGTAAGTGATAGGAGAGTCATGATAGTGAGATGGGTAAGTGATAGGAGAGTCATTAGTAAAAGTTTAAAGAATGAGACTTGTTTTTCTCAAGAGGCGCAAATCAATTTAAACCATATTTATTGCATGATATTTATAGTTGAGGGAAATTGAATGCTGCAATATGAGTCAGAAAGGAAAAACAAAATAGACGTTACAACAAATTAAGTATACTTTATAAAATTACAGAATATGCCCAAATATAGGTCGCAGTTTGACTGCTTCTGTGTTTGGCAGATAATCGTTGGTTAATGAAATGTTTTTTTTTATTTGTTATTGTTGTTTTATGGTTTTGTTTTTTTTTAAAAGAAGAATGCCAATAAAATGAATTGTTCGCATGATGGAGGGGGGAGGGTGAGAGTCAAAGGAAGGGGATGTGAGTGGATGTTATTTCTGTCAGCCAATCAAAATTTAAGTCAATGAATTAAAAAAAAACACAAAACATACACACAAAGTTTACATAAATAGGCATTTAGCCGGAACATTAAAAAAACAGAGACAAAACGATTATGATGAAAAATAATGATGATACCAAGCAAAGGAAAAAAATAAATAATAAGATACAGTTTACTAAGCCCTAACACAATAAGTAGAAAAACAAAAAAAACAAAACGAAAAAAACTACAGCGAAAAAAAAAATAAAAAAAAATTTTAATGTGCAGTAGAGCACTTGACAAAGTTTGTACATGGGATATTTCTAAATGTTTATCGGCTTGTGCAAATCAGATGACAAAAGATGGTAAGAGTATCAATATCGAAAACACAGAGTAAAACAGAGGTGTCTAACAATGTCAATCAGACTAGCTCATGACAATTAAAGCTGCATTAAAAAATAAATAAATAAAATAAAACAACAACGATGAGAACTAAACAATAATTAAAATTTTACATCTTGGACAAAAAAAAATTAATAAAAAATATCATGAGCTTACATCAAATCTCTAAACAATGCATGAGAATGAATAACGAAAAAAATTATTTTAAGTTCTCATTACAAATATACAGCTATAATTTTATAATTAAATACAATGATAATTTGTATGATTATAAATGAAACCAGTATTTTGTTTTGGCTAGATACATATATAATAGTCAACCATATACAATTATTTGTTGCCATCCTAGGTATGACATACACTAAGACTTCAAGAAAATAAAAATAAAATCCACTTCATTAACTTAAAATAAAATCCACTTCATTAACTTAAAATAACAACAACAGCTACCAATTATCAAATTTAAGATTTATGTTTATAGTCACAAAGCAGGGATAACACGAAGAAATAAAAAAAAGGATTTATTCATGCATACAAGACAACTGTAAAAAAAAAAAAAGGCAAAAGTGTACAACTATAAATATGAAATAAAGCTAAAACTAGATATAAATTGAAAGTTAGGCTTATTACCAGACACAGTCCGATCCTCCTCTTTGGCCCAGATTGACAGCAGTCAAGAATATAAAATAAACATCAAATGCATTGAACACACAATTTTATTTTTGACAAGCTGGAGCTAGTCCAAGATGATACAGGGATGCACAACAAAAAAACGAGTTACACTGCAGATGTGCCCAATGATGATATGCACTCACGTTCAGAAGCGCTGGCCAATCAAAACAAAGTATGCAGGGCCGATTGGAACACAGAACACAACAACTGTTTTCAGTCAGGTGATAAATACTGAACAAGTGTACCGTAGAGAACTATCAAAGAGTTTACCGCATTGTTGATGTAGCAGACACATGACTCCCTTTGCCATGTAGCAGACAAAAATAAAAAAAAACAAATTGACATCCTTGTCAAATAAATGTATATTAAAATAATGTTTCCAGGTGTATTAAATGACAAAATGTTATCAGATTTGTTTTGATTCAATTTTGCTAAGTTGATTTCATAATTGAACCAATCTAAATTGAATAATTCTAACAACATCCAGTTACAATTTTGAAATTCTTTTTACTTGCTATTTCAATAAACTTTGATGAAATTCTGTTTTAAATTTTTTCACTCACTTTTTATGGATGATGAAAGTGAACCACAATCTTATTAATTTTAAACAATATTTTAATTGAATAGGAATAAACCATTTTTTAAAATAACTAACATTGATTTTTAAACTTTGTTGAAAAGACTTAATCAAAAAGAAATTTTTGATTAAAAATAAATTATATTATTTCAGCAAACTACAATTTAAAAAAAAAAAAAATTATGTCATTTGATAAGTAGTTTTGATTTAACTTGCTACCAGATAATAATTCAAACTTGTGACTTAGACATTTTAAACATGTGACCAGGAAATAAAAAAAGAACAATCAGTGTGAATCTGTTAAAACTTGAGCTTTTATTGAAATGTCTAAAATGAAAGTAGAAACCATTGAATGATACAAACTTATCATGAACCTGTTATCAAGAGAAAAAAAATGAAACCAGTCGATGAAATGATCAAAGTCTCACATTAAAAAATAAATCCTCAAACACATTGCCAATATTCGTTTACATTGTAAAACGTGACATTCTTACCAAATTTAAATTGTGTACACTTAAAAGATTCTTTGACTAGATTCACACACCTACATTTTATTTGATACAACAACATTTCTTTCGTCAGATAATGCTCGTTTATTGCCTATGGTATAACAGGAAGTCAGTCAAATCCTGAATAAAGTATTCTTAGCTGTAACATATTAGAACTAGATGAAATGTCCGAATTGTTAATCTACAACTGATTTTATGGATTATCATTTTTTAATTATGGCTAATAAAAGGATCTTGATGTCACATTCAATCAATTTCATGTTGTTCTATTTTCATAAGATGACATTTAATTTTAGAAATAATGAACAATTAAAAACAATAACACACGATCTACAATTTTAAATTATTATGCTAGGGCCATCTAAATGCATGGGCTCAATCAGTCCATTGCCCGGGAGGCCCCACAAGACAAGATTGTGGTGGGGGGGGGGATGTTACATGACTGATATTTCATTTATTTTTGTAATTATCCTAGTGACCGAATTTGGGCCACATATAATGAAAATATTAAAATAATTCCATGAATTTTTTTTTTCTTCTCTAATAAAAATAAACAAATATTCAACTTATAAATTACACCAATTTAAAAGGCAAATTAAAATGATGGGCAAATAATGCTTTGCTATTCTGAAGCTACAAAAAAAAAAAATTATTTTCTACTTATGTCATTGCTTTGAGTTGACTTTTCTATAATCACATACAATTCTTAATAATATGGCTTTTACAAAAAAAAAAGACCACAATGGAGCCTTCATTTGTTGAAGAGTAAGATATCAACTCGAAAGCTACTGAAAGTAGTAAAGAAACTGATGTGCAGTTAAACTGTTTTGATTTGACTTGCATTGTATTTGCTGATTTACATTTAGCATAAGAAAAAGATATATATTGTCTGTCTCTAGCATGTATACAAGTTAGAAAAAACACAGAACATCTTTAAAAAAAAACTTGTCAAATTATGAAGTGATGGAAAAAAAAAATACGTGAGCATTCGATAAGGAAGTATTTAGCTCATGTTTACTTATATTAATCTATCTGACGATTGTTCTAAATAGCTTAAAAAAAAAAATAGCTAAAAAGAAAGAAAAAAATTAAAACTGTCGAGGGAGCAAACAACAGTAACTCGTTTCTTCAGACAATAAATATCAAGGGGAAAAGGACTAGAAAAATCAAACCAATCTAAACTACAGAGCTAAACACAGACAACAAAATCTTTCATAGGTACATATTTTTGTTTGTTTACATCTTAGAGTACTAGATGATGAAATACTGCCAGGATCAATGCCAAGAGAAACATTAAACAAAAACATTAACAGCCCCTCCCCGCCCCGTCAACTCAATTTTGTGCATTAAAAAAAAAACATGTACTAACTGAGTCAAGATGCGGTACAAGATGAGACTTTGGTAAACAAACTGTAAAATATTATATTGCACGTGGAAATAAATAAGACGCTCAAAAGGTGGGGGGGGGGGATTCTGAAGAGAAAATATTGCACGGGTCTGTAAATGAAATAATATTGAACACTCTAGTAATTATATACAGAGCAATAGCAAATGTAACCTTAATAAAAATGCGGTGGGGGAGGGGGGGAAGAATAAACAGTTTAGCGAAACAACCCATGAGGTAACTGTGCCAGGTGTAATATCCAATCCAACAAATATACTAACTGCCCCTTCACACTCCACACCACAGCAGTCAGGACTCATCATTATTCAACATCTAGCTAAATGAATGAGATCAAAGATAAACCAAAAAAAAAAACAAACAGAAATCTGGCATATCAAATAGAAGTATAAAAAGTACAAGCTGGCCAAGACTTATATTACCACAAGGGTTTAGGGAAATAAAAAAAAACTACTCTTGTTTTAGATTATCATTGTTTACACAAATATGTGTATTTTAAAAATTTGAGAGAAATGTATTTTTACACCTTAGCACAAAAGATAAGACTTTATGGAAATCCAACCATTTATAATTAACAAACTGAAGGGACAGTTTTCTAGTCAAATGCTTTAAGAGAAACAAAGTTAAAAATAATTATTCTGAGAAAAAAAACTTAAAAAGTGAGTAGGTGGTGTAAGGGAAACAACCTGCTTTGAAGAACATTATTTGGTTAAGCTGATTATCTGTTTAAATTAAGCCATTTAACAGAGCTGTGTAACAATCAAAGCAGATTTTGCAAAGTTTTCCATCAATGCTCATACTCAGAAAAAAAAAATGTACTGGTCATAAAAACTGTACAAAAAAAATAATGATAACAATACCATAAAAGAAATAATTATTTTCCCTCAGATACATGATATATTTGGCACAAATGACAGCTAAGAAATCCACATTATAAATCAATCTTAACAGATGACTAAATGATTTGATAGAAAAAAAAATTAACAAAAGGTATTAATTTTGAACATTAGTTGAGATCACTCCAGAAATAACTGACAATAAATATTTTCATAAATATTCGATATACTTTTAAACAAATATATTTATGACTTTGTATAAATATATTTATATGCGAGCATCTTACAATTTTGAAAAGATGACAGATATGTGACATGGACAAAATGTTAATGGATCAACTAGCCTGGGAGAAAGTGTGTGTCACAACATTAAGACCAAAGAAATCACAGTTGAATGATCTGGATTAGCGGGTGGAGTCAGTATCAACTGGGAGCAGGGGGAGGTGGTGGCTGACGTAGATCTGATGATGTTGAGGATGATGAAGAGGATGTGGAGGAGGAGGATGACGACATGTGCCGGCTCCTGTCAAAATGCTTCCCTTTGCCCATCTGAGGCTGGCGGATGGGGCCCGATCGAAGATGAAGAATGGATGGTGGTGGTTTTGGTTTAGGTAAAACTGGCGGAGGGCCCTGTTTGTGGGCCCGTTGTTTCTGTACAAGGTGCGCAGCTGGTTGTGCATCAGCAGATTTGGGGAGCACTCCAGCGGGGTCGACACAGGAGGAGGTTTTCTTCATTTCCCCGTGAGCAATCCCAGTTTTATCTTTGCTCGTGGTCAATGACAGCCTCCTCAAGTGTTGGTTGGCCACTTCTGCATCAAAGTCACTTTCACTCTCACTGGTTGTGTAGCCCTGGTCACCTGTGGGGTCACCACATTGCTTTGGGTCCTGGTGGCCCCTTGACTGTCTGTACTTTCTCCCGGAGGCTTCAGCACCCAGCGGAGGCTCACACCCAGAGTAGTTCAAGTCAGGCAGAGGCAGATCTCCTTCATAAGACACCATCATTTCATCAGGGATATCTAATATTGGAGGAGGTGGCGTTGGGCTCATCATCTTCATCGTCAGCTTCCCCTTCATTGTCAAAGTCATCAACACGCAGGCTAGACAGCCTCTCAAGCTGTTCCAAAGGGGAGCTGTCTTTTGTAGTTCTGTAGCAGTCGTCATCCACATTAAACTTGCGACTGCTGAAGCTCCCATCGAGGGACCCTAAACACTCCAAGGACTCCAGGGGGGACATCTCATGACCGTGGTTCCGCCCGCATTCACTCATACCGCCAACACCCGAGTCAATAGTTCCTTCTTTGCTAGAGGAGCTGATTCCTTTAGCTGCAGCATACTGCAAGTAGACTTGCTTAGCATTTCCCTGCGTCTCAATATCACTGCCCTCACTTGAGGTGACAGAGCTGCCTGAATTAGTCATATCGCTCTCAGAGTTTTGCTGCCTGAGACTCTCTAGTGTCTCCAGTATGTCACCAGAATCCACCACGGCCGCCCCTTCACCAAACAGTGCAGTGTCACAATCATCCACTGGACTCCTCTGCACAGTCATGCTGATGTCGCTGTGATAGCTGTGCTGCAATTCACTGTCTTCATGCCAGCTGACCCTTTTCGGCTCCTTGGGCTTGTCCGAGTCATCAGTCCTCTTCTTCAGGGCGCTCTTTTCTACAATGCCCTCGGACATGATGACTTTGTAGTCTGTCATCTCCTCTGCCTCTTCAACACTCTGTAGAGACCATCTGTTCATTTTGGTCTTTTCTTTGACACTCTCCTCCACTTTGAGTAGACTTTCTTCAGCAGGGTCGGGTCGAAATGTAGAAAATGTGAGAGGGCTGGTACTCCCACTGACTCGACTGTGTGTGGGAGGAGGACTGTCACTGTCACTGTAAAATAATGCGGCAGCAGGGGAAGGGAGGTCAATGAGGAACTGATTATTATCCGAGCTGGACGTGCTTGACGTTGAATTCCTGCCCGCCGAAGACAGCGATGGTGCACGTTGTGTAGATTTCACTTCTGCCTGTCTCTCCCACCCTGAACCACCAGAGGTCTCTTTGGAAACCTTTTCTTTGCTTTCCAAAAGAAACGAAGGGGACTGAGGCTTACCAAAAGAGTTTAAATTACTCTCTGAAACTTTTACTTGGATCGACTTTAATGACAAGCTTTTCGGAACATCTTTTGCAGCTGAGGTTGACAGAATATCCAACTTCTCTCTTCCGAGGCATGGCTGAGGTTTGGAAACTTCAAAATACTGTGAATGTACTGTCTGCTCAGACTTCTTCATAGCTTCCTTTAATATACCTTCACCTTCTGGTGCCAGTGCATCTGGAGAATCATCTGATATAGAAGTTGTAATAATATTCTTTAATCTCTGAGTTCCAGGAATTTTAGGGCTGTAGAACTGAATATCGTCTCCAATAGCAACAGCTGCAGATTCATTTTTAGATGATTTATTTACATGAGCCTGTTCATTACTAATGCTAGCCTCAGCAGCAGTTTTTTCAGTTCTGTCTTTAAAAGACGGGCTAGTTTTTGTATCCACATTATCTTTACATTCTAATCCTGCAGATGGTTTTTCTGAATCAGTATTTTTCAATATTTCTTCAGTTTTATTTTCCATTTTATAATCTTTACTAGAAACATTATCCACATTATCAGCTTGCTGCTTCAAAGATGAGTCTGATTCACCTGCAAGATGGGATTTTTGACCGAATGATGAATCAGTGTCACTTGAAGCAGTTTGCAGTTTAGATTTTTTCTCTGGAGAAGAAAAGGTGACAGCTTCTGGTGACAGTGCTCCCTGCTCAAGATGCTTGAGCAGCTCCTGTTCTAATGAAGGGCTTGTCGTGTCATCTACAGAGGAATAGCTGGTTCTTGAGGGAAGCTTGTGCACGTTAACAAACTCAATGCGCCTGTTTAAAGTTGGTGACTTGTCTGAGTGGAACTTGGGTTTATGTCCTTCACCTCCTTTCACTTCAGGGCTCAAACATCTTCGATCTGGTGTGATCGGCCTGTCAGCTGGTTCAACTGATGGAGCACAAGATAACGGCGAAGACTTGGATGCTGGACTTAAACTTCTCTGTCTTCTGAGCTTGTCTGCTTCTGAGACTCTAAAAACTGCTGTTTCCTCCTTCTGCCCATCCAGTCTACGGTGAAGGATGTAAGGGATATCTTCAATCAAGTCTGTGCCAGCTGAGAGCTTCCTATTTGGACCATGCTCTGCTTCAAGTTGCTCTTTCAATGGTGCACCAGCTCCTACCAAATTTCCATTTGGAAACTTCCCATGAGAGGTATCTTTCCTAGCAGCACTGTTTTTGTCTTCATCATGTTTTGTAGTTTCCTGTTTTGTTTCCTCTACTTCAACTTTTTGAGAAACTCTCTCAGTGTTTTGATCATTGGATGGGGATTTTAGTTTACATTCAACAGCAGCACCAGCCTGCTGAGAGGGGCTGACTTTAGAGCCATCTTTAGTCTCCGTAACTGGGCTGAACCTATTAGAATCTAAAGATGATACTCTAGACGCTAGTCTCACCTTACTTTCCTGGCGAATGAGTGCAGTGTCAGTCACACAGGAACTTGGGCTGGCATCAAGGGTCCTTTTAACGTCCTCCTCCAGGTACTGAGGTGACAAGGGTGGTGGAGGCGATGGAAACGGCGGTGATAGGTCAGATTCTTTCCCTTCAGCGGGGTGCTCCATGGCTAGCGAACTTACCTTTTTCGATGAGGAAGGGTCAGCATTAACACCCGATTGGACTGTCGGGTGCTTGCTAGCTAGATCTTCAACAAATTTAGATTTTAAAATTTTAATGGCCCTATCGCTGACATTTTGACTGGCTGACAAATTGGCGGTGTTAAGTGGGGTGCTGGGTGATGAGACAGATGCATGAGTAGACAGATGGGAAGGCTCGGGAGGGTTTTTGGGCAAATCTACAGATGAAGATGAAGTGATGTTAGTAAGTTTAAGGTCAAGGTGTGGCCTAGGTGTTTGGCTATTGTGAGTAGTGAGCGGTAAACCGCTGGCACTGGGACAAACAGAATCATCACTGTTGTTTTTTTTACTGCTATCTCCAATATCAATGGCACTGACATCAGCAGTGTCTGTGCGGTTACCACAGGACACCGCCTGGTCAGAATTGTCAAGAGGGGACACAACCTTCGCCCTGACAGATTCAGGTTTAACATCTACCTCAGGGGAAGTCACTCCGTCACCTTGAAGGTAATCTGGAGAGCCAACCTCAGAATAAAGACCGACATAACGAACAGGAGAGTTCAGTTCAGGGGAGAGAAGAGAATGAGCACCTTTAGTTTCTGAAGAAACATGGGATATCCCTTGGTTTACGATGGTGTTGCTCTTCAGGTCTTCATCGTCCTCCTCATCATCATCTGTCATGCCTTCTGTCCTGGCGTTCACAGCTTCGATGACATCCTGGTCAATGCTCAGGCCGTGTTCCAACCGCGGCGAGTTGAGAGACCTGGAGCCCGACATGGAGCTATCGCTGTGGACATCTACAGACTCTACCCTCATTGCACTGTGAGGAGTCCCTGAGCTATCTCGCAATATACCGCTGCCTGGCGTGTGATTGCTGTCCAGTATGTGAGAGCCACTGGAGCGTGACCCTGAGCTGGTGTGAAGGTCTGCAGAGGATGAGTGCATGCCAGGTTTGGAAGAGATCTTTGGAGTAACGCTGGTGCTGCGACTAGATATCCGACCGCTGGTTGATCTGAGGAAGATATTAACAATGAAATTTTTCATTCACAAACTTAACAATAAAACAAAAATATTACAAACCATTAAAAATACCCCTCCCCCCAAAAAAAAAAGCTTAAACTAAGAGGAAAATAATCTAAATATTCCATGTCATGTAATTTAACAAAACATTTTTTTTCATTCGTTGGGCACAATGTTTAAAAAAATGAAACATTTCAACTACAGCTTTATGCTATCATAAATTTACGACAACTACCATCATACATACATACATTGTACACTGATAATCAAAATATTTTTTCATAATAATAAAAGAAGAGAAGAAAATAATTCACAGAGGAAGCAGTACAGACAAATAAACTTACGTCCTAAGAATCCAAAGTTGGAATGGCAGGGGGGGAAAAAGAAGAGAAAAAAAAATAGCAGTAAAAAAACTATCAGACAATTGCAAACACAAAAAAATGTTAATCGAATCTGACCGATTGTGAATGAGTGCTTAGAGAAACAAAAGATATTGGGTGTGCCAGCTCTAAACGGAACATTAATGTTAACTTGGGTGTGCCAGCTCTAAAGGGAACATTAATGTTAACTTGGGTATGCCAGCTCTAAACGGAACATTAATGTTAACTTGGGTGTGCCAGCTCTAAACGGAACATTAATGTTAACTTGGGTGTGCCAGCTCTAAACGGAACATTAATGTTAACTTGGGTGTGCCAGCTCTAAACGGAACATTAATGTTAACTTGGGTGTGCCAGCTCTAAACGGAACATTAATGTTAACTTGGGTATGCCAGCTCTAAACGGAACATTAATGTTAACTTGGGCGTGCCAGCTCTAAACGGAACATTAATGTTAAGTTGTGCAATAAAGATTCTCAACTATATTTTTTTTGGCCAAACTATATTAGGAACAAATGAAATAGTCCCTCACACTTTAAAACAAATATCTTTAAGTATATTAACATTTCCTAAATGATTTTTTTTTACCACAGGTGTATCACCACATACTCTTTTAAATTTACATTTGTGTGTTGAGGTTTAACTATTGAGGCCTACAAGATGATTAGCTCTGGCCGGTACTTTTCTTCTAAGCCTGAGATACGTTCAAAATCTTTTCAAGTTTTTTTTTATTTTTATTAACACTGCAAGTTTGCATTTGAGATATTTTAAGTCAGAAAGTACACACAAGTCACTAATTCGCACCTTATAGTCATCTTGTGGTCAGATCTTGTTAACATGACGTAAACTTATGGTCAGAGCTGGTAAACATAACATGATATATCTAACAGAATCAATCAACCCACCTCTCAAAATGTGGACGCTTGCCAATGTTTTCTCTAACATATTCAACCAGCTGTTTCTGTGTCCTACCACAATACCTGAGGAATAAAAGAAAAAAAAAACCTAATTCACTTTACTTCTCAAAAAGTACTGCTTTTCTAATTAGCTTTCATGAATAACATTTTGAAACGTCAAACAAAAGTAACTCTACGATTGTTTTACACTGATTGCACTGGCTCTCAAAGTGTGGGTTGCGATCCACGGAGGGGGGGGGGAAGGGAGCTGATTTGAAGTTTAGAAAAAATAAATTAATGAAGAATATATGCAAGTGATTTGAGATTTTCTTTCTTGAATGATTTTTTTTTTTTTCTTTTGATACACACAGCCAAAAACCAAACAAGTTCATTCTGGGTAGCCAATAGAAAAAGTTCGTAAATCCAATTCCCTAAAGTGCATTCCTGCGTACAATCTTGTCCACTTAACTGCAATATCTACAAATGAAACAAAAAGATTTACGTTTCTAAAAGGGGGTGCCAAAAAATCATCGAAAAAAAAAAAAAAACGCTTGAAAACTGACCTAAATGACGAGCCTCTGCTAACCACTCTAGTTTTGTTCCGTGCGACCTTGGCAACCACTTGACATCGAAAGAATGCATGGTGTTCTATGCAGCGTTTCCAAAAAAGCTTGCATCTATCTCGGGTGTCGAAAAAAAACTCCACAGTATCCTTGTAGTAGCCCTGGGAAAAGCCAAAAATGCAAAACATGCATCAAATGTTGTTTACATTTAGTTATACTGACATGAAAAAGCACGCCATATTTTGACTTTATAACAGCTAAAAAGAAGGTACTTTCATCCAAGTGGCTATAAAACCTTTAAAAACCTTTCAGCAATTTAAACAATTTGTGTTTACTGGAAGGAAAGAAAAACAACAAACAATCAAAACCTGTGTTCCAGTTTAGTCCTTAACTAAAGTATTTAAATTCTGATGAAGGACGAAATATAAATATCACCTATAAGCACGAAGACAGTAACGAATATATGAATGAAAGACTTAATAATAAATTTTGAAAAATAACTATGAAGTAGTTAACAAAAATAACCAATGCCCCCCCCCCCCCCCAGACTTCTGGTAGTGACTCAATGACTACCACCCGGGCTGTTGCTCCTTGTTAGTATTGAATGATTTTTGACATAACCAACCTACTTCCCAGGTACAAAAAAGTTGTGTTTTCAAACTGCTAAAAGAAGGTATATAATATTCCTGTAAAAGCAATTCAAAGGTTGGTTTAGTACGGGAGCATTCAACTCTTAATGAAAGAGCAATGGGTCTCATACAGTCGCCTCAATTATATATTCCGACCTATTTGCACCTAACAAATACAATTATCAGTTAAAGAAAATATTTACCACTCACATGACCTGGTCAATACTTTGGTGTCAATATTAAAAAAAACTTTTTTTACACACATTTTGTAGAGATAATTTTTCAAATAAAAAAAAAAAGGATATCAACGTTAGTCTTGAACGAGGTTTCAGCCAGCAAGCCAATCACAAGACTATTGTCTTGAATGCAGGTTTCAGCCAGCAAGCCAATCACAAGACAATTGTCTTGAATGCAGGTTTCAGCCAGCAAGCCAATCACAAGACTAATGTCTTTGAAGTTGGGGCTAGAGGCGTATGTAGTACAGAATTTGTTAAAAATTCTGATTCTTAAATTTTCTGGGTTTTCCTAATTACAAATTATCTGAATTGTGCTTTAGGGTGGGGGAGATGAGGGTTAAATTAAAATGTAGTTTTTATATTTCTAAACTATAAAAGAAAACAAAAAATTATAACAGAAAAAAGTTTTTTTGCTATTTTAAGAAACCAAATAAAAACAACAAAACAACTAACCCTATCCCTAGCCATGCAGAATAATATATATATAAAAGTGATTTGGGTTCTGCGTTAAATCGAAAGTAAAGAATTAATACAACAGTATTCCAGTTTAAAATACAATCGTGAAAAAAATCGGATCTGCCGGAAACCAAAAAAAATAACCTAGCCTACAGATCAAGCCTAAGGGGATATAACTCTATGCAAAGGTTTTGCAGGGTACAGCTAGTAATATATAATAAGCTATGCTGAACACATAAAGTTTAAAATTACAAGCATTTTAAGATTTATTTATTTCTTGTTCAAGTCACTTTTGAATACTAATAGAGTGAACTGCTTGCCTTCACCACCAATCCCCAATATTCAGCTTTGAGTTGATGTTGTAGCTGAAAATGTGTTTTTAAACAATCTGACATCAAACCGTTTAAAAAAAAAAGAGAAATAAATGCATTTACTAGATCAAATATTAAAATATGGCTGGAGGGTTGAAAGAACCTCATCTGAATGCGATCAAAAATAAGTCACAACTACAATGATGTAATATTAAATATCAAAATAAAACTGGTGCTATCAAAGACTAACTCAAAAGTCATCAAATGTGAAAGCGGTCGTTTTTAAGTTAAACAATGACCGAGCCGTTATTTGGAAAAAAAATCCTAACACATGTTGGATTTGTTTAGAATGGATTGGAAACAGACGTTACACACAGACTGACAAAATTTTGGCATGTGAAAAAAAAAAGCATTAGAACAGTAGAGAAAAAAATTGTACTTGTCTAATACAATAATGTGAGACTAGTCACAGTCTCACATATGACAAACAAAATGCCTTCACAGGAAATTAATTGAACTACAA
Source organism: Bulinus truncatus (assembly GCA_021962125.1). Classification (NCBI taxonomy): domain Eukaryota; kingdom Metazoa; phylum Mollusca; class Gastropoda; family Planorbidae; genus Bulinus; species Bulinus truncatus. The sequence goes on from JAGDYQ010000022.1 coordinate 2,766,848, forward strand.
CAGTTAACATCCATCTAAATATCTACAAAAAACAAATAAATTATAGGGTTAGTTTGGGGGCAGTTGTTTTTGAACACGAATTTTGCCAGACTTTAGACAAAAAAAAAAAATAAAATTAAAAAATAAAAAAAAAAATTCAAACAAACAAAATGACAAATTAAAAACATACAACAACTTAAGAAGAAAATGATATTTATATCACAAGTTAGAATATACTGCATCTCAGAGAATTATCTCACAAGTTTTTATTAACAGCTTGTGGAAGCATGCAACTCTAATAGATGTATGCTATTACAAAAGTGTTATGAAGGCTAGGCTGAAAAATTTTTTATCTGGATCCAGAAGAACTATTCTTGCAGTGTAAGATAATTAACAGAAGTTAAGTTAGGTAGCCAATGGTTTGAATAAAGTATCCCAACAATTAATTTTGAGATGTTTCACCATCTGTTTAAAACCTGAATATATGCTCATATATGATAGAACAAGGGTGGGCAAACTACGGCCCGCGGGCCACATGCGGCCCGTCAGAGTTATATTATGCGGCCCTATGCATGTACAACCGAAGCCAATTCGGTGCTGTCCCATAAGATTGGATAACGGATCAAGCCTTTTTCCGACGGCGAGATCACCAAGGGATGCTTGTCAGATGTAGCAAGCAATATACATTATATTTCTAGGACAGAAAACAAAATTTGACATTTCTTTATCAAGGAGAACTTATGAAAAGATAAGTAACATTTTGGTGCACCAGCTTCGAGATGCAAGCAAAGACTTTTTGTGGTACTCTCTTACGTTGGATTAGCAACTGATTTAGTTCGTATTTTAAAATGTAACGCGCATGTATGATAGAGTGTGAATGTGAAATAAAATGACAAATACATAGTTATTATCATTAATTTATTTTTTCATACGTTGTAAATTGTAATTGAAATAGACGAAATATATATGCGGCCCGCCGATAACAATGAAGTTTTCGATGTGGCCCTCCATAGAAAAAGTTTGCCCACTCCTGTGATAGAAGAATCTAATGTCAGATTTAAAGGCAAGGCCTGCAGTCATACTGTTATTAGCAAGCTAATCAATTCCTGACAAATTGTTGACTGGCATTAAAAAAATAAATCACAGTCGGCTTCTTATGTTAAATTACAAGCATGCTTTTACAATAGAAAGAAAAAGTTAGTAAATTATAATTAAATAGAGAATATAATTTTGAATGAATTATAAATTCTTCCTGCCTCATATAAAACAAGAGCAATACAAATATTTCCCAACATCCAAAACAGTAAAAAAAAAAACACAACTAATGAATTAAAATCAAAATATAACAAAAAACAGGTATTAATGTTATGAAAGCCAGTCACAATAACACATCTAAAAAGCCCAGCCTATATAAACATAACGTATGATGCACAAACGTTTAAAAAAAAATAAAATATGGTATTAATGGTGGTTTGTCAAAATAATGTAACATCAAGAAACAGATACGATACAAATGCCGCCAAAAAAATAAAATAAAAGAAATGAAAGTTAGATGAAAATTTGAAAAGATCAAAGTACCCTTGTAGACTTAGTTGGAGTGTGGGGCAATCCTTCCAGTCCATGGTCCTATGGTGAGGAAGGGAAAATAGTCATAAACAAAACATTTATTGTCATTAAGCCAATAAGCAAATTTAAGTGCTAAAACTGCTTTTAGAGCAACATTTAAACTATATTTAATAACTTCAAAGCAAATGAGAAGAAAATTTCAACACAAAAAAAAAATTTCCCAAAATATTTTGTAACTGTAGAGTTTCTTAACAAATAGGAAAAAAAATAAATTGAATGTTTAGACTGTAAACGTATTTTAGGACAAAATAAATATCAGGCTAGAAGCAATCATGTTTCTTATTAAATAATTACTAAACAAGATTCCTGTAGAGATCTGTTGGTAAACACCTTTAGCATTTCAGGTGATGAATGGTCTCGTACCAAAAGATCTGTTAAAGTTAGCTGTACACGTTTACTGTTTTTTTTTTGTTTTTTTTTTTTTAATTTCTTCTCTTCTAATATTTCATTTAATGGGTTTAACAGTCTATATATCTAGCAATACTGTTTGCCAGAAACAATGACACAGTCCTTTAAGAGACCAAACTAACTAATGTAATCTTCCTCAACTAAAATTGAATCAATCAGATATATAATTAATTTTTTAGGCTGCCGAATAAACAACAACAACAACAACAAAAAAAATAAGTTGTTTGTGACATCATATTAAATGAATAATTCCAATTTCAAAACATATCTCAAGTTTTATACAGCGGAAAAAAAAAATGGCTATAGAATTTAATATTATTTTCCGTCTATATGAATGTTAATAAAAAAATATAATTTCTTCTTGTTCAGTAAAAATATCATATTCAGGGAGCACCAGAGAAGATACAGTTAAAAAAAAAATACATAGAACAAAATATAACATTTACAATAAATGTCTTATAAAAAGTTGTATCAAGAAACAAAAAAAAAAAATCAGGAATGAAAGGAACTAAAATTGTTTTTTAAATTTTTAGGGGGTCAATTCCTCCCCACTGCAAACTACATAGTTTGTAGTTAATCTCCTTGAAATATTCTCAAATTTACGCATGCAATAAAAACTTGCAGTGAAATTAACTTTTATTTGACCAGCTCTGATTTATGGTATAGATGAATAACCACACAATTCTTATTTGTGAATAATGAAAGAACTTTTGAAACAGGAATCAAATAAAAATAACAAAATAGAAACAACAAAGGAGCAAAATATCAAGTTAGAATGAATAACAGTCAGCGATACAAATTCTCCATAATTTAAAATATTTTTTTTGCCAGAAATAGTTTAACAAAAAAAAAAAAAAAAAAAACTGAGATAAATATTGGTTGTGTATGTCTTCGCCATTAAGCTAAAAAAAAAACTGACAGATCTTTTACACACTAAATAACTTCATTCATCAGATAAAGAGTCATTCCCCCAAGGCAAATTAAGAAAAAGTTCCCCAAGAAAACAGAACCGACCGCTTGCTAATGTACTAAATATAGAAAGTTGTTTGACAATCAAAATGTAGATGCGAAATATGTACAATAAGCTCACACAGAATAATAGCACAAGTTTACTCACACACACGAAAAATAAAGTCATCCACGTGTTGTCTCATCAGAGAATAAAAATAAAAGCCACACTAAAAACGGTTGAAACATGATAAATGTCCAACACACACAAACAAAAAAAAGGGGGAAAAACAATCTAAGACTATTGTTCATTTTGACATGAATTAAAAGAAAGCTTCAGTCATTTTTACTTCTTCCTTTTTTTTTTAGGATTCAGATGTACGATGACAAATAATTTTTTTTTCCAAAGCAATAAAAAAAAACTGGAATGTGGACAAACAACAATCACTGTCACAGGAAATAATTACAAAGCACAAGAGTGTCAGGCTATGAAGGAGCGCAAACTCAAGAATAGATAACGTTAGGTGTCACTGGTCTACTCACATAGGTGTCTGCATGGAGTTTGATGAGAAACTTCTTGCGCTTGAAGCTGAGCTTGCGGACTTTAGCCCAAGAGAAAGTATTTATTTTGGTGTATTGCTGGAAGACGAGGACACCCAGATGGGCAACGGCCAAGTTCAAGTGGACACCTTCATGATCCTGTTCATAAGAAGATATTAAAAAAAAAACAAAATCAACTTAATTTGTTGTTCTGCATAATTTTTTTTTTGGGACATATAATCAGCAACCAAAATGTACTCTGCAAGAAAGAGTTAACTCATTTCTGATATTATTCAACATTTTATTATTATTATTATTTTAAAATATTAAGTTTCTTTAATAAAATTTTAAATCATAATTGGCAACAAGCACAATGTTATCATGATGGGCATTACAGGGGTGCTCACCTTAGCTGACTGCATTTTGATTCCATACAGTTCCACTTTACGGGCCGTGTCCAGCAGATTGAGATCTGCCTCTGATGGTGACTCACCTCTGAGAGGAAACAAAAAATGTGTCTGGCCTATTAGCAAATGCTCATTGACATTAGGTTAATGAATACATACAAAAAAAAAAATAATCAATAAACAGGCGGTAACAAAAGGTCATTAACACTCAAGTTAATTGATCAATAAGTAAACCAAGTATAGAACAAACAAATGCACACAAATTAAAGTCGACCCCCCCCTCCCTCCCCATTTTTTAAAATTCTTGGTTGATGTCATAGTGAACAGATCAACGGTAACATTATGTTAAATGGTAAGAAACACAGAAATAGTTTGAACTTCAGTCAAGCAGTTCAAATAAAACTTCTCATGAGAACACATCATGTATTTTTATTTAACAGAGTGTTGTTGACAGTCTATACAAATTAATTATTCAAAAAAAAACAACAAATCATTATGTCATATAAATATATAAATACAATTTTCTGTGTCAGTTTAGCACAGAAGTGGGCAATGGAAACTGATTATAAAGTCATTTCATGAATTTATAACAATATGTACATGATGAATGAAACAGTTCATTGCATAGCAAATAAATATACTCTTATACATGTTTTAAAATAGTAAACTTTCTGATATCTACATCATATGGCATCACTGTGTCTCCATGTAAACGTTTACATTTTCACTAATGACAACTGTGATTTATTAGTATCAAAAAACGTTTGGAGTTTCATACCATTTCACAAAATTTGTCTGTAAGTTTAATAAATAGGAACGAGAAATCTAGAGAAATATTAAGGAACATTTTGGTGAACGGAACTATTTTTGTATCATCCTGTCACTTATGAGACGTTCTTTTCACATAAACTGCAGTGGTACTGTTTACTCACATGTGCTGCTTGTGGTAGTCCATGACCTTGGCCATAAACTGGTGAGTCTGCAGGTGCTCGGGCACGAATTTGAACACAGCCAGGTAGGTGGGGTCTGGGCACTCCTCCATGTCAAAGTCTCCAATCTCGGCTTGAACTATGTAGGAGGCAAGCAGAGCTGCCGTATTTTCGCTACAACGTAGCTCCCCTCGCAGTAAATCCTTGCGGACTTGTAAGGCAAAGAGATATCTAATGAGGCAAAATAAAAAAGATGAACATCACTAACAACTCTGGGAAACATTTTTTTTAAACGGAATTTTAAAGAAAAACTTTCTATGTAGTTAAATGAATTTTTTGCGTCTTATTATTTTTTTAAACTTAATTTTTGTTATTATTGCATCATTGTTATTTTATTGATATACTAGTAAATAGGGACCCAAGATTCAGCCCCCTTGTCGTAAATACTCCTTACAAATTACTCCATATTTAACAATAACTGCTGAGTCAAGAGAAGAGATATCAACTACATATTATATAAAGTACGGTTTGTGATTTCTGCATATTTACATTACTTTACATTTAACATATAAGTGTCTCAGAGATTAAGTATGTAAAATTGTTATAAAATTATACATCTTATTGAAATATAAATTTGCACATTCTGTTGTTGAGAAAATTAACTTGAATTCCTTTATTTTTTATGATCTATATTTTTATTTTCTAACGTATTTTTAACAAAAAAATGTAGATTTTTTAAAATTGAAATTTAATATCACTCCACCACTGAATAATTTGACATGCTCAAAAGCCTTTACAGGATTATTTGAATCGACAATTCTGCCAGATTTTCTTGAGAAATTCCTTTAATAGTTTCCATATGATACCTCAATCATATTTAATTAATTTAAGCATCGAGAGATAACTATGAATGGCGAATGATATTTTGAAGATTCATAAAAAGTATGTAAAGAATTAAAGTGCAATGATTGTGATTCCTGCATATTATGATATATATTAATATACACATATATATATATATGTAGTAATAACAGAGTCTTAAGGAGTTAACAATTTCTTATAGTGATGCAGTGATGAGAATATAAATACTAATGTTGGAAAATTCCATCTTATTTTAATAAAATTAAAATATGTTTGATCATTTTTTTTTATAACCTTAATGGTCATACTTTGAATAGCTCAGATATGGGCAGTTAAGATGTCTACAGACCAAAGGTCATCTCTAAAATGTATGTTACGAGGCTGTCCATTCATTTTTTAAAAATAATTTAACATTGCTAATTCCGGACAATTTAAAGGAAAAACTAATTAGCTAAGAACATTCTAATTGTATTAAAAGAATCTTTGTGATGCCTGGTTCACTGATGCAGATTTCTATAGGCCACTAATAATTATATCACATACAAACAAACACACAATTTCACTTATATTTATATATATTTATGTCTGTATATTAGCAACTTTTCAGAGACAATGTAACAGCTGAACTTTTTTCCAGTTATCAGCCAATTTAACTGTAGAGGTTAGATATTTAAAACTAGTGCTAACAAATCAATTTCGAATGCACTGAAAATGGCCATTTTTAAATTTAATGAAATTATTGGAACATATTGTCTGTAATTAAAAAAGAAAGAAAACTAAAAAACATCTTTTTTTGTTGTGCTTAAAAAAAAAAAATGCAGCACTAGATCCATAAACAAAACAAAACACCCACAACAACAACAAAAAAATTGATCTGGCAATAAAATTTAAGATAATTTGAAAATGAAGAGCTTGTACAATTATTTAGAGAGATGCACAGTTTGCTGCTGAACCTGGGCCCAGTATCACTGTTTCATCTGTTTGATTTTCTGGTTGTTGTAACATTTGTACTTCTTATTTCATTACAGGTTTACAAAAAAAAAAAATAGCGTTTAAAGTCTTGTCTCACCGAAACATCTTATGGGTCTACTGTGTTTGGTGAGATCGTTTGGTGGTAGCACTGCCCCCCCCCCCCCCGCTATTCCCCCAGTAGATTCCCAGATACCTGTCTGGTTGGAAGGGGGGGGGAGAGGGAGATAACTCCTTTGTTCACCTTGACCCACTGACACCTGAATGACACAGTTTTTTTTTACCTGGTAAGCTCATCCTCCAAAAGACCCGGATCGGGTGTGTAGAACTTGACACAGAAACGTAGGGGGGTGTCCGGGGAGCCGATCTGTTTCAGCACCAGTTTATCTTTATCCAGCCAGCACTGCAGGGAGATGAGGGAAGAGAGACACGTCAAAACGACGACAACAACAGTCAATCACCAGAGCAGCTGATGCCGCCCATGTACACACGACAACAAGAGCAACAGTCAATCACCAGAGCAGCTGATGCCGTCCATGTACACA